>JAWLRI010000115.1:1611273-1624037 GCA_034781795.1 Crypturellus tataupa
CAGGAGGAGCGTTGCCAGCAGGGCCAGGAGTGGATCCTGCCCCTCTGCTCAGCTCTGGGGAGGCACCTGGAGTACTGAGGGCAGTTCTGGGCTCCCCAGGACAAGAAGGACATGGGGCTTCTAGAGGGGGGCCAGCGGAGAGCCATGAAGATGATGAAGGAACTGGAGCATCTATCTTGTGAGGAAAGACTAAGTGAGCTGGGCGTGTTTAGCCTGGAGAAGAGAAGATTGAGGGGGGATCTGATCAATATGTATAAATGCCTGAGGAAATAATTTAAAAGGATGGGGCCAAACTCTTCTCGGTTGTGGCCATTGACAGGACCCGGGGTAGTGGGCACAAGTTCAAACACAGGAAGTCCCATCTCCATATGAGGAAGTACTTTAGCGTGAGGTTGTCAGAGCCCTTGAACTGGCTGCCCAGGAAGGTTGTGGAGTCTCCTTCTCTGGAGATGTTCTAAACCCCCTGGATGCGACCAGGTGTCACGTGCCCTGGGTGTCCCTGCTTGAGCAGGGAGGTTGGACTAGATGATCTCTACAGGTCCTGTGCAACCTTAACTGTTCTGTGATCCTGTGATTCTTGATTAGAGAAAGTATTTTTTTAATAGATTAAGATACTGTAATTGACTACAGATATGATCTCATTTGATTTTGAAGAAACTAGGCCAGTGTAATTTTGCAGATAAATTCATGTTTGCTCACTCACTAAGATCATTTGATTCTTACATTTTCAGTGATGTTCTCACAGCCATGTGATAAATTGTTCCAGTAGTTAATGATTCTTATTGCTAAAGAAAAAAGAATCCTGTCACATTCTGTTTGTAGTTTCCCTTCGTCTAGGATCAGCATCCAATCCTTTGATGTTGATATATTTTCGTGTGTTTGATTGTCAAGCCTATTTCTTATTTAGGTACTTTCAGGATCTATCAAATTATCTCCTCACCTTCTCTTTGATAAGCTACGTAATTTGTGTAGTTTGAGTTTTTCATCATAAAGCATGTCCCTCTGACAACCACTGCAAATTCCCAGCTGAAATACTTTGCATATTTAACACTGAGTTACAGAGCTGGGCAGCAAAAGCATATTCATTCATGCATACGGTAGTACTTCTGTGCTGAAGTAGTCACCCACTGAGAAATACCATCATTACTGCTGCCTGTCCGTTTATGAAGGTTTGTTTTCATTTTTCATTCAAATATAGGCAAGAGCAGGGAGGCTCCATCCTTGGAGATTCCGAAAACCTGATGGACTATGGTCTTGGGCATCCTGCTCTGTTGCCCTTGCTTGAGCAAGGGATTTTGACCAGGTGATCTCCAGAGCTCCCTTCCAAACCCAACTGTTCAGGATTCTGTGGATTCTTCATTTTAGTTGACTTTTTCCCTTTAAAACAAAAACTGTGGTTTCCATTTAAATTTGGCTTCCTACCTCAGGTTCATTTATAGAGACTAGTCATAACCTATTCTGAAACTGTAAGAGGAGGAAGTTTTAAAATACCTTGGAGAAGATGCAGAGTTGGAAAGAACTGTACAGTCCCTGCCATCCATTGCAGGCACTATAGAAAGCAGCACTTCTAATTGTTAGGCATTTCCCTGGATTATAAAGCTGTCAGGCATAATTAGGTTGACTATGGCACTTGGGGAATTTCAAGAAGTGTGGCACTAAGCATTCGGGGATTGACATGGTTAGAATACTTTGGCTGTATGCTTTCAAAATAATTGTTATTATTTATATAAATAATAACTGTACTAAGTAAAGAAGCTAGGAGGTGACTAGTCATGCTCTTTGTTTTCTAAACCCAGTATATAAACACTGCTAACAAAGTAAGACTGCGTTTTACTTTTCAAATAAATTTTCAGTGTAGCTAAGAGCTAAGATATGTTCAAAAATACCAAAATTTACAAAATATCTAATGCAACAGTTGAAATAGATATAAAATATGTGATGTGGAATCACATCACATCAAGGAACAGTAATACAGTTATCAAGATCAAAGAAAAATGTACTTCAGGCAAGAAATTAATTAAATCAGACTACTCACCGCTAACTGTTAAGATCATTTTATCATTGTCCAATTTTCCAATTGGATATCCAGTATTTGCTTTTTTCTTCCTCTTCTTGCTTATTAGATTTTCATATAACAATGCAAGAAACTTGAAAAAAGTAAGTTCACATTCTAAATTAACATCAACCAAACTCTCTGTTTTTTCCTAGCAGTAGTAGCAGGCACTAATTCTATTAATACCTTGTAAAGATCAACAGATCTCTTGCAGAGTTATGTAGAAGCACTAGTACCCTACAGTATATTTACCTATTTAATAAATTAAATTGTGTAAATAACAGTTTCTTCTGTTTACTTGAAATAAAAAGGAGAGTAAAGTTATTTTTTTCTTAGTTGTTTTACATGTGATTCTTCAGTTGGAGAGTGGATTTCACTTTTATACAGTGAAAATGAAGTGAAATGAAACTTCAGAGCAATTTTCCATAAGTAGTAGGAGTAAAAAAAACTTGGAAAAGGAAAGAAACAAGCCATAACAAACCTACATATTCAAAACATATTCAGGAGTGAAGCAAAACTGGATAACTTAGGGAAAAAGGAAAAGCCTACTAATCAGTAATAGGTACTTTTGAAGGTAGTGCAGAGAGCAAAGGAGAATTGAAGACGTGGAAAAATGTAGTGTTAGCTAAAATAAAGTATAAACTTACCAGGAGTAGGTCATGCTAATGTTCTGCTTTTGATAAATCGGTTTCAAACAATGTAGATGTTGCCAGTCTGTAAAATAACATGAATAACGTAGTTTTGTATGAAAAACTGCTGGATAAGAGAGAACCGAGTTGAGGGGGGATTATTTGTTTTTGAAGATTAAAAATTTGGAGCTCATTTGTTAAGAGCACAGAGCAATAAAAGTGCTTTAATAAAGCATGCTGTAAGCTACGTCTTACTTGAGAGCAGGTGGCAAGAATCCAGAAGTCAGAATGTAGTAATTAGTCCCATGTTGACTCAGAGCCGTGGAAATGATGTGACACAAAATGGGAAAGGTGAACTTGAAATTAATCAGGAATATGTTTCCAGGAGAAAAGTGTATTAATGCCATTGTCTTGACATTGGTAAAACCTTGTCTGAAATACTGGGCAGAAAACAGGTTGGTTATAGTCCTCAAATGTAAATTTACATTCATTGAGCATTAAAAAAATGTTTCAAAAAGATACTGCAAAATACTGCAGTATATGTTTTGCACGAAGAGATTGTATAAAGGTTTTTAGTTCAGTTAATCTAGCCAGCCAGGTATGAGAGGAGATAGACTTTTTTTTTCTACATAGATAGAGGCTATAAATATTAGGAAGGAAAAGAACTTCTTAAGGTAGAGGTAACCCATGCTGTTCAAGAAGGAGCAATCATGTAGGCATCCTACATGGTATTTCTAAAGTATTTCTAAAATTGAGAAAGGAGGAAGGAGCCTAAGTAGCCTGCCTTTGGGATAGGGATGGAAGAGTGAATCAAAACACTTACTTTGTATTTGCCTGCAACTGTGTAGGTGAGTAAATGAATGTAGTGGCCCCAAAGTGCTCTCAGTTCTAACCTCCTTGCTGGGCTGTGGAGGCTATTTGTTGTGTTACCTCTAAGCAGCTCCTGGTTTTAAATGATGTAGTTGCATTTTAATAATTGGTGAGGTTGTCTTCTGGAGTAAAGAATGCTCTATGTACACAATCAGCAGCCTAATACCCTTTCATACTGCTCAGTGCATTTTTGATTATGTACTTTAAAATTAGATGTGTCAGGAATGCACATTTTTCTCTAATAATCATTTCTGATATCCATGTTAATCCAGTTTCTCTTGATTTGCCTCTCCCCAATCTGAACAATATGATGAAGCAAAGTGAATTAGTAGCGGTACAGAAGGATGATATTCTTGTTTCCTAATGAAAAGCTCTGTTTACAAAATCCTAGTTTTATTTTTTATACAAGTATGAAGAAAGATGATACTCTTGAGATGCAAGTAAATGTCCAGATGGATTAGCTTATGTGTTACAAAAGCCTTGAGGGGAAGCATCTGTGCTGGTTAACGAAAGGTTTCGGTCCTACTGGAGTCTCAAAGCAAAATTACGTGTTTGCAGGTGGTATGCAGCATATTTACATGTGTTTTAGGTATTTAGTAAATATTGTTTTGTATATGTGATTTGCAGATGAAATGCCTAACAAGGAAATAACAAGTTATTAAAATTTCCATTCAATTAGTGCTCAGTGTCTCTCCTGGCTAGGTAGGGTAATGCTCAGCAAACGATACCGTGAGCGGAGCTTGCACAGCTCTCCCAGGGAAATGAGGCTCTGACCTTCTCTTAACCCCGTCCTTCCTTCTGCGAGATGCGCTCTGTGTTTCCGTGCTCCTTAAATCGCCCGCATTCTTAAGAGGCCTGACAGTTGTTAAGGGTTTGATAAGGCAGTGAAGGACCTGTGAACCCACACTTGTCCCTTATCCCCAGAGTTTTGAGGAAAAGCAGAGCTAACAGTTGGGTTTCTTATTGAGTCACTCCAAAGCACCTGGGCTGTGCTTTGTAAATGTGTCATAGTGCATAGGGATGCACTTGAGAAATTCTGTTTGGAGGCATCTTTACCATGTCATGGATATTGGACATAATTCCTAAAAACATGTTTTTTTTTTTTTAATTCAGGGAAAAAACATACTTTATTAATCTAATTTTAGTGTTAACTTTTATTACTGAGTGAAATATCTTCGCCCATGTTATAGAATCTAATTAACTGGATGTATATGCTAGAAGACTTAAAGGAGGAAAATACCCTTTGCTGAATATTTCTCACTATAGCTAGAAGGTACTAATCGCTGCTAGAGACTGATTGTTTAAGGATATATGTCAAAATCTGTCTCAAGGACTGGTTTTCAGCTAAGATTTTTAATCCATTTTAATGACTTCTTTCTATTTTTTGAAGATATTTTTAGTAATACAATTTATAATGACATGTCCAAATTCCTAAGAGCATTTTATTATAGCCTACTAGTAATGATTGCAGACTGTTCTCTAATAGATCTCGGTGTTTAATGGTTCTGTCATTAAGGTTCTCGTTGGAATAATTTATCATTAAGTTAATTATATATCATTCTTTTCTAAAGGAACTCATGAAATTAAAAAGGTTTCAGCATTCTGAAAATTACAGTAATCTGTAAAAATCAAAAAATGGTTACTTTTTAATTCTGTAACTGAGTAAAAATAAAAATAGCCCCTGCCATTTTATAAGCAAAGCAAAAACTGGAAGAGTTCGTATGGAATGGACATTGACATAGATAAATCACAATACATTCTGTGCCTAAAAGTCCAGAATATTCTTTGAATTAAAACTATTTATTAAATGTAATTCACTTTGTTAACACTTATCCCTACTATTTTTTTTCATTTACTTGGTTTTGATCTGTTTATAATTTGCTACTCTTTTCTGAATTCCTATGGTTAGAGCATTTTTAGATTTTCAGTAAAAACTTAAACTATTCAGGTATTTTCAGAATTACCAAACATACTACAGTTCTTCTCAAGGCTTAACATTCAAATCCAAATGTAAATCTTTCATAAACTACACACTGGTCACATGTGTAATCCCAGCTTTGGTCTGCTGTGAGGGTAGATAAGAACCTTACAATTTACATCTTAACTTCAGGCTTTGTAAGACAATTTGAATTGAAATCCCTTCAAAAGTTTACCTTTATTTTCTTCCCAACTTCATTTGAAATCAGATACTTTGCCTCTGGTATTTATAAACCATGTGTCACTCATACACCCTCTCTTTCTGATTCTGAACACCTAAATAATTTTCTTTCTTTCAGTAATAGTAAGAAAATGCGTTTTGGATTTGTACGCACATACGGTTAAAAAAGCAGTTTTAATATAAGTATCCTAGTGGACTGTTGATAGGACAAGCTTAGTTTTACTTGTCATATCTTAACTTTTTAAAAGATGTCAGTTCTGCTTTCAAATTTGATTTAGAATGTGAGTTCACAGATTATTAAAAGGGATACAGAGTTCACATTTGCCTTATTTTGCCAAGAAGACTTGCTTAAAAACAACAGCAAAAAGAATTGTGCATCAACAGTATCATTTCATTTCAACAGAAGTAATGAGGCACAGTTCCTAGAAACTGCTTACATTAGCAAAGAGCAGGCAGCAAAAGGCCTTTTCAGTTAATAAAAGGCATCTCTCACACTTATAGTTAAAAGCTTTCACAATCCAGCTATGGGATTTTTCTTTAGGTTGGCTGGCAGTTAAAGAACCTCGTAAATGCATTGCGAGAAGACCCAAATGGAGTGATTTTAACATTGAAGAAACGTCCTCAGAATACCCTGGTTTCTGCTCCTGCCCTTCTGAAGAATGTGAGGTGGAAGCCCCTTGCACTTCAGGTAAGAAGGCTTTTGCAGCCCCCACATCCCAGTAAATCCTGTATTCGATTAAAGATCCAGCACTAGACACAGGGCTCCTTCCACTGGCAAGAGTAGGAGACTCTAGGAAGTCCAGTAGCGAGCATGAGGTACAGCTGGCTTGCTTGCTTTGATTAACAAGGGGAGCATTGCCTCTATTTCCATTATTTTTTCCATTATTATTTTATTTCCATTATTGTTTCCCACATTTTTCATCAAGACTTGGGTTTTTTGGTAACAATGCTAATAGAACTTCTAGTATTTTCTGCATACTTACACCATGAAGACCTACTGTTTGGAAAAGAAAATCTATTGTAGACAATTGTGTGGCTTTTCCTTCCTACATACTTACATATGTAGTAAAAACCTTACATAAAAAGACTGAACTCAAAACATCTTTATTAAAAGCAAGTTAGTGATTTTGTATGTTTACATGTAATACACTATAACATCTGTAAGAGTTTCTGTACTTCCATAATCTTTCAGCTGCACAGAATTGTTTTATTTGGATCATCAGAAACATGAATATCCGTCTGAATAACTTTAAAACAAAACAAACACTTCAATCCTGATAAAATTATTTCTTAACTGTCACTTACTGAATGTTTCATTTCTCCAACTGACTTTGTCCTACACAGTTGCTCCGCTTCAGCAGTTTGTTTAAGCCTAACAGCTTGGGGTTGCTGACATTTTTCAAGTGCCATCTTTCCTTTCTTTGTGAATACCTTTTTAGAAGAAAGGAAAGGGGACGTTGTGAGACTTAGAGGATATTGCAAACTTTCCAGAATTCTTATGAGAGCACAGGAGTATCATTCTAATCTCTAGTTAGATGATTCTGTATCTTCTTTTGAACTTAGTATGGAGGTTCCAAGGACAGATAAATAGAAATTGCATTTACAAGAGGACTTCAGTAGAGGTTCTTTTTTTATACTAATGCATTAAAAATTGTTATTCGGGAGAGGCAATAATTCAGGAAGTTTTGTGAGTGTGAAACCAACATGTATGATGTACCTATAGCCTAGTATATTTGGGAAAACACGACATCCTGTGTCGTGGTAGATAGAATATTGAAAGTGCATTGAGCTATTTTTGGTCAGGTCTCAATGGTTTCTGTTTCATGGTGCATCCTCTCCTGATGACACAGAAGGTAAGAACCCCTGAGGATCAAAGGTCACTTTTAGAATCATATTTACTAGAATATTTATTCTATACTGGAGAATATATAGTGAGGGATTTCAGTAAAAGTCTAAATCTGCTCAGAAAATAAAAGAGTAGTGGTGGTGTTGTTTCCCAATAATAGATATTGAAATAAGAAGCTAAAAAGCACCTTTTAATCTTTGGCATCTTTACTCTTTCTTAAGATCTTTCTTTAGTCTTAAATCGTCTTAGCATCTTCTTTATAGTTTCGGTGGTGTAAGAGTAAGCCCAAATACCCTAGATAAATTCCAGGAGGCAGTTTTTGATTTTGCCCATTTTCTTCAGTTGTCTCACCTGCATCTGGTATTATTTATTATTTTCATTAGTGACTTGAACTTAGCATATGATTAAATTTCAAAATACTATGGCTTGTGTTTCCTGGACAGCTGATCTAACAGATTGATGCTGCTGGAAAGCGGTGATCTCATTTCCCTCTCTTTATTCTTGGATGCAGAATGTCCTCTCCTTTGTTTGTCTCTGGCATTTGTTAGATTCTTTAGGTCAGCTTAATTCATTGAATTGGGAGGAAGGCTTTTGGTTTTATTTCCTTTTTTGAATTCAGGTGGCTTTCACTGAGCCCCAGAGGCTGTTGAGCAGTCTCAGAAATAATCAGAGTACCCTCAGCAGAGACAAATGGAAGATTTTATGGTTAGATACCAGTAACCAGCTGCATGAATGCAGCTAAGCAGCATTCAGTAGAAGAAGATGTGTGTGAAAGTAGCAGAGACGGAAAATAATTGAGCAGATATCACTGTTCCAAAAATAAGACAATGTATTTGAATACATACATATATATGTATGCATGGACATGCACTGTGAGTATATGTATATATGCATAGACATGCACTATGAAGTACAACACACATGCAGAGTAGATTCTTTCATCTCAACTTAGTGCTGATAAAGTCTTTAACAGCAAATCTGTAATCACTTTTTGCTGGGAAACTCTAGCCTTACACAAAGTTGTCTTTTTTTTTCTTTTTTGTATTTTATTTGTGTTTTTATGCTAAAAAATAAATACATAAACAAATATGGTATGTCGTGTCAGGAGAAAGTGAATGTGAATCCTCTAGGAAAACAGAGCAAACCTTTGGCTCTCGCACTCTCCCCCTGCAGATGCTTGTAAGCACAGGAAATAGGATTTAACAACTTAAAATTCAGAGGCCTGAAGTGTTTATTAACTCAGCTTGGTACTCAGTAGGAATTTTTTTTTAAGTTATGATTTCTGTTTTTGCTTGAGGCAAATTTATAAATTTTGTGTTTTTAATGATAATTATGCTACAGATTATGCCAACTTGTTTAATTTAGAAGGTACTGATAATGCAGAATCTGAGGCCTTCTTACAGAATGTATTTCTTGGTCTCCTCATAGTATTCTGTGCTTATGTAACGACAGAAAACTGTTGTATGATGAAGCTCTGTGCTCCGCTGTTACCTCAGTCATGCCAGCTTCCCTCTTTCTCTTCAGTTCCCTTGTGGTGGGAGAGTGTTTTCATTTTTGAACTCTGTGATTATCCACTCAGTAGGAAATGGATCTTTCACCTGCAGTGGAACATAGTGCTCTCTTTTCAATAAAGATGAGAACACCTGCAACTTTACTGAATTCAAGTATGCTATATATTGTATTTTTTATTTATAGAGCATTTTCTAACGGCAATAATCTTCCTTGTTAAAATAAGCACTTGATCCTGCATATTTTTTTTTTAATCATTTTGTGTGAAATACAGGGATCAGTCGGTGATATGAGTAGTAAAGCATATATCAACAGTGAGTTTCATAATAATAGGCATTCATTCTCAGAAACTCTATAAGTATCTGGGGAATAATTCTAGTTCATTGTCTTCTTTGGATAGCTTTTGCAAATTGTATAAACGTTTCTAACATGATGAGAACAGGTGCTTGGTAGAGTGAGAGAAGGAAAATGAGATGTAGATGATATTTCTGTACCCTCTAAGTTCTCAATTCAGAGGTCAGATATGATAGCTTGATAAAACCGCTTACACTAACTTTGAAATTATGTGCTGCCCATTTCTTTAAATATTTCAGTGGGACCATCTCAAACAAGGAAAGACTTTTAACACCTCAGATAAAGAAAATAGGGCAAGCAAGGAAGTTCTGTTTTGCTCGCTCAAATGTCTCTGTTGGAGAAGGCAATGAAACTCTCAATTCCTTTTTATCTTAATGCTACTCCTGATTTTATTGACTTCTGTCATTATTCATAAATATTTCATTGTATGCTTTTACTCTCAAGACAGAAATTAATATTTACACATGAGAATAGTTATATATTTCAAGCTACAAAGATTTATACATGCACAAGATTGGAAAACACTGTAATTGTACCTGCTGTTTTACAGCACGTGATACGTGCCAATTTAGCAGTATGTGAGAAAGACTCATTAAGAGCAGTTCTGTTTCTTACTTAGGAGCAGCTTTTGTATTATTGAACATGTAACTTTTTTGACTAGAAACTTGTCTGGTAGCAATCAATTATCTGTATCCCTGGCATGGGGAGCGACAGCAGTGACTGGCAGCAGGAGATGGTGGGTTGCAGTGCAGATACAAAGCCCCGTTTTCCCTCACTGCAGGTACACGGGTGTTTTCTGTGCATTCAGCCGCCAGGGAGGCTCTGGGCACTGAGTTTATTCCAGGGAGAAAGCAGAGACCCAGTGTCCCATCCCTAATCTTCCTGCCCCCTCCAAAGGCAAGGGGTGTCCCTGCTCAAGCCTCCTCTTGTCCTACTGACTTTTTCCAGTTTCCTGTTTCTTGTCCTGCTGTTTTTTTGCAGGACTCCCCTGGGGCTGTGTGGTTGTTCTTTTAAAGAGCACTTTTTGAATAGATACAGGATGTAATTCCTCCCAGTAGTGGTGAAGCTCGAGCAGATTCACAGCAGTGTGTTGTGTGGAACACTTGGAGTGTTTCCATTTGGTAGACAATTGTTTATTTCTGATGAGGGCTGAATTTACCATTTGTATCTCATTTTTATTCTGGTATTTAAGGAGCATCGCTGCTGTTACTTTACTGATAATGAGCTATCTTCATTAAATATTATCAGTAACATACAGTGCATAACTAAAGTGTCACTTCTTAGCAATCCTTTAAGAACAAACTTGGGTTTGCTTGGGGTTTTTTTCTCCTATACATGTATTTGCATGTATTTTATCAAGTATTCATTTGTGTACACAGACTCTACAGAATCTCCTTAAGTAATTTGACTTTGACAGAGATATAAGGCTTTAAGAATTGATAAATGGGTGCTTATCAAAGCAGTTGATAGTCAGCCCTGATAGTGATGATATTTACTGTTTCTTAAAATTCCTCCTTTTAATTTGGCATAACTCTTAAATGCTACTAATATTTAAAAAATACAAGATCCCTTGGCTATTTACATATGCTTAAAACTACTGAAGCTATGTCTGATACCACAGGAAAGGCAAAAAAGCAGCATTAAGACACCATTGAAATAATATTTTGTAAAATATAATAAAATATTATTTCCAGTGTTTTAAAGAATTTATAATCCGAATAGCATAGAAAAAAATGGATGTTAAAATTCAAGCTGAATTTAAAATGTTGCAAGTGAGATCCCATAACTAATGCAAATTGGCACAGATCTTCCTAAATATATATGCACAGTAAATAAATGTACAGTAAAATATGTAACAGTAAATATTTAAGAGATTCATAAATCAGGCTACCCTGAACTTAAGTTGCATTTAAGCATATGCACAATCTAAAGCCTTGGGAATCCATCATGTAGTTGAAATTATGCAAATTTTATATCTCTTGATTATTCTTGGAAATAATAAAAATTATTAGAATTTTATGTAGTCATCTACCTGAAGCTGCAATTCCACGTGATTAATAATTACATATTTCTCTAAACTTAAGATCCACTTTGGGGAATGGGTGTCATTTGGGGAAAAGCCAGAGCACAATAACAGTAATTAGATGTATTCATATTACTAAATATGAATTACAAAAAAAAAAGTCAGAAAAAGTATTTTTTAGCTTTTTTGATGGGTTGGCCAAGAAGTAATGTTATAATATACCTTTTCACCCTTTGCACTAGGTAGGACTATATAGTTTTCTGTAGTTCCTTCTATATATGTACTTCTCGCTTTGTTTTTTTTTCCCCCACCCATAGTACTAAATTGCTTTGATCTATAAAAATGACTTTTTACCAGGGCACTGTTAGTAATTTTATGTCCTAGTTCTCTATGTGTGTGTGTCTGTGTGTTCGTGAGTAAGTGTAATGCTACAGCTACAGGCAGAGGCTTGTGAGCCATAGTAATCCTCCAAGATGTTCATGTAGAAGCTACTGATTTGGTTGTTTAGTGAGTCTCAAGACACCTGAGAACTCAGGCTCAGTGTCCATGTCCTTATTCCTTTTCTGATGTTGGCAAGTTCCAGGCAGTACTTGTAGTTCTCTCCATCCATTACCCATTGCAGTGAAAAGCCAGCGGAGGAGCCGTGGTCTGTGTGTAACCAGCACTCACTGGACGACAGGCAAAGTGAATTACTGTGCAGAGCGTCACAGTTAGCCTGTGTGTTGTGTTACTGATCTCTTGAGCCGTTCATCACATCTTGAGCGGAAGGTGTGTTTAGCCCGGCTCAATAAAACATGCTTGTGCAAAAACTAGAGATTTGCATGGATTCCATTTCACATAGGTGCAGCATCAGTGCTAAGGTTTTAGTATATGGAACAGTTTAATTTATGGTTCACTGCTGATCACTGTAGACCTCTCTGCTATCCCACCCTGCGATCCAAATAAGACACAGAACCACGATTTCAGTGAAAAGACAACAGGTGAATATGAATTTTGTTTTCATAAAGATATCTAGGTATTTTATCCTTGTTAACAATAAATCCTCCATTGAAAACAGTGTTATGGTTCTGAACTCTTTCCTTCAGTGCAAGTATTGCAGAGTTCTGCAATTGATTTTTGTATTAATAGTATTTCTTAGTGTATATCCTTCTTACTGATACAATAACTTTGTGTGTTTGTTCAAAAATCATAATTTGATTCAGAGCCACAGAATTTCCCAAAAGACATCTTAAATTCTTGAATTCATCAGAGGGTGGTGATCAGTGGTGCGGAGTCTAGTTGGAGGCCTGTGTTGAGTGGGGTCCCCCAGGGGTCAGTCCTTG
>JAWLRI010000115.1:1624137-1677326 GCA_034781795.1 Crypturellus tataupa
CTCTAGGTGGCCCTGCGTGTGCAGGGGGGTTGGACTAGATGACCTCTAGAGGTCCCTTCCAACCTTAGGCATTCTATCATTCTATCATTCTATCATTTTTTGTTTGTTTGTTTGTTT
This sequence comes from Crypturellus tataupa, assembly GCA_034781795.1. NCBI lineage: Eukaryota > Metazoa > Chordata > Aves > Tinamiformes > Tinamidae > Crypturellus > Crypturellus tataupa. The sequence goes on from JAWLRI010000115.1 coordinate 1,624,255, forward strand.
TTTATTGACCACCTTTATCCATACCTGGTCTTGAACTCTTTGTGGAAATGATGATTCAGGAAACATCTTTATGAAATAAACTGCACTAACCCAAATATGGCTAATCCAAAAAAGAAGAGGTCATGATCTGTATTAGGAAAATATACATTGTTAAGATGTAGTAGAGAAAATACTAGTTTATTCTTCATGTGCTTATTTTTTACAGCCTGTAATTCCAAGCAGTCCTACAAGCAGCTCTACTACTCCGACGAGTACAATGGGCTTGTCCTCAAAAATGGAGAACTCGGCACTCCAGGATGTTTTTATTCTCTCTCCTATGTCAGGACTTTATGGCCCCAGGTATTTACCTTCTAATGAAGCTGTGGTTTTGCAAAACAAAATTTTCTACCTTCAATAGACTAATAAAAAGGTTGCACATTTCACTGTTAGCATGTATGTTTGTTTTTTTTTTTTAATAAGTATTAATTTTTCTCAGAGGGCGGTACAGAATGGCTGTATGACAGGTATTATTTCCAGTACAGCAATGAGGGTCTAATGATATTCAGGATTGTCACTAGTATTTATCAGAATTAAGAACTAGAAATACATTAGGCAGGATTGTTTTGATGGACTTTTAACTTACCATGAGTCAGCATACAGCTAGCTTAGCAAAATCTAGTTTGGATCCTAAATGAGGAATGCTTAAAAAAAAAACTTTTAATCATTTTGTATCATTTTGTTCTGTTTACTCTTCTGTGATCACTTGTATCTTATTTTTCTTATTTTAAAGCATATGCTTCTTCCAAGCTTCCTTTCACATACTGGAGAACTCAGAGATTTTTTGCTATAATTCAACATTTTAACCAAAACAGCAGAATTAAGAATCAGAACTTGCATTTCACCAAATCCAGTTTCAAACTGGAAATGCAGGCACTATGTTTTTTTCAACAGTTCACTGTAGGTTCTGTAGGCCCCATCTGTTAGTGCCGCCTTTGTTTGGGCACTCTCTTGCTTTCTTCATTTGTCTGTTTTTTGTTTTTCTTTTTTTCCCTCGGTAATAAATTTAGAGATAGCCACTCAATTTATTACCCTTATTTTTGTTTTAAGAAGACCAAAGTAAGACAAAATCCCTTTTCTCTTATAAAAAGAAAAGAAACTTGAAATAGCACTAGATACTATCTCTTGCATGCAGAATTAAAGATAGGTCAGAAGAATTAACATGTAATATGAGGCTGAGGAGGTAACTCATATATTTCATAGTGAGTATATTTCATATATTCCGTATTTCTGTAGAACAGCAGTGTCACGTTGCTCTTCCCTGCTGGGAGGTAGGTCAGCAGATTTGTGTTCTGAAGAATCAGAAATGTGAGGGAAATCATTTGAGCCTGAAAAATCCTAGAGTATGTGTTCACTGTCAGAGCCAAAGCTGAATCAGATCTGTTTTCTGGGGAAAAAATATTTAGACCTACAAAGTAGAAGTTTTGCCTTGAGCTCTTTTACACTTTCCAAAAACATAAACATGAAACAATTTTTTATGTTTCTAGTGTTTAGGAGAGAAAGATGGTACAGTTTAGCCTCATCATTAATGGGCTAATTTGCCTATAATCTTCTGTTTTTTCAGGGATGAAATTGGAATAATGTCTTGTGATGACATCAGCAAATTTGGAAAGTCTGGAATGAAAGGTTCTGAGTCTCCAAACTATTTTCTGGATCATGAAAGTGGGAAATACTACACCTTAATTGAAGGTGAGGGTCATCCTGTGGGCTCTGAGTATGAGCGGAGCAGAGCTACTGGAGTGCGGAGAAGAGAGAAAACACCCACTCATGGTAGGTTGGACTTCCTAAGGCTCCTAAATGAACTAGATTAGCAGATTGCTCTATTAACACTGTGTTATTTCCCAAAGCTCTGCTGTTCTTTCTTAGACTATGACGTGGTGGTTGTGCATATCAGGCATGTCTGTAAGGATATACTTAGTGTAACAAAGAGCCAGCATAAAAAAGTTTCTTGTAAACTTACCCCGCAGTGTCTATTCTTAACGGCTGTGTCATGTTCTCATTTCCAGTATTACTTACTGCACAGTCTTCCTAATTTTTAAAAATTATATTGGTTCATCTTGAATTGTTTCCAGGAGATTTAAGGCCTGTTTCTATGCCTACTGAGTACACCTGGACAGGGGAGTCCAAAGAACAAAACGTGTACAAGAGGGGAAGCAGAGGTGAGTTTTTTTTCTCTCTTCTCTTTTTCAGTCGTTCTTTTTTGTTCTGTAGGAAACATGAAAATGTCATCACATGAAACAAATGTTTTAGTGAATGCCACAGATAATCAGATATCACACAGAGTCTTTTATTTATTGTATTTGTATTTCTGAAAATTAAAAAGGTGGAATTAGTTGTGAGGGATTTAATTTAATACATTTTATAAAGGAACAGAAATGGATACTATAACGCTCAGGTATATGCTGTTAACAGACAGTCCTAATCTCCACTTTTGTGTGAAAAGTTATTATAGATGCAAATAATGACCATTGAGACATATTTTGATGAAAATGAATGAATATTGGAAAATGAATCAAAAACTCTACTACGTTCACCTTTTTACCTAATGATATCAGCTTCTACTAATTTCAGTGGGAATTGTGAATTTTGGAAGAAGTCCGGTGATAGCAGAGTACCTAAAGGTTTAAGAGTAGTATTTCAAAGCATAATTTCAGTTTTATTCGAAAGCTGCAGCTTACAATTTATCTTTAATTCTCCATATTGTTGATGCTAAATATAAAATGCAGTAGTGATTTTTTAAGAGAGGATGCCAGTTATCTTTCAACTTCAAGCCAACTCAAAAATTTGAGCACATACTACCTTGTTAGGAAATAGTTCAGAAAAAATAGGTTATATTGCTTTCATAGTATACATATTATAAATATGTATCTGCTCAGTAGATTTATACTCTAAAAATGAGTCCATTTGTTGGTAGGTAAAATAACTTTGTAGACTTGTCTATCTAATGTATGCAATCTGAAAATATTTTTGCTCTTAAAAATGAAAGGATTCTAATCTAAGCTTAATTGTGTAGAAATTCTGCATTAGCCTTGATATCTATTATCCACCTGTCTGAAGAGATCATCACCAGATGATAGGCTACAGCAGAAGAGAATTTTTCAGTTTACAGAATGCAATATAAAGCAGCCCTAGAAATAAAAATTAGCTACTTCTGTGTTGTCTGTTATTAGTCTAGGTTGCAACTGGAGAAAGGCTTTTATTCTGCCATCCCTTCTTCTTACCTTTTGGAAGGGCAGGCCTTTGACATACCGTTTGAGATAGTTTGAAATTCTGGCCATATTGAAGCCACATGACTTGTGCTGCCTGTCCCCTTTCCCTGTGACATGTTGCTTTGTTTGTTAGTGGGCCACCATGCATTTCATAGGGTTTGTTTTTCATGACAAGTGCTTTGAACTAAATTGGAATCAGTTGTGCTGCTATTCCCTTGTGTTTCTTAAGTACCTTTTAGATGGCATTCAGTTAAAGCAAACTTTATGTTATAGCTTGTATTTGAAATACAGCACAACAGTAAAAAAGTTAGCCTTTTTCATAAAAACAAGCAAGGCTTTATTTTTAGCCGGTAAAACATATAAATATTTATGATTGTAAGAGTGAAACCCAGATTTTCTTTTTCTTCCATCTTATTTGTTTGTTTCTTTTTTTTTCCTCCAACAACTGACTCTGAGAATTCTCTCCTGCGGTACCTGAGTGATGACAAGATCTTGGTGATCCAAGAAGAACCATTGATGCAGAAAGACAACAAAAGGGACACAGGCCGTAGGTCAAGAAAAAAGGGCAAAAACACGGGCAGCCCCAACTACCCCATTACTCCATCTGTCCTGGCATCCACTATTAATGTGAGGCTTGAACCTGGGCAGCAAGATGTCCTGAATTTCTCACTAGCAGAAAACAATACAGTTCCGCTTTATCATGTAAGTACGTAACTAAAAATGTTACTTCATGAAGTAAATGGAAAAAAAATTTTCTTTTGGGACTGATAAAGATATAACCTCATGTTTTATATTTTAATACTGTGTTTTACATTCTAACTACCAAATTTTACAGTCCGGAAAACTTAGCTTACGTATTTTGATAGTATTCACATAAGAACATTCCAGACAGAATGGAAAAACACATAGTGTTTGATATTAGATGCTTGAAGGAAAAATAGCGTTGTTGGTTCCTGAGTCTGTGTTTAGCTAAACTTGATCCTGTTAGTCTGTCTAAGGTTTGCATGTATCTCATATTCCTCTCATGGTGGTGATTAACGATAAATGAGTTATTGTATTACATGTCCAGTAATGAGAATTGGTTCATTCTGATAATAGAGGAAGTATTTTGGAGTAAAGACAGTGGAGAGGATATAATTCAGTGGACTGCTACTAACTTGGAGGCAATAAATCCATAGTAATTATTTCTCACATATGTGACTCATGAATATCCAATTCTTACAACTGCCATAAAAAAAAAGGCAGTAGATTGTCATGACTATCAGCTAATACAAAATCTGGCTATATTGATTTGGAAGCCCTGAAGTAAGAAATGCCTCTGAGAAGTTGGCCCTCTCTCTTCATGCTTTGTGTACAGATATTGTCTTTCATGGAAACATTCCTGTTGGCCCTAATATTTGGGAAGAGACCACTCTATTCTTTTTTCTGGTGCCACAGTAGTACCTGCCCAGTGTTTTGTGCCCAAGTCTTAATCTTTTCAGGAGAGTCATGCTGAAAAATGAGCCTCATTCCCCTTCCATTGTCAGTAATGGAAGCTTTTCAAATTATTTTCATTTTTTTTCTGACGAAGGTGAATTTCCTCCTAGAAAATGCAGAACATGTGGAAAGTTTCTTCCACCTGTCTTGCATTTAGGGTTTCTAAGCAATGAGTCTGTCACTCAGCAAAGTCTTGGAAGATGATTATATTTACATGAAGTATGAGAGCTGGGTAGAGTTTATCTAAGAGGATATATTGGAAATGTGTAGCCAGGCCATTCATCTCTGTTTCCTGTGAGCTGTCAGCATTACACAATCCAAAGTTCAGATAATTTTCTTCTGCCACAGTACAAAGGAAGTTTCTCTTTTCGTTACCGCGTGACATGAGCGTTTGTAGAAAAGCAGAGCTCTTCCCTATCTTCTTCTGACAGGTCAAGCAGATTTTTAGGTCAAGATTTTGACTGTCCAGTGATAGATGTTTTGTGTGATCAAGCCCACAAAATCAAAGGAAGTGATTTTAAATCTGGAAAGAACTGTACCTAGTCTACTTAGAATAAATGACAAAATTATGTATATTGGCAAAAAAAGGGAAAACAAAGTGAATTAACTATAGAAACGATGTTTAGGAATCCTCCTTCGACCATTATAATGTGGAGTGATTATAAGAAGATGCATGGAAAAAAGTTATTCATGGTCTGGCTTAGTGGTGTAAATTGTAGCAGAATAAATGTTCTCAACAACTTTTTCGAGACAGGCTTTCTCAGTCCTTCAGGAGGTAGTTGTAGCAATCAGATATCCCAGGCACCTAGTCAAGTGCCTTATATTAGGAGATGAGTTGCTAAATCCACAAGAGTTACTGTGACAAGTTGTGTGGGGTATTGCCAGTAAAAAGCATTGGTATTAACTCCATCTTTATGCCCTGAAAATTAAAGCAAAAAATTGTTTGACGTATCTACGTCAAAAAATAGTTACCAGAATGAGTATTTTGCCTAGATGCTTATTGGCATTTTAATATTGAAAACAATAGCAGAGAGTTGTGGTTCTATTTAAAAGTTTAGGTTTGAGTAGATTGTTAAATTTCCTTAATATCCAGCCATACTAGCAGGATATTCTTAAGTACTTCAGTGCATTTGCTTACTAAGATAATGAGATACCTTATTGAGAATACATTGTGCAGCTAGTAAGTCTAAGATTAATCCAAAGGTCCTTCAAAGCTTTACTTAATCAAATTATCATAAATCAACTTTTGCTACTTGTTCATAAAAAAGTATTTTATTTAAGATCAGGTTAAATTTGCTAACCTTCCTTTCCTAGTATGTTGTTGTTGTTGTTTAGATCAAAATTTCAACCTAGATAAAGGATTTGTTTTACTTTGAAAATGGAGATGATAGTATTAAATGGAATCTGAAGCCTCTTCAGTTAGGAGAAGGTGGTAGTGTCTTGTGAGAAAACAAGTGCAACAGGATGGAATGAAAATCAGGTATTCTGTATCACTCTGCCATTGTTCTTTTCGTAAAGCATGCATATGTAAATACACATTCTAAAAAGGCAGTAGCTGCAATTACCAGATACAAACATAAGTTTTACAAAATTGGTAATTGCATAGAATTCACTACTAGATTAATGCTTTGGAAGCCATATGGATTTGGAACCTAGAATTAAACAATTAGACTGATTTCGTAAGTTGCTGTGAGGATGCAGTTAAAATGGATATTTAGGTAATGCATTATTGGCAGTATGCCCAGGATTTAAAGTGATGCATAGAACCATGCTGCAGTAAAACCCAACTGTCAAGAAACACTGCCCCTGTCAGTGTATATTCACAACTCGAAGGTGACTTTTTTTGGTGTGAATGATTGTTGTTACTCAATTCATTATGTTTTTAATTAATCTTTTTCTTTAGATGTTTAAATACTAAGTACCTGTTACACCAATGAAAATAAAAAATTCCCATTCTGATTGCATTTTTGACATTTGAAATATCAAATACTCTCTCTTGATTTACCATCACTTTAGACTGAAAAATGCAGTATCTTTTGTCTAGGACAATGATACAGTCTTTGACATCCTAGAAGTACTATAATAGGGAAAGTAAAACACAGTGTTACTGATTTCAGACATTGTTAGGATATCTTTTTATGGATGTGAACTGTGAAAACTGTTGTGAATTTTTGAATATTTGCTTAGAATGAGTTTCATGTTCTTTTTGAATTCCATGTTTTTTTTATTAATCCTACTGATGTGCACTGTGTGATGTATGTCAGAAAATCTGAGGAATGGTAAATTACAAATAAACAGGCCACTACAATTAATCAGTAGAGTATTTGTTAGAATATCACTTCCTGAGTTTATTAATGCTTTTATTAATGCCAGTAGTGGCACTTTTTCCTAGGTAAGTCTTAAGTTGAGAGGCAGATGCAAATATCATGATCCATTAACTGCTTTGCTGAAATGTGCTGTTATAGTGAACTTAGGATGTACAGTAATAAACTTAAAAACAGAATGTGATTTTATTTTGTATGAGCAGAGTTTTCTTTTCTGAACTAGAGAATTAGCCAAGTAGGACTTCTACACAATAGACCAAACTAATTACTAGAAAATTTTCATTTTTCCTAATAAAACAGAAGGAGAAATATTTTAAGTGGGTAACGCTCTGCCTTCAACTGTTGTTCAAGTTTTTTAAAAACTCCAGCAAATCATAAACTCTCTGCTGCTCACTGACATGTTGTACTATGGGAACAAGCTTTGATCTAAAATGAATACTGGAATTCCCAATCTTTAAATGCTCAGAGTAGTGGACTTTGTGATTCTGCTGCCTCTGGTGGGAACTACTTTCTGAAGTTCTGGGTTTAACCTGCTGATCACTGCATTAAATTATCAGATAGGATGGTGGAAAGGTCATCTGCCTGTTTCTGGCGATAGAAGTCCAGGGTTTGTATTCCACCTTTTAACTGTTTTTTTCTTTTTTGTTCTGTAATGTGATATGTTAAGGAATTGCATTATAAACTATCAAATTCCCCTTTTAATTAGTATTCAGCATGTAAAAGAGATTTATGACATTCCCTGCATAGTAAACCAGAGCTGATGTCTGCTTCACACCAGTCGTTGTCAGTGTTGCTCGCTTTTTAGTTTCAAGATACACTGAAGCTGTATAGCAGTGAGGGTTACTCGGGGATCCGCAGTAACTGCTTCACTTGCTATTCGTTTGCGTTCTGCTGATCCCGGAGAGGTGGCAATTGCACAAGGAAGTAGAAGGCGTTCAGATGTTCTTGGAGCTGCAGAAAGCACGCTGACAAGTGGCGTACCGCACAGTGGTACGCGCTGAGAGCTGACATGGGCAGGTAAGTGAAGGAAGGATGTGATGCGTGTGCTGGCCTCTGCCAGGTGCTCCCGTCACCCTGTTTTGGATGGCAAAAGGCAACCTGTCCACTGCTCTGATAAAGACATTAATAAAGAAGGTAGCCGGGGAGTAGGCAGCTCCATGTGACTGAAGGAGGAATCTCTTGTTACTGGTTTAGTGGGAAAAGTGCTCAGAACTCACTTTTCACTTCCTGTTCTTGCAGAAGGAAAAGTCAGCTGTCAAAAGTTAACTGTCAAACATGGGAATAAGTTCGTTCTGAGTTTTATTTCCTTTCTGACTTACAAATAATTTTTAACTTTGCTTTGTTATTATATATAAGCATCTTTAGCATGGATAACGTTCTTCCCCTACTCTGCAAGTATCTTGCGGAGTCACTTTGAGGACAATTAAGAAGCTGGTAGATCAGAGAAGCTAATATGAGCTTTCTTAGCTTCTGTCACTTCAGGCTGATCCTTTCCAGTTCAGGTGAGGTTTATTTCACTGTTTGGTGTAGAAGTCTCTTGGGGTTTATCCATACATCATTTTGGAATAGGTCCCAAAATCTTGTGTTGAAATTCTGCCTGTTCGGAGAGGTCATAGTGGTCTACGGCTGATGTATTTGCAGCGACCTGTGAGGTCTTACTCAGTAATTTAATCAAAATACAAACTATTTAATTTTATTTACTTACAAATGTTCAGGCTACCTGGTTTCCTTAAACTGTTTTTTGTGTACATATATAAATATATATGCATATAAACATTTATATTAGGTTGATTTATAGCAAAGCAGATATGAAGTATCTTTATTCCAATCATAAACCATGTTTTTCTAAGTATTTTTACTGTATTAGGGTAGTCAAAATATGCTCTTCTCTTCAAATTAATTAACTACCAACTAAAATTAGCAAATGAAGCATTCATTTACCTCCTGTGTCCTCCTCTGTAAATTCCAATTTCTAAAACTTTCTGAAGCCCTTGGAGATAAAAGTAACATAGATTTGTGATTTACTGCACTATTTTATTCTAGGAGATTAATTCAGTTTTATTATGTCTTACTTCTGGCTAGAAAAAAAAAAAAAATTCTGTTTTTAATATGTAGACTAAAGATAATTAGCAGCCATATTAATTGACCTGCTTCAGCATTACATAGTGTATTTAATAATAAATTAATAAACACTCTTAATAAATATGACATACACACAAAAATATATTAATAGATATAAAAATAAATACTAGTGTATATACTGACTATATAAACTATAATGCTGTTATAATAGCAGTAGTGCCCAGGGATTCATGATGCAGAAGGACACACAATGTCCAAGTTTGCCAGCTCCTCCTTTTCTTGGTGGCGCTTGGGTCTGCCGTCGGTGGGGCCCTGCTGGGTGTGCAGGAAGCGGAGCCGGGCGCGCTCTGCTCTGAGGTTTCCTTCTCGCTCGCTGCCCCTGACTGAGGCCAGCGCTGGGCTCGTCACCCTCCCCAGCGAAAGAACGAGCAGGGCTCCCTCGAGTAGGAGACAAGGCCTGGTTGGAGTCACTGGAAAGGAGGTCTGTGCTGTTTCGGGCAAGGTCTTGGGGGAGCTGTGCTGTGAGCAGCGAGGAATGTGAGAGGAAGGAAGGGAAAGAAGCCGACGGGCTTTTCCCCTGCCCCATGCAACTCCTCCAAGTAACACTACTTGCTTCCATTTTTCCTTCCAGTGGAATCCTGCTCTGCAGAATCGTTCCTGAGTGTTTTCCTGCATGTTGGGTGTTTTTAAGTTTTCTCAGCCTGACAAAATAATTGTGCTTCATGATGGTACAAAGTTACAATTAAAAAGCACATGCCGTCTCTAACAGCATAGTGTCATGTGATTGGATTTCCAGCTTTATTAGGTATCTGCATCTTTGTTTTCAGGAAGAATTTCTCTACATTTTTCATATGAAATCTGTAAAACTTGCATTGTAGCTTCTATTCATAAGCGTTAAATTCTATCTTGTTTCTACAGTATTTATCTAGTAAATAAAACTTAGATACTTAGCTATTGTAAAATAGCTAACTTAGCTATTTTTTCAGAACACTATTTAACCTCGTGTACACTGCTGATAATTTCTTTTTAGATACAAGCTATTTCCTACAAATGGAATTGCCATTCTGTTAAAATCTTTGCTGCTTTCTCTGTTACCTGCTATATGCTGGCAACCTAATAGTCATCATGTATCTCATAATTAAAAATCTTGAGTAGATATTTTTCTTATGTGCTTCAGTTTTTATAACCTTTCTGATTTTTCCTGTACATAGACATTGAGTGCCTCTTTGCACTGTAGGTGCGTGTAGCTTGCATGAAATTATTTCCTGTCTCTCCCCTCAGTGAGCGGAAGAAAAACCTCAAAGGCTTTATGTTTTTAGCTGAGTTTAATAATTTTGCAAGCGTTAAGTCTTCAGTCAGTTAAACATCAGCATACTGAACTAGCGATAAGTAAAGTCCCTGGCAGCAAGGGTGGTGGTTCATGTTTGAAAAAGCATTAATGTAAAGAAACGTTTAGGATAATGAAAGCAAGTGCTGAGGAAGCTGTGGAAGAAAGAATTTTTGTAGTGCGTAAAATACCTGGGTGTAGAAGAACAATATTTATAATAAAGGTACAAGAAAAGCAGGGATGGCATCTGAGTAAATTTGACCAATGAGGATTTATTCAGATTAGCAATATTTATTAACAAACTATTTTAGTCTCTTCTGTTTTTAACTAAGAAAATACTTTTGAAAATTTTTGTATTATTTCTGCAGTTCGAAAATTTTTATTTTTTGTAATGTATATAATTTCTTCTTAGAAAAAAATCTTTATAGAATACTGATTCAGTAAATTAATTTCAGAATCACTAGTTATTCATAGAAATTTCATGGAAATTGGAATTTCTTCCAGGTTTTGTTTGGGACAGGATTATCATGTCTTAGACTATGTAGGCCTTAATATCCTTTCATTTCTTTTCATGTAAGTCAGATGTAGATCCACTGAAATCCGTGGCTACATAAATTTGAAGTTAATCCCAAATCAGGATGTCTGGAACCCAGGATTGCTGTTTTCATAGGGTCTGTGTAGAGCTTTCAGCAAAAAAACTAATTGAACTCTCAAGCTACTGAAATTCCAATATGTGAGACTTATTTGCTTGATCATGTGGGTATGTAGTAATGAATCCACACCTTTATTTCCAAGAAAAAGAGAATATTTTGGCTACTAGCTTGCTTTTGGAAAAGTCTTCCATCTTTTCTGCCATGCAGCACATCTGTTTTTTCAGAGTCTGCATGACTGAAATGTGGCAGTAGCCCTGGGCTACAGTGAGCTCCATGATGTGCAGCACAATAAAGTGACACAGGAGCAGAGTTGTGTGATTCAGAACATAAATATCTTCTAAATAATCATACCAAATATTTGTTGCCTCTCTTTAATTAAAAAGATACTCTTTTTCCTAAATTTCAGTGAATTAATAATCAGTTGCAGTTTTGAATATGCTGTGAGTGGTTAAGCAAGGCACTGATGGTTTTCTCTTTCTCCCACTGTCATAAAGCTGCAGTAAAGCTTCTCTTAGTACAAGTCTTTTGTTTGATGGTGCTTAGGTTAATTGTATTGTTGCAAATTAATACTAGTGCAAAATAATTGATGTCAAAAAATACTTCTAGAAAAAAAAGTTTTATTAACAGAAACATTCAAATCTAATTATACAAGTTCACAATATCCAAATAATTGATTGCAGTTGTACTAATGGAATACATCTGGAGAGATCTTGGAGCTGTTACCCATCCCTTGTACATTTTTTGGGAAGGAAACAAGTGAGTAACAGGCAGCTCTGGTGCTAGCGCAGGTTAATACTGGTCTGGCAGGAAGGTGGCCGGGGTTGCATGGCAGGAGGGAAGCCCGTTAGTTTTGTTGGGGAAGCTGTGAGATGAGGCCTGTTTGGGAGAGAAAGGGAGTAAACCCTGCTTTTACTTCGGCAGCAGTTTTTAAAAGAGAAAGTCCTTTGCCAATTAAGGATTAGAAATGGTTAAATTGACTAAATGACCTTTCCACTTTTCAGTCTCTAAAATCAAGATGCTAGAAGGAAGAAGCTTGTGAGAAGAAAATCTTTGGTCCTTGCAACATGGATAAGTTGCATCTTGGTAACAGTAGCACGGGTAGTGTTGCTACCATTAAGTTCATTTACTAGGTTGGCCAGGCTGTATATTTTCCTGGGTTGTCCCACAGGCATAAACAACTATACAACCTTTCCCAGCATCCTGTAGCAAACTTAAGATCTATGATAAAATAGTTTTAAAAATCACAACTATAGCAAAAATATGAGTACAGGGAATGTAATGCTGCCATTCCATGGTATTAAGATGTAGGCTGTTACACGCTGTATAAAGAATGGCAAGGGAGGAGAAAGTCTCCCTGATCCTATGTTAGATGATTAGTCTAATCTTGCTGCATGGAAGCAAGTAACAAACAGGAGTCATCAGCAGTTGTATTACTGTCCCTCCCCAGATTATTAGGTATTAACAGGGCAAGTTCATCACTTAAGGTTTTCCCTTGCTACAAGCAGGAAGTCATCTACTGTGTATGGTAAAAGGTACAACTAGAGGAATGATAGTAAAACACAAAGGCTGTGTGTTGTGGGAGAAGTCTGCTTCCTGTGTGGTGATTCAGAGAGGATTTTGAGTCAAAAGATTTTTCCAGTGCAGTTTGCACCATTTGTAAAGAAGCCTTCATAGATTTTAAAATACACATTTTTGTGATTTCAAGATGACAAACAGTGTACTGGATTTTAGCTGTGGGAGAACAACAAGTCCACCAGAACTTTTTGTTGAACATAAGAGTCTGCAGATTCTTTTTTATTATGGATTATTTCTAAGAAACACAGGTTCATTTCCGAACCTTAAATGAGTAACTCAGTGAAGTAAAGCTGTGTGAGAAAGTCAATCCAAAAGGCAAATTTTGCTGACAAGTTTGTTCTTGTTCTTGAAATCCTGTATGGTTTCTGTTTCTGAAATGCTGTTTTTTAGTATGTCTTTTACCGAGTTCTAGACACTGTGATTTTATGGCCTTTTTTTTTTTTTTACTTGAAAGAGCTTTAATTACAATTATATAGCGGCTGAAACTATTTTCTAAGTGCTGATGCAAATTACTTTAAACAATATCTTCATCGTGAAATAATACTTAATTGGAAATTAAAATAAATTTTCAGTTTCCTTTTCCATAGAGTTACGGAATGACTGGTGTGGTTTATTTCTGTGACTTCTGCTGCTGCATTTACCATGATGCTGAGTGCACCAAGGAAGTATGCTCTTTACGCTGTGCTTAACACTGTTTGTTGTTTTTCTACAGAGAGCAGGGGACACAGTCAGCGGAGATACTGAAAGGTAATATCTTTTGTCAATTCATATTTAAGTACATATGTAACCTAGATGTATAAATTACAATTAATTGTGTACTTCTAGAAATCAAGTTGCAATATTTGAAGAGTATTAAGGTTTTAGTGAGAAAAGCATTAAAATTACTTAGTAAATGTTATAAGTCTTCCACTTGGTGAACATATCTAATATGAATATAAATTATTTATAAAATGAGGTTGAATTTTCTTTATGAAAAATACTTCATGCGTATTCTTGAAAAAACTTACCAAGAAAAAAAAGCTAGCTGAGATAGTACTAACAGGATTGTGTCCCTTGCCTTTTTTTTTAAGCTTTTGAAATAAACTCTTTCAGAATGACTTCAAGGATGAAAAGCCTAATGTAATTTAGTAATTATTTAACGTAATCCTGAAGTTTAGAGTGCTTTCACCAATCTAATTGATTTAAAATCAGTGACTGCTTTCTTCATGTTGTATAAACTTTACTGTAAGTGGTCTCAAGTGGTATGAATTTCACTATGTTACAGCTAGAATTTTGAGGTACAGCAGTTATTATGGTCAGATGCCTCCTTTAATGACAAGTCACCTAATGTCTAAGGTTTCAAGGTTGTCAACGTTTTATGTATGTATACATGTCGAAAGAAAGAATGTGTATTTATTTTCAAAGCCAGTTGCCATTGCTAAGAACTTAACCAAAGTTGGCTGAGTTTTTGAATGCTGTACTTGCTTAAAACAGCATTCAGCTAAATTCAGGAGCCCTGTTATCATAGGGGAAAATGGGTTAGAAAGAACTTCTCTGGGGTGAAATTCTACTTCCTCAAATAAAAGATCATCATTTCATTGTTTTTAGTGAAGTAGATGTCTAATTGCTAAATACAATTTCTTATTTTTGTGATAAATCACTAAAGTGCCACTCTATATTTGGTCTGAATTCTTACCAACAGTGGCATCCATCTTATATACGAGGGGTTATCTGGGGAAAAAAAAGGACATATTTATCAGTCTGTCTAAGTAACCAAGCCCTTTACTGGATATTGTCTGTAAATTTTGCCCTTAACTCTTAAGCCAGAGTTTCCAAAACTTGTTTTCTGCAAGTCTGACCTACTTACTTTTTTTATTTGGTCTCCTCTTCAGGACTTTCATGCTAGATGCTTCTGTTCTTTTTTTTTTCCCTCACACTTGCTATATTTTACTTCGTTGTCACCCTCCTTTCCTACCCTTCTTCCTTCCAATATGTCTGCCGCCTCTTTATGTTTTCTCTTACCTATCTCTCTGCAAAAGAAGGAAAACAAAGAGCCAAAATAAGGTCTACTTCTCCACCCTTTTTTTGCCATCCTTCCCCATGCCCGTGGTTTCTTGCATTCACAAGGGAGTTTTGTTCTTCTCCTAACTAGGCAGGCTTAATGACAGTCCAGGTGAAACATTTTTGGTGGATGTGACAAAAGTTGCTGCTGAACATCTGCTAAGAGATTCTTTGAAGCACATGGATTGATGAAATTTTGGCAAATTTGGGGAATGAGCAAAAGTCTATTCTTCTATAGAATGACTCTGAAGTATCTGAAGAGCTTAAAAACAAAAGAATATTTGAGCTTAAAATTGACTGAAATTGCACAGTTGGGAGATTTTATCCCTAGCAGTTGCGATTTTGGGGCACTGGAGACAAACTGTTTGAGTAGAATCACATATTTGGATGAAATAGCATTGACTTCATTAATTAATGAAGTTGTAAGTACATAAAGCAATGAGTACAGTGGCCTGAGTAATTTCCTTGATATGATTGCATCCATTGTTCAGAAAAGAAATTAAAAAGCCAAAAACAAAAGCAATGCTGGTTGCATACAGAAGAATAACCCACATGCTGCAGGGACTGTATAATGAAAGCTCCAGCAGCTGTGTGAGAAATATGTGATTACAGTGTTGCTCTGTCTAGCCTTTTAAACACTTCAGATGGATAGAATGTAAAACAAGTGTAATACCCTTTTTTATGCTTAAGCATAAGAAAAACTAAGTATTTCTGAATTAAACTTCCATGTTCTCTTCCGTATGCCTCTGGTATGTCTGCATGGCATATTTGGCACAGCTTTATCATCGGGGTTAGGCTTTGAGCATGTGAGCTAAGCACCCGTGTCCTCACTTGGAAGATCCTGTCTATTCACAGATTGAGCTCTACCTCTACCTGATCAGTAGCAGTCATAGAGCTCATAGTCTGAGCTCTGTTATTAAGTCATATTGTGGTATATATGTATATATTTGTGCATGTAAATGTGTGTATACACACATGCACATATATATATTGTTAGTATTGATAGAAAGATAGAGCAGCCATAAGGAAATGCAAACTTCAGATCTGAGCAGGTGACCTGATTTAAGAAATAACCCTTTGCCATTGGAGATACAAACACCAATTGTGTGGTTGGTGGTAGGAATGCAAGGTAAATTAAATGCTTCCTCAAAAAGCAGATAATTTGTTTTCCTTTTCATTAAAGTTGGAATTGTGACTGTTTCTCAGTTGGAAAAGTGGCAGTGTGCATCTGACACGTCCCCTGGACTGCTGCGTCTATTCTGCAAGCAAACATTTGGCAGTATGCACAGCACTGCTCATTGTGCTCTTTGAACATCACTTGAGGAGAAGAAAAATCCTAGTAATAGGAAGTCTTGACATCTGTGGATTCTGGACGTGTGAGAAAAACACAACCATGACATTGGTGCAGAGACCATGGGTCTTGAGATCTTAGTGCACTTATCTCTGTCAGAGAGGGTGTAAAAGAATTGCATCACTTCAGCAGCGTTTTGTCAACTTTGCATTTACATATATGCTTATATGCTGGAAAGTACAGGTGTATCTGAGGTAGCTCAAATACTGGCTGATATGTGAGGTATCAAGTAATACAGCCTGTAGTGTAGTTCTGAGCCATACTGGAGTCAGCACAGAGCTGAGAAGGGATTCCAGATGTCTCTAGGAAATGCTCAAGTAATGGATTTACCTTGAGCATTCTCTTGTTGTGGTGGCAAGATGTTACATAATCCACAGAAGTTATAATAGTCACGTTAAACATAAATCATGAATCCAAGCAAGTTGTTTGAGGAACAACAGAGTTGTGTCATTACTGCATTCTGACGACCAGGTAAATATATCCAGAATTCTGTGTATTGTTGCTGGTTTGGTTTTGTCTGCTTGAACCAGTAATAAGTAACTTGCACATACGGGTCAATATTTCCTCTAGTTTGCTCCAAGTACTTCAGAAAAGAAGCATAGTCAGCAATAGATATATAAGGCAGAAAGAGAACAGTTAGTTTCAGGTCTTCTAGGCAGCACATAATTGCTCAATGTCAGGAGGTGGGAAACTAGGAACATGTCTGAAGTGAGAGTTTAAATAGAAAAGTTATTTCTTCTAGATCCTGTCAGATCTCTGAAGAGTTTTGAACAGTGTAAGGCCATGCTTGTGGTCGATGAAAGAAACAAGTTCAATATATAAAACAAACAACGTATTTTCTTTTATGCTGTCAGTGCTACATCTGAACAAAGAAACAAAAAAAAAAATGACTTGTTAATTTATGATGTCCTTGGCCTTCAGATTGCAGTTAATGAAATTCCGACTGTGAGCCATAAAGGTTGAAGAGGGTTTTGCATGCCCCTTGGAGCTCGAACTTTCCATCTCCTAAGTATGTGCTAAGCAGAAAAGAGCAGGGCGACAGGCGTGCCATTTTGCAGTTGTTTATAGTTGCTGTGGATCGATGGAGCTGTTAATCAAGCTCCGTGTGTTTGGGATCCCCAGCTGCTTCTAAATATCCAGGTGGCAGCAGGGACTAGCTAGGCTTTAAAGTGCAGACTTCCCTGTAGTCCATAATGTTTAACCAGCAGCTTCCAAATTACCTCTCGTCTGTGCTGTGTTCTGGAGATCCTGCATTTACAGACCGTTAGGAAGCAGGAGTCATCCTGTAGAGGACCAGGAATGTCCCCAGGCCCCATGTCTACAGACTGCACCAGACTGGGAGAGCCTGGAAAGACGATCAGCCGGAACAGGCAGAGCAGAGCGCCTTGTGCAGCAGAACAGACCAGGGGGAGCTGCCTGGCACTTCATACTTGGCATCTCTTCTGGAATAAGGCCTAGCAAATACAAAAATAAATAAATAAATAAATAAATAGAATACCGTGTGTTGCTCTGTTTGGCAAAATAATAAATACAAATTAGAGAAGTGATGAGCATCGAAAATAATTTGTCAATTAATGGTAAAAATATTAGCAATTAGGTATGAGTGGTATCACATATTACTTGTATTTTATAATCCTGTCCAAATGCTAGGCAAGGCAGTAGCTAATCAGAGGCATTTAACAAAAAAGACTTTAAAGTAGATTTTAAGTATTACCTGTATCAAAAAGTAGGTGAAAGATGAGTTATGTTCAAGGTAATTATTCTTGTTTCTAGACTGTATTCCTGGCCATCATTTGGGATTTATTATCTCTGTCCTTTCACCTGTGGAGAAGCCAAACCGATAGCAATCCAGTAAGCTACTGAAAAATACTCAGTTTGTTCTGATACAGTTAACTTTAATGATGGATTTAATGACCCCAAAGGTAATAGAAAGAGAATTGAGATATTGGAGCTGAGAGGACTCATAATGTGTGAGAGACATTTTATCTGGCATTCTTTTTGAGTAGTGCTTAAAAGATCAAGGTGGGGTTAAATTGCTCTGCAGCTGGTTTAAAGTGTTGGAACTCCTTACAGTAGATACTGCCTAAATTTTACAAGGTAAAAACTATTATACTGTAGTTTACAGGGTCATTAAAGATGTGTTATTATCTTTATGTGGTGGAAAATGAAAACATGTTTCTTGGAAGGAAGAGGGGAATGAGTGTAGAAGTGGACATGATGTTCACACTTGTTTAGCGATGCTTAATTTATGAAGAAATAATTAGCACTATCACTGTTCGTTAACACTGGATTTTTTTGCATGACTAGAAAATATAGGGTATTCAGAATGCTAGTGATGATCTTAAATGGATATAATGGTTCTGAGACCAAGGACAGAGAGATGTATTCAGCTGCACTGTTAATTTGATATATTCAGTGCTGGCTCGGAGACAATTCTCAGCATTCATTGGAGGTGTTTGAGTAAGTGGATATGGACTTTCTGATTCTTGCTTTATAGAATACAGTCGACTATTCAATACAGACAAGAGGACAAGAGAAGCTAACTACTGTAGTACTGTATACTGCTCTCCCTAATATTTCTGTGTTTTTCATACTAATTTATTTTCCAGAGATTATTAGTATCTTCCTAGTCTTCACCTGAAATCTGCTAACAGAGCTCACCAGTAGATCTGCACTGTTATTTGTGTGTCCTGTAAGGTGTGGGCTGGGAGCTGTCACACCTACCTGAGTTCCACAAGTTCTTAGAGGTTTACTGCCCCCCGAGTCAAAGCTGCTTCCATATTTCTTTGCCTAATTTGTGAAGCTTTTTACTTTTCCTCTATGTTCTGCGTCATCATTATAGCTGAACACTAACCGTACGTTTGTGTACTAACAGTATGGCATTCCCATGGGCAGACAGAAATGGAGCATTAATGTTTGGTCATCTGTCCAAAATGCCCTTAACCAAATGCTACAGTTGGACTTGTTTGTTTTTTCATTTGTTTTCTTCCTTGAAAATCCTTGTAAGCTGCAAAAAGCTCAGAACTGCTAAGTCTTGCCTATTACTTCTATAATTTTAATGTTACAAATGTCATCTCTTCACTGCAGTCTGGACATTGTTGTTGACCAAGTACTCTGCAACTGCAAATGCAGTAGTTTCTACTGGTAAACTATTAAAACTATTAAAACATTTTTTTTACTGTTTTAGTAACAGTGGAAATCATCAAATGATAAAATGCCTCTTTTTTTCTATTAGTGAATTTTGACAACACATTGTTCATTACTGCTCTAATTATGGACAATAGAATGTGAAAATATGTTAAAAATGTTCATAAGCCCTCGCCCCTCCTCATTTTTCTCTTTTAAATCTTCCTCATTCTCTTTCCTAGTCTTACGCTCTTCCCCACCCATATGACCTATGGAAAGTACTCAAGTTTTTAAATTTTCCCTCCATACCTCTGCTTTTTCTTACTGTTTTAAAAAGTAAGAACACACGGAGTGTGAAGCATTTGTGTGTCTGATCAGGCCAAAGTTCACTCAGACTCAATATCCTGTTTCCATCAGTGGCCAACAATAGTTGCAGTTATATAAAAACAGACCTGTGGTTAAAACAAACAAAAAAAACAAACCTCGGGGAACTCTTTTGTTCCCTTGCCTGGAGAACTCCAGCACAGTACTCGGCTATTCCATATGTAGGGTTTTTCTGTTGGAACTTTAGTTTAATCCATGTAAATTTTTGATAACTGTATCCTGTAACACAGAGTTCAATAATAGCAACCCTGTGCCACTAAAAAAATAGCAAGTTCAAAACAAACAAGAGAAGCTAACTGCTAATTTAATATAACTTAGGTAATTTCTTTATTCAAGGAAAGTATGAATATGTTTTTTTCCTTATTTACTCTTTTTGCACCACTCCAGAGTTCATAAACTGCCTCAGTGTTGCCTTCAGTTGTCTTGAGAGAGACAGATGGCTGAAGAGAATAAATCTGCTTAGTTTGTGCAAAAGTCGCTATGTACAGTTTGATCATTCTGACCATTCTTTTGTAATCTTCCTTGTTTTCTTCTGTCCTCTGTGAGGTGAAGGAAAAGAACTGTGAGTGCAGAAAATTTCAGAGCACTGCTGGTTTATCTGAACCTTGGTAACAGCCCTCGCTGTTGCCACATTGCAAAGGAAGTTAGAGCACTGCTGCTAAGTATGTTAGCGAGGTGATTCTGTCCACAGGGTTGGTATGAGAAAGATGTGCAGAAAATCTTCTCTTAAATAACACTGGAATTCACAAAGTGGCCTATTGAACAGGCACTGGTTCAGTTGTTTCCTTTTCTGTCATATCATGTACAGACTATTGCAATGTCAGAACACTGAGTGTGTTCAGAAAATTTGTGGCTTCTGAAATGAAATTTTGCCTGGACCTTCCCAAAGATACATCATTCCCAACTGCATTCTGCTAAAGCTTTCTTAGAGTTAAGCAGTATAGCAGTTTTGCTAATGAATTGATACTGATGTTAAAAAGCACGGTGACCATAGCAGTTGGGACTTACCTGGGACTTGCTTTGGGAAAGGTCTTTAAATGTTCATTTTCTAGCTAGAGTCAACTTCATACCATCATCTTTGTGAAATCTTGGCATAGCGATTCAGATAAGTATTTGCAAACTAATATATTTTAAAAGCATTAAATATTCTTTGAAAATGGGTGTCCAAAGCAGTAAGTTTTCAAGCAGCATATTTTACATGTTTCTGAAGCACAATTAAATCTCTAGGTGTACATACAGAAATACATAGAACTTATGTGCAGATGTATTAATTCAGATTTTTTTTTTCTCTATTATTTGACATCTTTTTTCCTCTCTGTTCTAGATGTGCTAGTTCTGCAATTGACCGTCACGGAAGCACATCCATGAGGAAGGTAATCAATTAGAACAGTACTTACAACAGAAATGCCCCAAAATTTAATTCATTGTCATATTTCCAAAGATAGTTAAGGTATTGCAGACTTGGCAATTTATCTATTTAAAAAAAAAAAAAAGGAATAATTTACATATTCAGGAAAGCATGTAGTGCACCCATAGCATGTCAGTGTGTATGTAGTGTCAGGATGTTTGATGGGAACTTCAGTATATGTTTTGAGGTAAATTCCAGTTTAGGGAAGAGAAAGCCTAGGTTGGAAAGGAACTGAGGGAGAAGTCTGCTTTGAAGATAAAGAAATTTAAAAAATCCAAATATATGGGAATAGCATGCATACTATAATGAGATAAGATATTAAGGTTTTTCAAGACTTTTACAGAACCAGTTTTGAAGATTTTTAATGAAAAGTATTTAGATGTTACCAATTTTTATCATTCAGTATTTTGAAAAATATTTTATTTGAAGAATGAATAACGAAATCTTTATTTTAGAGAGCACATGCTTCTGCGTTACAGTTTAGCACTTGTTTCACTCTGTAGGAGTGAAGAGTTTGTCTTTGAACTTCGTCTTGGTTTCTTCCTGTCTGAGAAGTCTGGGGCTCGTTCTTGTTAGCTGCAGCACAGGGACGGTTTTCATGTCTGTGTAAACCAAGAGGTCGTGCCTTGTGCAGTGTGTTAGATGTTGTTCTGCCTTTTAAGTTCTTGCTCAGTGAAACTAAAGAGCAGTGATGAAAGATCTGTGATCACTGATGGGAGACCACTGGAGGAAGACGCGTGGTTAAATTTTCTGGTGTTTGTGAAAACCTACATTTGTGTTACTGATAATGCGACTCTGCGCGCTAATCTCTACTTCTCTGCTGCCATCATTGAAAAAACACTTGAAACTGTGGCTGTCCTTTGGGATTAAGGCACTGCAAATAATATTGTATTAGACATATACTGAGGAACCAAGTGCCATGTGCCCTGTGGTGTGTGTACTTTGCAAATGAATGTGCTGATTGCTTTATTTGAAACATTTTGATGTTTTTACGTAAAACCTCGTGGGGCTCAAAATAGTGAAGGTATATGGAACCAGATTTGCATTAATAGGATTATTTTGCTTCATCTTGGCAAGTAACTTAATTGCTAGTTTCCAGGGAATTCTTTAAACACGAGTAACTTTTCATTTTGGCAGTCCTGTGGCAAATAAAACTGTTAGAGCTTCACTGTAGTTATGTTGAGGTCCCCCTGCTTCAGCTTCATGCGGCAGAGCTGCTGCTCTGTTGCATTTTTTTCCATGCCATGTTGAGCTGTGGGAGAGGTTGCATTTTGCTTAACATCATACTCTGTCGTGGTTTTGCGATGAGAACTTAAATACCGACAACCACAGTGTGTTATCACATCATTTGTCTGTTCTCCATAGCAACTTTCAGTCATACTGAAGTTGCAAACTCTGATTGTTTACTTACACTGTTTGCCAGAAGCTAATCATATAGTATTATTTTATCTACTAGAATATGAAGTTTCTAAGTTAGCAGTGCTAATTAAGCTTTTGTTCCCAAGGTAATGCAAAGCTTTTGCTTTCTGTGGTTTCTTGCTTTTTAATGCATTTGTAAAGTGTGCACAGACAAAATACAGCAAGACCAATGAACTTGCATTTTTAGAGTTATTAATATTTTCAACTCTTCTTCGTCTTTTTTCTGTACCTGAATTTTCATTATTTTTAAAACTCATACTGAATCATATATAGCAGTTTCTTGTGAATATCTTAATGTGAAAATTTCTAGTCACTTAAAAAAATTACTTCATCCTGCTTGTTCATTTTTTTCCTTAAAGTTCTTTAGGAAAGAATTGCATTGTGATTATTTTGGAATGTGCTATCACATTCAGTGTAACTTGTGGACAGGTTTGGAGATCTCTTGCCCAGGAGTGGGTACCTGCATTTCTGTGCACAAGGAGGGACACTGAACAGGTTGTTTCAGTCAGTCACTGTGGTGTTCCTGCTGGCACTGTATAACCAGCCAGTACTGCTGTGGCACAGTGTATTGATAAATATGACAATGTTGCTGTGTATCTTAACTACTTCCTCAAAGGTATCCCTTTTTTCCCATTTTCTGCCTGTTTCCCACCGTATTTCCTATAGCGCAGCAGCAATTGATAAATTGGAACCTGTTCATGTTCTCTATTTACTGCCTTGCACCGATATAATGCACATGCATACACAGAACTTGTCATGTGTCAGAGGTAGCAGATTTTGCGTGAAGCCTTCATAAAGTGCTTGCCTGGGAGAATAGTGTGAGCAGCACCGGGTGAGGAGTGCTGAGCTCAGAGGGAGCTGTGGCCGTGCAAGCTGGGGTGCTCTGAGGCAGCTCCCTCCGGACACGGAGCCGGTCATTGACGCAAGAGGTTAGAGGCTGTCCATGCCGTTCGGTGTAGTGCATCGGATAGGCTGTAGAAAGGTTACAGATAGGACTCTGCATATGCAAAACAGGTCCCTCCTCTATTTTTATTTAAAATAAAACTTAACCTATGCCTCCCAAGTAATTGAAAGTCTATTTTCAGATGCTACTTTTTATAGA
Source organism: Crypturellus tataupa (assembly GCA_034781795.1). NCBI lineage: Eukaryota > Metazoa > Chordata > Aves > Tinamiformes > Tinamidae > Crypturellus > Crypturellus tataupa. Next base: position 1,647,767 of record JAWLRI010000115.1, read on the forward strand.
ACTTAATAAACTTCCATTTCCATAAATATTAATTGAAACAAGAATATACTTAAAGATATGTTGTGCAATTAAGCCCTTATTTAATGTTATACTCCACAGTTAGTTTTAGAGCTTCTGGAGTGCATGGTGAGGGGCTGCTGTAGTGCAGGGTAGGAGTCAGATGGTCTCTGGCAGGAGTTAGTTGCTTGTATATAGTCAAGAGCAGTAAGTTACCACAGAGGTGACCTAGGCTGTGCTGAAGGCACCGTCCTGCTGGACTGTCTGCCTGACTCTGTGTGACACAGGACAGCACAAGTGAGTGACAAAGATGGCCATTTGTAGGCAAATGGGTCTCTGGCTTATGGTGATGTGAACACTTGCCTCCTCTTCTGCTAGTGGCAGCAGCGTTGCTACACAGGGTGCTACTCCATCAAGTTGACCTGTGTTCTTTCCTCTAGCATTTTCCCTAGTTTAAGATAAATCCTTATCATTATTGGAGTAGTATTGCTATTTTTAAAAGGTTTAAGTGATGAGAGGCCTTTTAGGATTTTTTAAAATATCAATAATGCGTTTGTATTGCAGATACAAAAGAAGGGAATAACTCTCCTCAGTTATCTTGTCAACATAGCAAAGCAATATGCTTGGGAATAGTTAGAGAACTTGATTTCAGCAGGTCACCAAAAACTTGATTTCATGTGTTAACTATGTAATATTTGTAGTAGCCATTTCATTTTGAATAAATAATTGCAGAGCTGTCTCACATTTAGCAAATCCATATATTATTCACTTTATTATACGTTTCTGTGAATTTATGTCCTTGAGTTTAAAGCTATGGCTAAAACAGTCTTCCAGGCAAACCTTGATGGATTCTTCAAATGAATTGTGACTACTAGGCAGAAAAAAGTAGTAGGTTTAGCACTGTGTTGTTTTCTTTTTGCGTTTATAATACTAATAAGAGAAAAAAAAAAGGCAAAAAAAGTGACTCTGAGAATACTTCATGGAGGTAGTTGTGAATGCCAACTGTTCTGTGTTACTTCTGCTATATGCATTTTTTTTTCATAAATCTTTTCCTTTTCTTACAGTCATTCCATTACGCTTCCCTCAGGGTAAAAACAAGAAAATGGTCAAAAGGTAAAATCATTTGAGTTAATGTTTGAAAGCAGAAAATAAAAGTTCTTCCCTGATAGTAAGTGGTTTGGATCAAGTATGAATATTTTATTTAATTCAAATATTTATAAATTTGACAGTAAATACTTTTTTAAGGTATCAAGTATGTAATATATTTAGACTCTATGATATAATTTCCTCTGACTTAAGTAGCAGAAAGGTGGTACATGTGTATTTCGCTATTTCCTAAAAATATTGTTGTTAAATTAAATTCATATTTCAAGAAGTGCATTTTTATAGCAGTGAATGAACATTTTATTTACTCTAAATATTGACTTTAAAATTTAAATTTAAAAATCACAGGATTTGACTGTTGCTAAAAGTAGTAACAAGAAAAGTAATAACAGAAATTCTGTGAGTTTCAAGTTGAAGGCAAAATCTGTATGTTTTTACTTTGGCATGATGTCCAGCTTAGAAGAGAATGTGGCCGTAGAAGGAATGAACCTATTAGAGATTAAAGAAGTATAATAAAATAGGTCCTCTTTATTTTGTGTTCCAAACAATTAAAATTGCATGACATTTGGAAATTGCTTGTTGGATCTTCCTGAAATTTTCTTCCCGAAGTTGGAGAGGATCTGCCTTGAGGAGTTTTGGATTGTTTCATCATTAGACGCTGGTTATGTGTTTATACTGAGGATAATCCTTCAGAGAAGTCTCTCACGTTATCGTCACATTGTCAGGTGGCTCTCTAACAAGTGGAAGCAGAAGACGGATTTCCTGCAAAGATTTGGGACACGGAGATTGTGAAGGTTGGCTATGGAAGAAAAAAGATGCTAAAGGTTACTTTACACAGAAATGGAAAAAATACTGGTTTATTTTGAAGGATTCTTCCTTGTATTGGTACACAAATCAGAATGTAAGTATAATCTGTGTTTGAAGAAAGCCAAAATTAAATCTTAGGATTTATAGTAGAATCTCAATATAATTGCAGGCTCTGGGTAATTTGCTTTAAATGGAAGTATTCCATTGAAATACATTTTTTTTAATCTTAAAAGTCCAAGTCCAAACTTAATGAAATAGCAAAAGTTGACAGTGCTCTTACAGAAAACATAGATATTATTTATTTGAACTAATAGAAAGTATTCACAATTGTTTTCTATAACTGTTAATGTCTGCATGGTATTTTGGCTGCTGTTTTTAGTGTTGAAAAGTTTTGTGTAATCTTCAACCAAAGGGCAGTGGGGTAATAGCAGGTTATTGTCCATTTATTTAATTGTCCATTTATTTAATTCATCAAGATACTGACATTGCACTGTTAAGCTATCTAAAACTTAAGTAAAAACAGAAGTGTTCAGTATTTCATTTGGGTGGACAGTTGTTTTTAGTGTAAGACCCAGAGAGCTACTGTTCATCGCACTGTTCTTCGACTCTGTGCTCTTCTCACTGCCACTTCCTCTTCTCTTTTGATAGGATGAAAAAGCAGAAGGATTCATCAGTTTACCTGAGTTCAGGATAGATAGAGCCATTGAATGCAGAAGGAAACAGTAAGTAATGTATCAACTGTATTTGTAAATGAAAGCTTCACTCTTGGACCTATGTATAGCACTAAAAATTTGTAATCAGGCAACCTTGGATAGTATAAGAAATAGCCCTATCTAAGCTTTTCTGTATCTCTTTATTTTAATGAAGAGGTCATGATCATGAGGTCAACATCATAAGCAATCTTAAAAGCATTTGCTACTTCTTGGTTAGCTTTCCAGATAGCCTGGTTTCGGTTAAGTAAGTGGAACAGAAAAACAGGAACAGATTAGGCAACAGAGCTGTCTTCAGTGGAGTCTTTAAGACGAGAATTCAGTGTACAGGAAAGAATTACTACAGTAAATAAATATCATAGCAACTGATCATGTGTATAATATCCATTTCTGCTTTATGGAGAAAGCTTATATACCTAATATTGAGTTATTATCAGTTGTTAAAATATTTAGCACATGCAAAATAACTGTTTTTTCAATCTTTCTATTGCTTATGTGCCTATTGCTACTGCTGCATTGTGCTCCCAGAACAAACCATATGTTAAACTTTTCCACATCTGAGGAGTATTTAGTAACTAACACTCGTTGGTACCACTCTAACCTGGAAATTGTTTATAATCCCAAGTGTTGGGAGTGGGATTCACATCTGTCAAGAACAGGAGGATTATCAGAACAACTGTAATGCTTTAAGACTAGCACTTCATCAGTATCTCCTGACTTACATCTGTCTTCTGTATGCTGCATGTGTGATATTTAAAACCTGCAACCTTCTGGAGCTATATAGAGCAGCATTAATGATATTCTCTGATCAAAGCTTTCCTAGTTAAAACTAAGGATCCTGAATTTTTGTCATGCTTTTCTAATGACTAAACATGGTTTTGGTCTGAGGTATACATGTCCTACAGCTGTGAGCTTGTGTATGAGAAACTACTGAATATAAAAATTATGCTAGAGACTGTTGATCAGACAATCAGCCCTTTTCAACTACTTGCTTTGGTCTGAAGCTATGATGATAGTTACTGTTTGTCTGAGAAATGACAGGTTTTTTTTATTACTCCTTTCAACTGAGGATATCACTTAGAAAATAAACATGAACCAAGTACTGTAATATTCCTGTGAGGTATGAGTAGATGTTAATAATCATATTGAACAAATATCTAGAAAAAAAACATTTTTGTTAGAATATAAAAGACTTAAGCAATTTCAATGTATTAATGAAGATCAAACACAGGGTCATAGCGCAGAGCTAGAAATAGCTTCTAGAGACTTGCTTTAAGCACTACAAAGCACACTTCTTAGAGAACAATCTGTAAGACGTATGTACAAAGGAAAGAAGAAAAATACCAAAGCTTTGCAAGTGCTCAAAACTGAATATCTTCAGGCATTAAATCTTTTCAAGAAGAGGTCCAGTGTTAAAAATATGAAGGTATTATTATTTCCTGTTCCACTAACAAAATTAGACTTTGATTGCTTCCTTCATGGTCTATCATTCATATATTTCTCCCATCATAAAAAAACTTTTACCACTATTTTCCTACTCTGAAACATGCAAACAGCTGCGTACAGTTTTGTTTCAGTGAATCAAACTTGTGCGAATAGAGGGTCCTTCCCACCACTGTAAGCACAGAGCACATAGTGATCCCTTTCTGTGTAGCCTCCTTAATGAGGGCAGGACTGACCATGACTCCTGATGCCTAATTTCACTGGAAGAGAATGGTTCTGGTGAGACCAGGAACAGCTTTCTGTGGGCTCGTTCTTTTGCCTTCCCTTTACAAACAAAATTATGCTGGTGGGGGTCTCTTCTGCCCCAGCACACTCCAGAAAAGCTCCAACATGTGCTTCGTTATTCCCTGTGGTAGAGCAGAGGGAAAAGCAGCAAGGATAGTCTTTAGTCTTTAGCAGATCTCTTCTTTATACTTTAGAATATTTTTGTCCTTTTTAAACCATTCCATTTTAAATTATCCTGCTGAGAAAGTCAGTGAAGCAGTTGTCTTGAATTTAATATGATTTAATATGATGATGAAACAAACCTGCTTTTTATGCTCATATATTTTTAAGTAAATTAAAATTGTCTAAAGAAAGTGCTTAGTATTTTAGTGCATAACAAAGTCCAGTTAAAATCACAGCATCAGTTTTCTTCTAGCTCTTGGAACTGAGTTTGGTGGTCTTGAAATTTCTGTTCATTTCAGAGCCATTTATGGGAAATGTTAATTGGGGAAAGGCTTTCTTAATTCAAATGAGAAATGTAAAGTCTTTCTAAATAATGAACAGATTTTTCTTTTTCAGTGCTCTGCCAGTCTTGGAATGCTGTTCTATAGAGCGACAGTTACTCAAGTCCATAGGACACATTGTATGAAATAGCCTTAAGAAAGTTTTGATGAGAATATATGATCATTGAATGTATTATTCTGAATGGTTTGATTTGCCTCACTAATGCATTTAATGAAGGTACTCTGATTATTATAGGAATCATGACATTATCTCAGACTGTTTTAGCTCTCCTCCAGAATCACAGTAATGATTTCAGGCTATATTTGGATGTAGAATGACCTTGTCCCTGCTAGAGGAGATTTCTTAGGTTGGCACCGAAAAACTTTTTGTCGCCTTTGGGCACTGCCTGCATCTTCATGATTAAAAATGATCATACTCTATTAAGATTTCTTTTGTCATTTAAATTTTGGTGTGACTTAATGTGAATATCATTTTGAACTTTCAAAAAATGTGAACTTAGTAAAAATTTTTATTACATAATGAATGCAGATTTAAGTCTTAAAATGAGGAGAGTGTATGCCATAGTGTTGGCACTTCATATTGAAACTGAGCAATCAAAATACTGTATAAAATGTCATTAATCCGACTTAGGTAGAAATGTACTTCCATTCTGAAAGCTGTCCAGGGCTTTTTTTCTTTCTTTGCGGAAAGGATTGAATCTTATGGTGTCTGAAACAGCAGGGAACTAGATTTAAAAGACTGCAGATGGCCCTCCCAGAACAACATTCCCAAATGGTGAAACACGCCACTGGTGCCACATTCATGGCTTAGATGACAACTGAACTGGAGAAATAGTCGATTCAACGGCAGGGCTGTCATAGAGCATGTGCACAGGTTGAAAGAGTGGATTAACGGAGGGCTTAAACCCAACAAGGACCTTGCAGCATTCTGCACGTGTGAACGAGCGGCTGTTCTAGGGTGCTGGCAGGGAGTAGCTGTGCTGAGAAGGGCCTGTGAGAAGGACCCACTGGAGCCGAAGTCAGGTTCTGTTTATAACTCTGTTACGTCCTAATTTTTAAAAGATTCGCTTTGAACATCCAGGATTGTCATTTTAACATCTTTCATGTATGAAAATTTCCTTTTGAGGAAAATAATCCTATTTGCAAGCAGGAACTCCATTGTGTGAAATTTTAACAGGATTAATCAGGAGGATTAAAAACTTCAGATCCACCACATGATTCTGTGCAATTTGAGCTGCTACTTAAATCTCAGGGCTGTAAAACCGTTGGGGCAAATGGAAAAACAGAAAGCAGAGATGTTGCATCCGAAAACAGAATTTTCTAAAAGGAAACCTGTGAGAACAGTGTATCATGCTGAAGTGGTGTAACAATGCAGGAATATTTTGTTTAACAATGACTTTCTATTTAGAATATTAAAAATATGTAAAGAAGATGTCTAGTACCGTGTGTACATATAGTTATATGTGTGTATAAATATATTTATATTATATATATAATTTATATTATATATATATATATATATGTCCTTGTTAAAGAAATTGGAGAATGTTCATAGTTAACTGTCATGAAAGGAGTAAAAAGTAGCAAGAATTACAAAGCTACAGAATAACAATCATTAGAATATTTCATGCTAAAATCATATTAACATCAGAGTATTTTATCACAGTATATTAAAATATATAGTGATCAAAATCTCTTGCATTAAAATCTTGAAATCCAGTACATATAACTAATAAGCTATGCCCTCTAGTGGATATCAGAGAAGTTGTCATCCTAATGATATTTTCATGTATTTCTTTTCTTTTGTAAAATACTGTTCTGTTTGCTAATTGAAATCTTTGATAATAATAATTACAGTAATTGCTAGAATATCATACCTCTTTTCCTTGCTTATTTCTTTCCATCTGGTAATAACTTATATGAGTTGGATACTTTGGCCTTTTCACTTCATTAAATTGCCACAAATTCTTGTAATAAGGATTTGCAGCATACTTCTAATTATCACAAGTAGTTAGTGAAGTTGGGATCTGCAGGCGAAGTGTCCAGATGTCATATGAATACATAAATAATTCTTAAGACTTATTCTGTGTATTTAGATGCTTTGTGATGGCCCCTGCCCAAATTTAAACTTACAATTGTCTTTGCAATATCTTAATATATCTCTATCTTCATGAAAAATGAAAAAGCACAGAAATATCCCTTTGGAGTTAATTTATTTCCTTTGTCAAATTTGTTAGGAAAATCTATTAATGTGTGCATTTCTATTAATAATACTACATCAGAAAACATTCATTTGCTTTTAAGTTATTAATAATATAAACCTGTGTCACAGGTATTTCATTATGCCATGTATAATGATTTTTAACCTAATTGTTGAGTTTAGTAATTACTGTTTAGAGATCAGCATTTTACCCTGATATTTAAGAATGGTAGTGATTTTTTTTTTCTGTTTCAACTAGTAACATAGACTTTAGTTTTCTTGAATGTCTTGCAATTCAATGTGCCTTGATAAAAATACTCCTGTTAATTATAATCACACACACACACACACACACACAAAATCTTAAGAAAGTTGTTGTTTTTAACTTTCAAATAACTGCTCATCTGAGGGAGATTTTAGGCATTATACCATTTTTTAAAAGTTTTCTGTATAAAAAGCTTTTTAATATATGCTACAACCGTTGCATTTCACTACATTACATTCCAATCCATGGCGATTCCCCGCTAGCGTTGTGTAAGATGCTGAGTTTGTTAATAGCTCATGCCTGAAGCCCGATCACGAGCCCGTCTGCGATGCCTGCCCGTCGCCAGCCGGAGTGGGAGTCCAGGCTTGTCTCGTGTCATCAGTGACGCAGGTCGAGCTGCGCTGGACGAGCGAGCGGTGAAGGAATCGGCCTTTGGGGAAGCAGAGGGAATGTAGCGATACCACACAGCACCATCACTCTTACAGCTTTGCTTTTGTCATGCTGTTATTGAGTACCTCAGATTAACCTAGCTGTTTCTGTAAGTGAAAAAGATGCAAAAAGGCTATAAGATTTGAGATGCAGTAAAATAAAAACAAATGTGCTGCTAATCAGCAGGGCAGGTGACCAAAAAGAAACAATCTTTCTATATTGTTTTTCTTAAATTCAAAAAGAAGAGAGATGATAGTTAAGGATTTATAAAATGTATCAAATTCAGGAAACATACTCATTTGTTTAAATGATTCTAGTTGTGTTAACGTCTATGATTAAGAGAATTGCATGGTAGTGTGTTTCTAATGCCACCTACAGTTGCACAAAATTACCAGCTGGTTTGTCATTTTTGTATTCTTTCTTCCTCTCTCATTAATGTTAAGATAAAATTTTGGCAAAATTCATGTGTGTCTGATGTGCAGCTCCGAAGTTACTGTGAAAATATGGAACAGCTTTAATGCAGTAAATTGGCAGCCCTTTATTCCTTGTCTGAGTAGGGCACAATCCCACAGCCATTTAAATACAAAAGAAAAGCCATGGGATCAAACTCAACTCTCTTGGAATAGTTGACCTCTGGAATGCAACTAATGTGAACTTAAATACACCCAATAACATTTACAAATCCATCCAAGTCATTTTTAGAGTCAGTACTTATTATAAGGGATCTACATTTTGTAAGTGATTGGAAAGTTTTTGAAGTTTTCAGCTAGTACCAACTAGCTCACAAATACAGATGTAATCAAACCGGTAGAAATGTGTCTGAAAGTTTATGCAGTGAGAGATTCAGGCTGAACTTTCAGAATAGCTGTGAAAACTAACGTGCTGAAGAATCAGAGCAGGTCAGTGTTATTTATCTGTATAGGCAAACTGTTGGAAAGAAAAGGCATTTTTTCTTTCTTTGTGCTTATTCTACAGTGCCTTCAAAGCCTGCCACCCCAAAATTAAGAGCTTCTACTTTGCAACAGACTGTCTTGAAGAAATGAATAGGTAAGTTTATATATTCTTCATCATAATACTCTAATAATTCAAAAAAAAGTTCCATCTCACCTAGAAATACACTTTTTGAGCATCATGTAATGCCAGTTGATAATGTTATAAGTATAATGAATTCATCTAGTCCACTGCTAATTTTAGATCTAACAGTATTCTATTTTATGGCTCATTTTACACCTGTTCAGGTTTTCTGTCATGCCACATGGCACAACTATACAAATACATGCTATTAATGTGACACAGTAACATGACATGACCTAAAAGGCTGGAGAGAAGCAATTTGAGTACTTTTTAAGTGGAAGGGAATAAGATGCACTTATTCATGTCAGCATAAATCACAAAAAGTCATTTTTTCAGGATAATCAGAGTATTCTGTTACAACTAAAAATAGTAAAATGATTTGCAAATTGGTGTTTGAATTTCAGAGATGGTCTTTGCTCGCATGGGGCAGTCATAGGGCTTGCATTGCACCATCTTAGATACGCTGGATCCACCAACTCACTTTTCCAAGTGGGGACAAAGGCTAACAAAGCTCAGCTGGGTGGCACTAACACTGGTTCTTAGTTTTGCCTGGATGGGCTGGAGGTCATTCAGAACATGACTGAGCTACATCCTGAGCAGCCAGATCTAGCACTAAAGTTAGCTGTCCTGTACGCAAGGGGGTGTGAGAACAGCTGACCTCCTGAGTTCTCTTCCAACCTGAATTACTCCGTGCTTCTATTCTGTGAGTCAGTCATTAAAGTCGAAGCAGGTAAGGGTGGGTAGGTACCTCTGATTCTCAAAGGTAGAGCCAAATATTCTCCTATTTTGGTTGAGATTTGTTTTTTCCAGCTGCGCTAAAAAGCATAACCATCATTAATCATACCTTCTGTTTAATCATACTTTCTGTTTTACCATAAAATATTCTGGCTCATGTATAATCAGGTAACTCTTAACATACATTTAATAAATGCCCCTTGCAATATTTATTTCCTTTCCTCTACTGGGGAGCCAGCCAATAAAGCTGCTTTTACAACAGCCTCCATGAAGAGTAACACCTGGAAAGGAGCCAGGTTCTGACCTGATGACATGTTAGTTTGGAATTTGGTCGAGCCTTTTTTTCCAGCATTTGGGTCTGCTACACATTGAAGAAGACAAACAGATGTGAAGTTCCACTTGAACTTGGACCTGTTCATAGTAGCACTGTACCATGTAGCATGTTTTTCCTCAGAAATGCGTTGTTCCCATGGAGTAATTGTAGTTCCAGGGCCCAGATCAGTAGGCAGCTCTGTAATACCCCTGTGCATCCCTGCCGATCTTGTATGTGCTTCCTGGAATTCCTTCACAGAGATATGCGGACTAACAATTGAAATAAGTAAGGAAGATACAGAGATGATTTTGCAAATTAGTATTTGCAGTTTTCTCTTTCTTCCAAACAAAGTGCTAGCTGTATGTTCTGAGGATATAGGGTAAATACTCGGCACTTTATCTTGCACTTCAGCTTTTCACCACAAGATTTAATTGAATTTTCCATGGCAATAGCTGTGTAAGTCTTTTGCACTGACAAGTAAAGTAGTTTAATCTGAAAAAGAAAAGCATAGCATTTCTTTATTCATTGTGCAGGGAGCACATGCATTTTTTTCAACTGCATTTACCACCAGTTTTTCTTTCAACAGCTACTGTTACTCACTTTCTTGTTTCAGGTTCCCTGTTCTCTAAATTTGATTTTATACTGCTGAATATTTTAATCTGCCTTTAATACTATGTTACTTCGAAAGAATTATGTACCGATAGGTAGTAATGGATTTGTTTGAAGCAGACAGTTATTCTATTGCAGCTGCATTTTGCCTACTGTGTTGCATGTTGCAGGCAGCCTTTGCTTTGCAAAATTAATGCTCATGCTGTTCCGTCAGGTCTACACGAGCACAGCTGTATTCCTAGGTATGAATTAATAATGAAATTGATGAACTCATCTTCTACTTGGCGTGGTACTGTGGTTCTCAAGGTTTGATCAAGAGCATCAACACATTATCAAACCCTGCACATCTTGTTTGTGTGCTTAATATTTCTGAGGAAATTAGCGCTGAATGTAGTGCTCTAGTTGCACTCTATTTCCACACAAATGAAGTAGGCAGTGCAGCGGATTGTCAAATCTAGTCAAATGTTAAATAAATGTTAAATAATGTTAAGTAAAAGCTACTACTGCTGTTTTAGTCTGAATGATTTGATAACATTTGATTTGAATAACTGGGCTAATTTTACACTATAAATAACTCCCATACTTTTTTAGTATTCATTCAAAAATACAAATATCTTCTACTCACTGAAGCATAGAGTGATGGATATTAAAATGGTCCCTTCAGATGTTTTTTCCAAGACCTGAACGTTTTGTACTGTAGTCTTTCTCTTAATGAGAATCTTTCAAAATTTAAGGATTCTGAAATCAATTCCTACTGATGATGAGCAAAATTTAGGGTGCCTATTGTCTGTGCTTCTGTGTGTGGAATACCACCAAGCAAGTTACTCAAGGCTTTCATTCAATCATCCTTTTTTTTTTATTTATTTTTATTACTGAAATCTGTCTTTATGTTTTGGGCATGCTAGCCTGCTTCTTGACAGATTTTTGACAGTTCCTTCAGTGGGCCAGTGTTAGTAGATCTTTTATAGTTTAATTTACTTCAGTTTTCACTCAAAAATAAGTAAACACCTAAGAAAAGTTCTTCACAACTAAAAATTCAGACACATGCCATTATTAAGAGTTCCTGGTGAAAGGAGCAGAAGAGTAATCATTTCAGATCTGTCTGTCCTAATTTTAGCTGCTCTTTAAGAAATCGAGCAGAAAAAAAATTACAGAGCTCTTTCTCTCCTGTCCCTTATCCAGCAAAATGCAAAGAGAATATGAAGAAATGTCTCTGTATTGCCAGATCAGCCTCAAAAGTGGAAGAAAAATTCTTTGTCTAAAAAGAAACATGAACATTACATACAACTGCATCATGTTAGTTCACTCTTTTTTTGTTTGTTGTAAGACTGCTCCAATAGTCTTTCAAGATCCTTTTCTGGCATAATCCAGTCTGTTTTCTGTGTTCATTTTTCCTTCTTCTTCCAGCCATACTTCTTTTTCTAGCCTCAGAAGAAATACATATTTAATTAAACATTTCTTTTTTTCCCCCCAGCCATTCTTAATACCAGTTCTCATTTTAATCAAAGCATTTTGATGAATTAAATTAACTTGGTTTTGGCTTACTCCTGCAATTCTAAATATGTTCCATAACACCAGTGTTTCTCCAATATCTTTTTAGTATCCTTTTTTTTTTTTTTTAAGCATGGTCCTATCTCAGCCTTTTGCCGTGGTCATTATTTTTTCTTCACCTTTGTTACCAATGTCTTTAAATACAATGATCTAACTAATTTAAGTGTTTGACATTCTGTTTTGCTTCTTCTCTCCTTTTTATGTAAGCAGCATAATTATCCTCCGGAGATGTGATCCTGAATCAAGGAAATAAAAATTCTTCTAACACCATTAATAAAAATATATACTCATGTCTAGGTTGCTTCCTTCTCTTGTTGGACCCTTGTGATAATGAAAGATTGCTAAGAAAAGTGTAGTTGCCTTCAATCCCCCGAATTTACCACGACCTTTTATTGGCTTATTACTGTACTCATCTCATGTAAATTATATTAGTCAGATTGGTCAAATATGTGCTGCATTTGTATAATACGTAATGGCATTTTTTGTCTTTAATACAGTGTATTAGAGCTGTAAAGCTATATGGAAATGTTTCCTGTCTGTTTGGTCCGTTTTAGCATTTCTCCAGTGTTTTCATTAGATGATCAGTAGGAGAATGTGCTCCAGACTCCTGGCTTGAGGAGACTATTCAGGGCATTTCAGGCATGACTCACTCTTTGCTATCAAGTTTTGATTATTGTCAAAGCTGCTTAATTCATGACTGCCCTCAGTCCCTTTGTAAGCCTCCCTTTCTAGGCCTTGGGCTGGAATCAGGCTCTCAGAACAGTCCTTGGGCTGTAGTTCCCTGATACTAACCAGAATTTATCTCAGTAAATTTAACCTAACATCCTACCATGCAACTCTGTTTTATCCCAGAGCAATGGCAGTGCTGTCTGTTTGTAATCAACAGAATTAATTAAAGCAGAGTCTCATTATTTAGAACTAAACCCACTGAGACAAAATACAGAATTTACCTGCATACTTAAATGCCTTTACACGAGGCTTACCATTTCTTGCTAAATTAAGGCCATCAGAGTAATAAAAATGTGATTTTGATCACTTGCTGCTTGTTGCACTTTTCCTTAGAAAAACAGATACTGTACCAGCTGCAGAGTGCAAACCCTGTGTGGCCAAGACTCAAGCCCACAGAGTAGTTACTAGTATGAAATGTGTGTGCTGTGTAAATTATTGTTATAAGTTATTACGAATGAAAATTTATCGAAGGAGAAAAACTAGATTTTGTGGAGGAACAGGAGTGATGGAGTCAGAATATATATGTAAGATGGATATACCTGCACCTGCCAGGATGTTGTCGTGTCTCCTCGTGATCACACGGAATTCCAAGCGCTATGAGAGGAACAGCTGTATTAAACAACAGAGACAAGTTATCTTCTCTTTTTTCACTGTAGCTGCTTGGTAGGGGTAGCATATGGTCTTGCACTGCCTGATCTTTGATTAAATATGCAGCCATCTATGCCTTAAAAGATACTAATTCTGACGCACGTTCCCTTTGCCTTCCTGAACTTGACAGTTGCCTACGAGGCACGCAGTGGCTCAGGAGCAAATGCCTGAGCTGCCAGGCTTCCCAGGGAAATAGAGCGTCAACATGGGGAACTTCTGTGTAAGCTTGATTGCCCGTTCTCTTAATAATAATGGGAGTAACTTGCTTTATTTAAAAAAAAATAAAATAACATTGAAAGTAGCTTGTTCAGCAGTTACTGAAAAATAGTTAAAAACTAAATACAAATGCTTACTAATGAGTAGGGTACGCTGTCATTTAATTTACTGCAGTAAATAATATGTTTTTCAAGAGAAGCAAATATGACTCAAGTGATCAGCATGCCCTTTGTTGAATGAAATTATGGTGGAGAGAACTTCAGAAAATAAGCTGTTCAGTCAGTCTGTTAATCCATTGGAAATTTGCTTCCTTCACTATAGTAAAATGAGTAATTACGATGTTGATATGAACAATGTCGCTGTCTAGAGGTAGTTTTAACATTAGATTTGATATTTGTGAAAACTAATGACCATTTTTTATTTTACTTTATCACTTATTAATGTTGAAGGGCAGAGCAATATTATTGTACAATTTTCAATATTTTTAGTTTTGCAAGTATGCTAATTCCTGTAATAACTAACTCTATATGAGAAGGAAGTATGTTATTTTCCCTCTTGGATATTTAAGAAAGTCATGGCATTAACAGGGTGACTTGCTGTACAACGAGTCAATGTTACATTTGATATTAGAGCAGATCGTTGCTCAGGCTGGCCAGCCTCACCTCTGTCCCTGGAAAGGTGGTGGAGCAGCTCATCCTAGAGACCATCTCTAGGTATGTCAAGGAGTAGTCAGCATGGATTCACCAATAGGAAGTTGAATTTGATGAACCTGATGGCCTTCTACAATGGGCTGACTGGCTGGATGGACGATGGGCGAGCCGTGGATGTTGTCTACCTTGACTTCAGCAAGGCTTTTGCACAGTCTCCCATAACATCCTCATAGGGAAGCTCCGGAAATGTGGACTGGACGAATGGACAGTGAAGTGGATTGAGGACTGGCTGGATGGCAGAGCCCAGAGGGTGGTGACAAATGAGGCTGACTCTGGTTGGAGGCCTGTGGCCAGGGGTGTCCTGCAAGGGTCAGTATTGGGCCCAGCACTATTCAGCTTGTTCATCAGTGACTTGGACGAGGGCACGGAGGGCACCCTCAGCAAGTCTGCAGATGACACCAAACTGGGAGGAGGAGCTGACATTCCTGCGGGCTGTGCTGCCATTCAGAGACCTGGACAGGCTGGAGAGTTGGGCAGGGAGGAACCTCATGAGGTTCAACAAGGACAAGTGCAGGGCCCTGCACCTGGGCAGGAATAACCCCAGGCACCAGGACAGACTAGGGGTTGACCTTTGACCTGCTGGAAAGCAGCTCTGCAGAGAGGGCTTTGGGAGTCCTGGTTGACACCAGGTTACCCATGAGGCAGCAATGTGCCCTCGTGGCCAAGGAGGCCAGTGGGCTCCTGGCTGCATCAGGAGGGCATCTTTGCCAGCAGGGTCCTGCCCCTCTGCTCAGCCCTGGGGAGGCACCTGGAGTACTGGGGCAGTTCTGGGCTCCCCAGGACAGGAGGGATGTGGAGCTGCTAGATAGGATCCAGCACAGGGCAACAGAGATGATTAAGAGACATGAGCATCTATTGTATGAGGAAAGATTAAGTGAGCTGGGCCTGTTTAGTCTGGAGAAGAGAAGATTGAGAGGAGACTTGATCAACATGTTCAAGTACCTGAGGGGTGATTGTAGGGAGGATGCGGCCAGGCTCTTCTCTGTGGCGGCTGCTGAGAGGACAATGGGTAATGGGTACAAGTTGAAACACAGGCAGTTCCACCTCCATGTGAGGAAGAACTTCTTTGCTGTGAGGGTGCCAGAGCCCTGGCACAGGCTGCCCAGAGGCTGTGGAGGCTCCTTCTGTGGAGATCTTCAAACCTGCCTGGATACCACCTTGTGCCCCTGCTCTGGATGTCTCTGCTGGGGCAGGGGTTGGACTAGATGGTCTCTAGAGGTCCCTGCCAACCTTAACCATTGTGTGATTCTGTGAAGTCCTATATTTGCAAACATTAAAATTTATACCAGTCTTATGAATCTCAACTAACTAAATCAGTGGCCTAATGTTACAGACCATTCTAGCTTTCTGAGTATACAAATTTAATGCAATTTATTTCCTAGTAGAGGTTTTCATACAACTGTGATAATCACTATATTTCTTTTAATAATATTTTACTGGTGTATTCAGGAGATACCTTGAAATTAACAGAAATGGCAAGCAGAATAAATGCAATATGCTCCTTTGGGCCAAATATCTGGAAATCATTCCACACAAATGATCTCTACATGCGGCCCAGAGAGACTTTGATACTACTTCAGAGGGAGACAGAGTTGAGAATTCTGTTCTGTGCAGCATATCTGCTAAAAATTCCATACAAAATCAGTAATTAACACATGAGCTTGTATACTTCATGGGGTTTTTTTTGTGGTGTGAGAAATACTGTCACTGTGATTCTTCAGTTTCTTATGCAGCAGAGTAAAATTCAGGAAGTCTGCTAGTCCACTGCTACAGAAATAATTCAGGAGATGTGGATGGGAGTCCACGTTTGAATTGCTTTTAACTGGAACGTTGTTGACTTACTTGAAATTGTTAATTTTCTACCATTTCCTGCAGCCTAAACAGTGTTTGTTTGTGTATGTTCTCACATTTCTATTAGATGTTAATTCTAAGTATCCCTCTTCCTCATTTGTTCATTGCTCTGTTAGATGGATGAATCGTCTGGGCCTCGCAGCAATTGGTTACACACCTGATGACAAGGATACTCATCCAGATGAAGGTAACACTTCTGGCAGCATAATTAGGGCAGGAAGCAAGAGACCACACATGTATTCATTGCGTGAACAAAATTGGACGTATCGTAACTGCCTTTACTAACATATGCGCCATGTCTTTTAAAACATCAATTTCATGAGAATTAATATCCTTTAAAATTATATTTAATAGCGCCTTCAGCAGAGAAAATAAAATATGGAATAATAATTTGAAAAAGTATTTAACAAAAGTGATAAACAGCGTTAGATTAAGACTGAGTTATCATCTCCCAAATCAGAGCAATAAAATATTGTAATCAATGTCACAGTCACTGAGCTCAGCATCTTCCGAGCTCAGGTGATGGACTTCAACTTCTTCAACTTTGGTGGAATCTGTTGCCTAACGACAGTTGAACTAAATGTTTAGTTAAACTTTAGCATTTGCTGGAAATTTCCCCTTTAAAATTAGTCTCCTAATGGCTGGAAAAGATTTTTATGTATAGTGGGAATTAGGTGCTTAACCTGCTTTCTGTAACACTACCAAAAGGTAGTGAAAGCTCTTGTATGTACATTTTAGGTGCTAGACTACTCTTGCACATTTTAGGTACTAGACATTTCCAGCAGTCTGTTCCTTAGTGACTGCTGAGGCACCTAGGTGACTGAAATCTCTGCTTGCTAGTGGTGGTTTGAAAACAGTGCATAGGCTTCCTGGGAGTAAACCCACGGGTGAAACCTGGATTTCTGTTAGCAGATTACTGGAGTGAAAGCGACCAGGATGATGTTGATGGCTCTTCAACACTGAAGCAGGAAGCTTCTTCAACACTGTGTGACACTTACCATCGAACACCCTCAGTGAGTCTCAAATACTACATTTGATTCTAAGTCACCAAAAAATTTGTGTATGCCTCGATTTACGTTTTTCTTGTTTTATAATATTTAATTGCCATAAAGGCATAACAGAGACAGAGCTCACTTCAAGAATCAAGTGCTGCTGCTTATCTCAAAGTAATCGATTGTTTCTAAAATAAGCTATTACAAAGATAGGAAAGACAAATGTCTCCTTACACGGTTACTTCAGCAGAGTATAACTATTACAGTTTTTTGTAGGATATAGAAAACCAAACCCAACACAGAGGAATTCAAATATTGTCTTTACTGCAGAGTGTGAGAACAAAGTGGTGAATGGAATAGTTTGTATTAATTGAGACTAGTTTATATTAAATTAAGATTAGATCACATTCACACAATAACGATGTTTTAGTATGAAATACTTCCTTTTTGAGAACACCTCTTCAGAGGTAAGTTGCTTGCAAAATGAAGCTTTGTATAAAATACCATTGTACCATACAGTATTCTCTGTAACAGTGTCATAAGATGTTGAGTAGCTGCTAAAATGCTTCTAGTATATTGTGTATTTATAACTGGGAAAAAGATGCTACTTTTGTTTTATATAAGCAGGTTCTAGTAGCAGATAAGAACATTTCTAATATACAGAATGTGGACTGTAATAATTAATCTATGTTTCTAGGCACAGATAGGACTGTTCTCTATTTTTCTTTCAGATGTTTCTTCAGTGTGAATGACATGATCCTCACACAGCCAAACCAAAGAGTGACTGAGACAACAGCATCACATGGGTGAAGTTCAGAGTGATTTCTTCACCCATGTGATGCTGTTTTTATCAACTGGGATACAGGTTAAGACCCTCCCTTTCTGTTTTTTCACTTTTTTGCCTTTCTCTTTATGTTTGAATTAAAATTATGCACAGACCCAGTAGAATTCAATTAAATTATTTGATATGTTCAGCAACCCCTCAAAATTCAAATATCTTCCTGGATGCCAAAGTATTTCTTTCCTTTTGGCTGAAATATTCATCCCCTTAAAGTGGAAAGAAATCTGTTTAGAAAATCTGTCTTTAGAAAACCTGTACCAGTGTTCCCAGCACTGTTTCCAGCAGACGTGGCTCATGGGCAGAGAATGCGCAAAACAAGAATAGGGAGTGGTTGAAGTATCATGCTTCCTAGAAGATTGAATTGGTGGTACCATGTTTTTTCTTGAGAGATGTTTATATTATGGCATATCAAACACAAGTTCATTTTATTAGTACATCATCTAGCGTTCTACACCAACAGTGGTTTTCTTGGGTCTAGTCAAAGTGATGTCTTACAGTCAGATGCTTTTGTTTGTTTTCAGGTGAATTCTTCAAGTCCCTTTCCCGAACCCAAACACGGTCGGCACTTTTCAAGCGAATCGACCTACTCGCATTCTTCCGCGGAGGATTCTCGGCAGGACGCAGCAGGCAGCACACACTCGGCGGGCTGCAGGCCTCCTTACCGAGAAAGACGTTCTTGGCAGGATCTGATAGAGACCCCATTAACCAGTTCAGGGCTCCATTTTCTTCAGACTGTTCCTCCTGATACAGAATACATGAGTGGCCGGCCTGGAATGTCCCCAGAGAAACGAAGACAGGCGACGTTGCCAGTTCAGAGACGTCACAATCATGAACGGGACGGGCCTTTCCCCTTGGCGGAGTGCCAAAGAGGACATAGTTCCCATAGGCCACAGAAGCAGCGGAGTCAGAGCCTTCCACGGAACAGAGATGTCCGTGTTAAGGGGCGCATGAAGTCCATGGAAGTAGCGGAAGAAAAGACAGAAGAGAACGTACTTATTAGAAGGCATAATAGTTTCTGTATGGAAGGTAAGCTTTCTTGGAGGGACTGTGATCTCCCCAACCCCTTACTGCCATAGAAAGAAAGATTGGTATTCATATTATAAAGTAATACTAGTATTCTCAGCAAGGCTTTTCTGGATGAACTGCCCTGTTTTGCCAGGTGCATCAGTCTCTATGCTAGAATTTGCATTTAAAATGCTTGGATGTAATGCAGCTTTGCTGCTGATCAGACTGCTCATTTTTTTATCAAAATGAATATTGGAAGACTGTTGCTATATACTAATTTGCAGTATTCCCTGATATTTTTGGAGACATTCCAGCTGAATTGTTGGATTTGTTATTGAGTTATTTATTTATTGTCTTTCAGAAAGCAAAAATGAGACTGAAGATAATACGGATGGTTTGCAAGAGCTGTATAAGTCTCTGGAACAAGCGAGCTTATCAGCTTTTGGAGAACAGCGTCCTTCCACCAAGCAGGAGTTCCGCAAGTCTTTTGTAAAGAGATGCAATGATCCAGTTATCAATGAAAAGCTTCACCACATCAGAGTTCTCAAGAGCACTTTAAAAGTAAGATTTTATTATCAATTTTGTATATGAATGATGTAAATTTACCATTTCTTAACAGTTCCCAAAGGTGGGACCTTCTTTGTAGTGTCTTTGGAACTTAATTCTTAAGCTAATACTGTTCTGGCCAAAAAGTAAAATTCAGTAATATTTGTAGTTGGCATTGTTGCTGAAAGTGCAAAGGACTGAACTCTCAAACAAATTAAACTGTAATAGATGCCAGCAGGTAAAAGATTTAAGTATCAGTAATAATAATCCCTAGAATTTTGTATGTGTGAAAAAAGGGCATAAAACGTGGCATATATTTGATTTTGACATGTGCTGTGTCTTTCTGGAATTTGATAGGCAAAGGAAGGAGACCTCACAGTTATCAACAGCCTTCTGGATGATCCTGACTTAACATCAAAGAAGTTTAAAGATTGGAAACTAAAGAACTATGAGTTTTTCCTGGACATTTGTGAGTACAGTTCTGCTCTGAAATCACAGAATGGAGGCTCTGAACTTGCAACCTCAGCACCAATGCTGACACACACACATTCATTCATTGAAACTCACGTGTGACAGGACTAGAATCATGAGTAATTGCTGGGTGCCATGAAAAATCCAATAAGACAAACACTGTAATATTTATAAATAATGTACTCAGCAGTATTGTAAATAGGCGGGATAAGAGAATAGTGCCACAGGATGCCTACTACATTGCATGATAAGACAGTAATATTCTTTCTGAATTTTTCATTTGGTATGATCAACTGATGTTCGTATCAAGCTCTGCATTAGAAAGAAGCAGTGCAGAAGTGTAACTGAAAATTAATTCCAGTATATTTAAAGTACTGTACTAAAGTTAAGCTTATAGTATGAGCTCTTACAATCATTTTATATATTTAGATATATATATACACAAACATATCTATGTATATAAAATGTAACATGGTAGTTGACATTTACTTTTAAAATGCCCTAAAATTCACATTTTCACACACCTTTCTTGAGAAAAGTATACAATGAAAACATTAATGTATTGGCCACTCTTAGAGGTGAATATTTATTTTTGCAACATTTCCAGATAGTGACCATCTTTGCAAATAAAGGACAGAGTTATCAAAATGTAAACTCAATCCCTATAGTGTGCCTTAAAATGTACACTGTACATCTAGCAAATAGATCCCAATGTGGCCCTATGGGCATACTGTACATGCCATTTAGATACTGTGTTTGTAAAATAATGTGCCTGCCTTTAACATGAATGACTATAAGCAAGCAGGTGTGGCACAGAAATTAAGATATGAGTAGAACAATGTTGGTTGTTCGCTAATGCTGCAACTTAAACTGATTTTAATATAGTCTGAAGTATTTTGTGGTGGGAAAAAACACAAAACCATCTGCACTGCATATGGTAGCCACTGCAGGTTTTCATGGTTTCTTCACTGTGAATCCACATGACAAAAGCCTGTGAGTCACAAAATTCAGAAAAGTTCTCTTGCTTCAAAGCTGAGAATTAAGCTTAAAAAAAAAAGAGAACTTATCAAATAAATTCTGTAACAGACTGACTAAAGCTGAGTAAATTATTCTGAATTATGTAATGTATGGCAATAATTTTTAACTGTAGGTAGCCCATTAGCAAGTGGGTGGAAGTTATTCAATACAGTATTTGAAACCAGTCTATATTGATTGGCTTTGAGAAGACACACAAGAAATACACAGAGTGTATTTTGCCTGGATGAGAATGGTTTCTAAGACTTAGGTTTTGGAGTACATACTTGTCATTCTGAATATTACTGAACATAAATTTCAGACATGTATCTGCAGTTTTCCCCGAGCACATATGCTTGCTAGAATATTTCTAGAAAGCAGAAAAGAGGGATTGTGGATGCAGTTGAAGTCATTTCACTTGCAAATTAACACAAATATTCACTGAAACTTTTTTACAACATTAATCTTACTATCTTTCATGTATCAAGAATTGTAAAAGTTGCACAGTTCAATAAAATGTGGGGAAAAAATATGTCTCAAAGAGGTACTAGTTTCCAGGAAGAGATTTAATTATTCCCAAAGCTAGAGTTGGGTGAATGTATCCTGTTTCCAGAGTACAGTGTGCACAAAACAGCTGAAGAAACACAACTCAGATTTGGTTTGTAATCTCACTTAGACTGGCATATATTTGAACCCCAGTGAATGCAGTGATTGAGCAACCAATAATCTGAAATAATTCCAAGATATGTTGTTAATAGGGAAGTATTACTGGCAGTTGTTTTGACGCTTGCAAAGCATCCTGAGTCATACCATCATTGCAACAAATTCCTAACAATATTTGCCTAGAACATGCAGGACGAAGACATTTAGCCTGTTACAGCAGTATGGAAGTGAACAGCAAAACTCCGGTGACTTCAAAGGAGCAGGATCTTGTTATACATGGTTTGCTTGAAGTTAAGCATACACTTAAGCTTCTGTGTAATTACCCGAAGTGATAAAATACAGGAGATAGAGAACAGTAGTTTGCAGGTTTCATCAAAATCAGAGTTTCAGTATTCATGCAAAAAGTAAAAACTCAATCTAAATGCATTTATTATCTCAACATTTTAGTGTCCAGCTGAACAGCAGCAGCACTGACAGAGAACTCGTTCATTCCAAACTCTTGTTCACATCAGATCTCTAAAAATCATGTATGTATTTCACTATTTCAATGCTTCACATAGCGTGGGAAAAACAGTGCAGTGAAGCAAGAAAAAGGTTATTACATAAGGTGTTTAGGTAAGAAAAGACTTAAACAGTTTGCTGTTGAGTTTACCAAAAGAAACAGCACCAATACAATAAATTATTAGTGAAATGGATGATCTGCCTGAACTCTGAGATAAAAGATGGTTCTTAATATGTGCAGCTGTACAGAGAACGTGTTCAGATGTTTTTTATTTATTCTGATCTTGTGTCTTTTTTTCAGAATTCCTCCTAGACAGATTTTTAAATGCAGAAAATCAATCATTGAATCAGTTGACTTTTTGTTAATGGTTTTAATATAACAGATTTTGTGCTTCCCTAAACTACTGATTCCTCTTTGAATTCTTTATTTCTGTGTTCTTTGAATTCAATTCTTTGATCTTTGAGAACTGTCTTAATAGCTGTTTTAGCACTTCCTGAGATATCTTAGATTTTTTTCCTTTTCATGTACCTAAAATGAAAATATTTCTGAATTGAGTCTAATTAATAGGAACAACAAATAATCCAAGAGAGAAGAAGTTGCTACCAATTTGTATATCTAAATTCTGTAATATAAATAAGGTAATAGAATACTGGGCCCATATTCCCCAGCAGCGCAGGCAGAGTTACATTTGCCCTCACAGCAATCAGTGCAGGTTGTTTCACTTCACTGGCAAAAAAAAAGCGCCACTGTTTTGTCAACTTCTGATCCAGCCTTTGCTGATTGTGAGCACTTCTTCAACTGCATTATGCTTTAGCGCCATAAGGAAAGACGAGACCGATCATTTTCTATGGAGGATGACACGTGATCTCTTTTCCAAGCAGGTAATTCTGAATATGATCTGGACTGCCGTCTTTCAAGCTAGAAATGTGGTGCAGATATGAAAGTGAGATTTCACAAATACCAAAGCATTGCATGGAATTGCTAGCTATACATGGCAAATTAGCTTTATTCTTACTGTCCTCAGCAATTACAGCTTTTCAGGCCAAAATAAAGATTCTTTGATTCAAAATTGTGTGAATGATGATATAGGTAACTCTGAAGGAGTTACTTTACGGAGGCTCTGGGAATTGTTCAGTCTCACTAAAATTTGTAGAGTTTTACTGTTGACTTCTAGATTTCACTTGGACTGTTAGTAGGGTAGATCCAAAACATTTGATAGAAAAGTGAAGGCTTTGGTAGAAATTGCTTAACTTAATACAAAATTGAGGAGAATAAAGAAAATTCTATGTTCTCTCTCCTAAGCTCACACATACATTATTGCTCATATTGTTCATCATACAGTCTCACCTGTCTTCCAAAGTAATAAAAATATTCCTCCCCACTAAAACTTAGTGGTACTTGGACGAAGCTCATGTATGTGCGGGCTCTGCACGTCCTGGTAAAACCTGCCTGCTGGCCCTTGGGGCTGGGCAGCTCTGCCAGGCTGAGTTATTTTCTGATACTGCCATGGTGGTTTGGGCAAACTGCAGAGCTGTAGAAGTAGGTCGTGTAAAACAGCCTTTGGTTTTGGCAGGATGCAGTACTAAGGCAGGATGCAGCACAAAAACTTCACAGCAACAAAACTTAAGCCCCAGGCATTGATCTAGTATGCCTGTCAGCTACCCCCCAAAGAAATATCATACGAATGAAGTCTAACACAGATTTAATTAGTCTAAAGAGCAATGTACCAGCATAAGCACATCTTCTGTCTCCAGAGGGGCTAGTGTTTGTGGACCTAGTCCTGGAAAATATCCTCAAGAAGGAGAGCATAGCTCCTTTTGTATAATTGGGTCTCTGTCCTGAAAATACTGCTAATAGTTTGCCCAAGTTCCAGTAGTGTAATGATAGAGAAATATATGGTAAGTCTGTCTGATACACGATAATTTACTTCAGTTTGATTTTCAAAACAAGGGAATTGGGCATTTATAGGGAGGAAAGAATGACACAGGTCATAGTAAGGCTTCTGTGTTTTGAAGTGCAGGTTTGTAGCAAACTTTCCACATGCCTTAGACCACTGAGCTTACAATCTCCTTGGAGATAAGCTCTCTTCCATGTTGTCAAATGATGCTTATTTACCCATAGCACAAGGAATGGGTAATAACAGGAAAGATTTAAGGAGCAATATTAAGTAATTCATTCATTCAAAAAACATAGTTCATTTTTTTCTATAATATTTTCCTTATTAAAGCTAAGGTTTAAAGTAGCATTTTCAAGCAAGCTCCATTTCCCCTCTGCTTTTATCCCAGATAAATTTACAGTGTGAGACAGAGGCTCTCAATGGGTGTTATCTTGATATGTATTGAAAAATCAAACCTGAACCGTACTATCCGGTGTTTATCAGGATAAATAGTAAATACATTGTTACTTAAAATCAAGTCTTTCTGGTTTTGGTTGATTTTTAAAAAGCTATTTCCTTAGCTCCTATAAAATATATACACTGAAATTCTGATCAGTTCCATTCACTAATGTGCAGGCAACCAATTCTCTATTATTTATATAACTAATAGATGAAGAAGCATTTTTTAATGAAGCTTACTTTCTACATGTTACAGTTTATGTCATACTTCACTCTTCAGAAGAAGGATTAAAATAAATGTTAAGATTTTATCAGTGCTTAATATAGCTGAGAGATTACTGTGATCTAGATTTAATAAAAACATCAAAATCTTTAAGAACTACTGCCTGTCACTGTCTTCAGGAGAAAAAAATACTCATGCTTAATGCATGCCAGTCTTGAGGAGACAAAGATAGCTAGTTTGCTTTTATTCAGATATGTTCAAGCACCGTATGCAACAATTAGGGACTGTGCTGAATGCGTTAACGCCACTGTATGAGCAGTATTTGAAAGAAAGCAATGTTATATAAATGATAAAACACGTGGACAATTATATTGTTTGACCAGAAACGCCCACTAGCTTCTGTCCTCACATTTCTAGAATATTACTCATTCTCAGGCATTGGCGAGGGTATCAGTACAGATCTTTTTACTAACTGTAAATGCATCTGTTTGAATGCTGCAGATTAAATAAGGTTACCATACATACTAGGTCTATTGCATTTTATTTCACTAGCAACCACAAAACAAGTATGTCTTAATCAACAAATCTTGTTCACTGGCCAAAATAACAGTGAGACCCTGTTACCAGTTAAGACTTCTGTTTTACTGAGAAACCAGGATTTCAACTTAAGAATCTAAAAAGCAGGTTAGGATCCAAGAGAAGTGCACTAGTATTAATAAACTTTTTACATTTGACACATACTGTATTACAAAGAAAATATCCTTGTAAGACCATTAATTGCTGGGCCATAGGTGACTTCTGTCTAGTTTACTAACGTAGCTAATAAAACTTGTATAGAGAGCCTTTTTTAGATAATGCTTACATGTATGAAAATGTATGACACCCTTGTACTATGGCTTGCACTTTACTTGCATTAAACTGTGAAGTAGGCTGTAGTAATGTCTTTGTATATTCAGGGGTTGAAATACCAAAGCACTGGAGTGTCATACTGCTGGTGTTCAACCTGTACTGTTAACTGAATCTGAACGTGCTCCCAATGTGTATTTTGAAAACCCCACTAACTTAAAATCTTCAGCAAATAATGCTATGGGGTCTCCATGGTCTTTGTTTCTTTGTAAATATAAACATTCTTACTATTTCTGTAGCAATAGAAGGATATAAACCAAACTTTCACTAGGACTGTTTTCAATAAGAACAACAACAAAAAAGAACTATAGCGCCTTGTATTAAAATCATGGAGACTCCATGACTCCTGGGCATTTTTTGTTTACAAGCAGTATGTATATATATATTAGAGGCAGAACTGTTATTTATCACAAAGTTTTGTTGGGGTTGATTCTTTCTAAAATATGTTTTCTGTCACAAAAAAAAATAAGTATTTTAGTAAGAGCCATCTTGAAAAGAAGTTTGAAGTCTCAAAACTTCAAATATTAGTGAATCTTCCATGTTTCAGCCTTGTTTTATCTAACCAGCGGTGAGATCAACTGAGAGGTAATAGTAAATTATCTGTCTATGCTGGGAAAGTGTTTGAGTTATATCATAGTTCATGAATATTCTGAAACTTTTATATAACTGCCATCTTGCTTTAAGCCCTTTCATGAGCAGGAACTATACAGGTTCTGTAAGAAAGTCCCTCAGCTCATTTGTGCTACAGAGATAGAAATCAACTGCTGTAGACTAATACAGGTAAAAATAGGTTTCAACCCCTGGATAATACAGTATTTCTTCAGTTTCACAACAGTATTTTTAATTTTATACTTGTCTATGTTCAGAGATGATCCAATAGTTTATATAGGCAGTGAATGTTAGGTTTCTTTTTTCCTTTTTTCAGATAAGTTCTGTGTGAATTACTGTAACTGGCTGCATTTTTTCTATCACAGATTAACTTGTTAACTTTTTGTGTGTCTACAATGAAAATTTATGAATGGAAAACTTCACTGTGTGTTGCTCACTGGGCATATACCTCATGGTACATTGCACAGACGTGTAAGTTGTAAGTTGCACTGCAACATTAAAAAAGGAACATATTGCTCTTTTTTCAAAGATAATAACTTATTTAAGAGATATAGTCTGTACATTATTAAAAAGAACATTTATTCTTCCTAAATTCAAACAAAGCTTTTGTTTTGGGTAAAAAGTTGTAAACTTCAGTTGTAAATTTGGACTTCAATAAACTGAATTATCTGCACTTACATTTTGTGCTTGTGTCCTTTTTTGTCATTATTTTCTCTAATATCTATAAGTTGAATCAATTCAAGCTTCTGTCCTGGATGTGAAATAAATACTTATAAACCATCTCATGAAAGTAATGCTCTGAATTGTATTGACCATTTTTCCTTTTCTCAACCAAAACTTTTGCTGGTTGACATAAGTAATACAGATAATTATTTCTGATAATTCTTCAGTCCATTGTCTTGGTCAGAGTAAATAGAGTTTACGTAAGTGTTTACACAGACACATTTCTGGCACTGATATTAGAGAGAAAACATCATCTACAAGTTGAAGAAAAATGTACAATTAAGAGCGATGTCAATTCATATCCAAGACTGCTATGGGTGCCAGAATGAGGGTCACAACCTCATCACTAAATGCAGAAGGATTAAAGCAGTCTTGGCTACTCGTAAATCTCCAGGAGAACAGCAGGGACTCCAGAAGAGGCCCAAGACAGCAGGTTTGATGAGTATTCTAAGAGAAGCAATATTGTGCTAGTTCTGTCAGATCCTCTGGAGGGGGTAAAGAAGCCAGTAAGTTATGTTCAAAACCAGCAGAAGGAAACAGTTCTCCCAGAGCTGAGCAGTGAAACCTGGTGCCAAATCACTATGAATGCTAAAACAACAACTTGGAGGCCAAGAAAAACTCTAGAGGTTCAAGTATGAACAGTTCACTGGGGGCTCCCAGCTCAAGTCATATAGCTCAGGATGTCCATGATCTGTAAAAGGTTGAAGGCTCAGTGTGCTACTGCAGTATTACAAGTATTACTTACTCTCTAGTTTTAAGATTTCCTTCGCATTGTCTTTTGATTCCTGTTGGAAACAGGATTCTGAACTAGATAAGTCTTGGAAGGTTCTAGAAACACTTTTCTTGATGTTTCTGTTCTCAGTACAACTTCTATGTCTGCAAATGTACCTTTTTGAGAGTTTTTTTTGCTAGTGTTTTCCTGACAGTGCTTAAACTCTTTTTAATTTTCTCAAACAGAAAATACAGATATACAGGGAATAACAGTGATAACATCCTAACTCCTAAGATGTATATGGGGGCGCATGGAACACTGTACGCTGATACAGACTCTGGCTGCAAGGTGCTTTCTGCTTGGGCCATCAGACTTCTGGTTCTGGTTTCTTGTCGCAGTTGCAACAGTTGTCAGTTGTGACTGACAAGGTCAGTTTTCAGGCGGTGCTAGAGGTACTTCTGCCACCGCTCCCTAGGATCTTTAAGGCTTCATCTCTTTTCTGCTGCTGCAGATCCGTAACTTCAGTCTCAACCATTTCCTTTCCCCACTTCTTCCCCATCCACCATGGTTAACTTTTTGCTCCGGCTTCAACACTTCTTATTGTTTTGCTGATTTTCAGTTGCACAAGTGCAAGAACTTGTGTAGCATTTTGATATATTCAAGGAACTTGATATCTTGAAAGCACCCAGCTCATATGAAGAAAGTTTTCATTGGTAAATGTGTGCATGAAGCTCTCGTAGAAAAGCTTTATGGTAAGAGTATTCATGAATCGTGCAAGTTATCTAAAGGATCTGTTTGAGGTTCTCCAGCGGTATCTCTGTGTAAGGAATGGC
Source organism: Crypturellus tataupa (assembly GCA_034781795.1). Taxonomy (NCBI): domain Eukaryota; kingdom Metazoa; phylum Chordata; class Aves; order Tinamiformes; family Tinamidae; genus Crypturellus; species Crypturellus tataupa. The sequence goes on from JAWLRI010000115.1 coordinate 1,676,321, forward strand.
TACATTAAATGTCCCCATAGCTGAGCTGTGCTTCTCACCGATCACTGTCCATTCCTCTGTATTAACATGCAGAAATAATCCTTCTGATGAACTTCATTTTGGAATCCTTGCTTTCTGTAAGGGGATATTAATATGCAGTGTTTTAGAAATAGTGAGCATATAGAAAAATACAAATTTTAAATAGCAGAGAAGATGCCAGTTGAACTGGAAAGTTTTAAGTCTGTTTGAAAGAAGTGCTGCAAGACATAGAGATTTCTTCATAAAACAAGAGAATGAAAGATTTTTTGCTTTCCAAAGAGTTGCATTTAAAGCCTTCTGCAGGTGCCAAGAGAACAGAAACATGAGAAATTGTAGATCATACTCAACACTGATTTGGCGCTTCTCATGAAATGTCCCATCGAGAGGCAAATCTCAGGAAGGAAACAAAGTGTCTAGCCTCCCCCCTAAGGTACTGCTGCTGGATTTTCCATTTTTAATTACATTTGGACTGTTCTAGGTGTCCATGACCCTTGTCTTGAGCGGTATTTCGATACGCAGGCGGCACACAAAGTCAAACGGCAATGACCTTGCCCTGTGTTCCCCTGGACTTGTTCCCGTCGAGACATCCCGAACGTTGAGGTAAGAAGGTAATCACGTTGAGCAGATGCATTGGGTAGTGTTGGCAACAAGTCCAGGAAGAGGTTCCTAAGTGGCTCCTGGGAGATGCCATGTCACGTTCTTCACTGTAGAGAACATGGGATTTGGGCTTCTTCGGGCTGGCACAGGCTTGTTACTTGCCCTGTAACCAGCCTTCCGCTTTCTGTGCGCAGAACCGTTCTGCTTTGTTTTCCAGAGGCGAAGGGGGCCCTGCAGTGTTTCCCTCGGGTCTAACAGCTGCCGGAGAGCAGGAAAACGCTGAACGGGCTGGAGAAGGTAACGTTATGGATAAGCCGAGCGCGGCGGAGCGCGCCGCTTCCGAGCCGCGGGGCCGCCACGCGGCAGCCGCTGCCGCCCCTGCGTTATCTGC
>JAWLRI010000115.1:1677592-1717680 GCA_034781795.1 Crypturellus tataupa
GGCCCGCGCTCGGCCCTTCCCGCTCGCCGTACGCGGCCGCGCGGGGGCGGCGCTGTCGCCAAAATGGCGGCCAAGGTGAGTGAGGCGGCGGGCGGGAGGAGCGCGGAGCTCTGGCCCCGCGGGGCTGCGGCCGCCCCGGGGCCGCCGCGCGGCCCCCGCCTGCTCCGCTCCCCGCGCCGTCCCCGCGGGGCTGCTGGGCTGCTGGGCTCGGGCGGCCCCAGCAGTGACTGTGCCCGTGCGGCCGCTGGGCTGGCCCCGGCGGGTGTGCAGTGCCCGCGCTGCGCGCTCTGCGCGGCCGGGATTAGCGGCCTGTGGCTCATTCGGGTGCCTGAAGCCGAGGGCTGAGCTGAAGGACGGGTGGGAGGGCTCCATAGGGCTCCTCTCCGTGTAGGACTTGGGGCAGAAAGACCTGGCTCGTGCGAGGCTTAAACCGTAGAGCTGTGGTGGAAGGTACCGCTCTTGTCCTGCACCTGCCTGCAGCCTCCTGGGGTGCTTTGAACCCCGTGCAACGTCCCGAGACACCCGTTTAGCAGCAGGATCGTAAAGCCCCACAGTGCTGCGAACACTAGTGCCTTTGCAAGGCAGCAGGGTCGCAAGTGTCTGAAATGAGGGAGTGCACACAAGATACCGCGTTTAACCAGCCTTTCTGTCAGATATTCAAACAGCTTTGCCTCTGTTTCTGGTGAACACACGAGTTCTCTTGCAAAGCAGTTAGCGTGTGTATTTACAAGTAAAGAGAAAGATCACACAAGCAAATGTAGCCAGGGGACTGAAGGCAAACCCGACCCCCCTTTGTCTGGGACACCTAAGTGAGAGAAAAAGAAGCTGTGTTTGACTTGGCAGTATGTTTGGATGACCCTTAGTTAGTGTAGTTTAGTACATAAATTTAAGTGATTCAGTGTCATTGGTCAATTGAAAATTTTCTGTATATTGTTTATTATTTACTATGAAAAGTTTATACTTTTTTTAACTTTGGTGATTTTTCCCTCAGCAAGGGTTATGGTCTGGCAGGCAAATATTAAAAATAAACTGAGCTACAATAGAACTGCGGCTGTTCCACCCGTGTGTTTTATTTCTGTAGTTATAATTAGAGGTGTATAAATATAGATAAATAAAAATCCACATTAAAATGTTGGATTCAGAACCTTCTAACACCTCAAATTACTAATATTGCAGTTTAAGGTGCCCATATCTCAAGTAAATTGCAAGGAGTAAACCTTTATTTACAGGGTGTAAGAATGAGAAGCAATGTAATATGTACCTGGAATTGTAAGTGTATGTTACTCATGAATGCCTCCCTAACATACTGCTGGGCAATGTCGGTTTTAATTATTTTTATTGCATTCTGTAGAGAAATTATTTGTGCTCTGTATTTACATTATATTGTTTGAGCATAAGTAATTGAATGAAGTTGGAGTTTCAGTTTATGAGCTAATTCATTTCATATCCAGCCATAACAAAAAGAAATTCCTGCTTTGATGGAGAGTTGTCAGCTCTGATTTTGTCTGTCCTGATGGCTTTTTTCCAAGGTAGAGGTGTCTGTTAACTGCTGAAACCAGGTTGTTGTAAAGAGAGATGAAGCTAGATAATGCTCTGAAGGGCCCATGGGCTGGTGGTCAGGTGCTGGAACAGGTTATCTAGTGGGATGAGCACTTTGGGAGTGCTCATTCTTCAAACTGTTCAACACTTGGCCGACTGAAGCTGTGACCAAACTGATCTAATCTGCTGTGAGCGGAGGATTGTGCTAGAGGATCTCTGGAGGCTCCTTTCAGTCAAAATTCTTCTAAATAATTCTGTGTTCTGAATATTTTGTTCATATTGATCCAAGTTTTATTAAAATTTTGTCACAAGTTCTCAGTCATCCCAGGTATTAGTGACTTGATTTAACATTAAAAGTTAACATTAAAAAAGTTTTTTAAAGTTAAAAGCAATATAACCAAACACTGATGGTTAGTATACAGGAAATTGCCAATTTTTAGATTAGTTATTATTAGAATTAAATCTAGTATTGCATTATTCTGTGCTTCATACAGATCTTGTGATTAAACTGTTGTTTTTACAAAGTGTTAGGATGTTTAGCTGTTAGTTACATGAAATGTTTTGCAGATGTTCTTTTGGCTGCAGGCATATGGGGGTAGCAGTTTTTCTTCCAGCACACCTTAGATTGTTCTTTAACGTTGTCCTCTTCATCAAGACTTGTTTGCTTCTACCTGGTGCCTTTCTGCAATTCAATTAGTTTTTAATCCATAAAGCTACAAGTAATTACTTTGGGGCAATTTGTGACTGTAGCTGATAACAGTGTTTTTAATATGCTTGTCCTTTTTGTCATAACAGAACCATTTGTAATCAGTTATGTGTATTTGTCCTGTGATTGATCTCACTATCCATTTCTTTCTTGATTATAAATGCTAGCAACTCATATTTTAGTGTGTTGATTTTGTTAAAGTTTGTCCTGTTGAAGTAGTTCTCTTTTTACTTTTAAGTCCTTTTAACACCCTACTTGTCAGAGATCTTGGACAATTACTTTCTGTGTGCTCTTATGGCAGTTCTGGGAAAATAACAGAAGAAGCCCAGAGGCAGCTTTCTCTTCTAAGATGTATAAGTGGTAATAGAAAGCAGAAACTGTGTTTGTTATTTCACTCTTTTTTTTTCTTAATAGCAATCCTCCACTGAAAATAGAACATGCAGGAGCTTCTAAAATTGTAATCATATTTTCATCTTGCTAGTAGATTCTGGTTTTGTGATAGATCAGGTTTTATATATAACTCTCACTATGTAGATATGTATATGTATATATGTCAGTATATAAAAATATTGATATATTATAAATACAGATTTATCACTTTTGCATGTAGCATATCCCTTTGATTATTTGCTTTTTTTATTCATGAGGTTTGCTCCCGCCTTCAGGGCAGACTTCCTTATTTATGCACTAGTTTTTGAAGCAGGTATACTGAATTTCTGAAATTTTACTGAAAGTTTCAGTAAGAAACAACATTTATATAAATTACTGGGACATACATGTTTTTATTATGCTTTCGTTTATATTCTACGTCTTTTGAATTAAAGATATCAAATTCTTTGTAGTCGAGTAGCTTTAACTTTTTTTTTTTTTTTTTAAAGAATCTGTATTTTTGATCTTTGAAAAATTTCTACCACTTTGAAGTGGATTGTTTGAAATGCAGAGACTTAAAGCCAGAATTATGCAGGTATGTATGACAGCTTTATTACTATATTTTGATTATTATATTTCAACTAGTCCTACTCTAGTTCTGTTTTTAAAAGATGTAGCCATAACACTTTTCTCCTGGAGAGCATAATTGTGTGAGAAATTTCTTACTTCAGCAAATAATTGCTATTCATAGTCTTTTGATCAAAAATAATGCCACATCTGTTAGGCTTCATCCTTTGAAAAAAAGATGATGTGCTGCTTTTTATGCCTCTGAGAAAGCACACTATTATTATGTGTTGCAGTATCATGGCAGCATCAGGAGCATGAGGGTGGTTTTAGGGAAAACTTATTTATCTCTATTTTTTCTATATTTTCTTTCTTTTCTACATTAAGTATAGTAATTTCCAATATCTGCAATTCTGGTGAAGTTTAGATTTTTGAGTTCATATTGAATTCCTCACTGGAAGGTGGTGTCTGGGCTCATGGCTTTTTAAAGGACCCTTTAGTAAAACACAGGTATTTAGTTCTGTTGTCATTAGGGATTGACTCATTTTCCTCTATTTTAACAGGACTTAGCAAAATACCGACTTCTGTATTTTAAACTACCTTAATAAAAAGAGCTAAATTAAAATATTTCTTCAATTTTTTGAACAGATTTTTATTTTGAAGCAGTTACTGACATTCTGAAATCAGGTAACCCTGTAATTCTAGCTTTTGTATAGCCTGAGTCTGTTGTGGTCATTTTTTTTTTTGTGCACTTCTTAATGTGTGTTATGACCATACAATCACAGTATTTCTTAGTTCTTTATAGCGCCTTTGAGACGATCTAATAGGTATATGCTGTTTGATTTCTTTAGATAAATGAGGAGACTTCTAAGGTTCAGTGTTTTTATCGACTTTTTTGTTTCTTAACTATAATTTTCCTAGCTTAATATATAATATCATTTGAACGCATTAGGAAGTGTCTTTTTAAATATAAATAGGCGTAAGGAGGATAGACAGCTTAATGCAGTGAGGTCATTTGGGTGTGCTACAGATGACATTTCTTCTCTTAAGTTGTTTGAGGTTTCAGTCAAACACAATGAATCCTTATTGGGAACAACTGAGGCAGCATAAGGTTTAGATAGTAGAGCTGCTTTTTAAACTTTCATGCATTTGTCTACAGACATCCAAAAGTAAAGCAATTAGTGTCAATCAGGAATTGCTCTACTGTCATCATTCGCAGTATAGATTTTTTTTATATTTGGCCTAGTAAACACTGTTTTGACTTTCTGAAAAAAAATTAATCAAATGTGCTAAACAAAAAATGTAACTTCATTATGTCTTCATACCTCTCGGTTTTAAATTTTATTTTCCCTCTTGTAGCTGCTGAAAATTGGCATGTTGTCTTCATAGCATCTTGCACTGAAATAGCATAATAGAATTATGATATTTTTAAATAGTTACTAATGTCTAATAATGTCATTTTACATACCATCTTATCTAGTCCAGATTGCAGATTTTTCCTTTAAACCATGTTGTCATAAAGACAATTATTAATTTGTTAATGGTTTTATATTCTGATTATTGGGTTTTTTTTACTGCTGTGGAGGTCATATTAGACCCTTGCACAAGGGAAAACCGACACGGCGCTCCTCAGCACAATTGTAGAAATTGTGTTCGAAGCGTCTAATAAGTCAAATTGGAACATTGTACGTTTTGTCAACAAGTGACTAACTGAATAGAATAAGATCTATTTCACAATGCTAGTCAGAATGAAGGATATCAAGGCTGAATATTATACAGAGAGAATATATGTAATATAGTTATTTTATGTATACTTATATACCTTATACATGCATTATTTGCATTATAATGGTGTTTTCTTGTTATGAGTAGTTGTATGCAATTTTTCTGATGAATCTCAGCTAATTTACAGTGGTACTTTTGTGTTTCTTTATATTCATGTACTAATTGTGTGAAGCTTACACCTGTTCTCATTATTACCTTTAAGAAAGATGAAGCAAATTCCACTCCTTTGAAAGGCTGTTTTCAATTGAAAGCTGAGGAAACAATGAGGATATAATGCATCTTTTACCCAGACCAAGTTTATTTCCCTCCTCTTCAATTTTGATACTCTCTTCTCTATGTAGAGAACTTTTCATACTTGTTTTCACATCTTTGAAGTTTCAGAAACGCTTCTAGCAAAGAGCAGAAATGTCTTTACTGATACGGAAGAAATCATCACCTCTCTAAGTTACAGATGCTTTACCACACTGTGGGCATTTTCTTTGTGTGCTCTTACCCACCCAGCATGCTGAGTGTTGATGCTGATTGGAATCTTGAGACATACTGTAGCAATGTTTTCAAATGTAACTGTATTTGAATTTAAACCTAGTGTAAAATATTGTGGTTTTTTTCTCAAATTAATGTTGTGAGTAGGCAAACTCACATGGCCAAGAGTGTATTTCTGTATTTCTGCAATTTACATTGTAAATTACGTCATTTGAAAAGTTAAGGTGATCTTACTGTGTGATTTGATTTACTGCCAACACACAGTAATTCCAAACAGTAGTTGATGTGTTCTCTGAGTTGGAAAGAAGGTGACGTTCTGGTTGGTGGCATCAGGAAGTCTTATACATAAAATTGAGGTGTTTTTACTGAACCTGAAAAGTAATTTGTTGACTTGGAAAACCTATCTTTTGAGCAGATTAGAACTTGAAATGATGATGGAATCATCAGCCTGGCTTTGAATACAAAATTCTTCCTGGTTAACTGTTCTCAGTGATCTTTATATTTTCCTTCGTAATTTTTTTTTTGAGAAAATACATACATATGACAGGAGAGGATTTTAAAAGTTACACTATTTTAAATAACTTTAAGTGTACACAACACAACAGTAAAATCTGGATTTTCTGGAGTTAAATTGTTATTTCTGTGTTAAGACTCCTTATTTTCGTCTCTCTGACCCAGATGGCCAAGCTGGCAGCTCTGTGTTCTGGACTGCCGTGTGTGTCTCTTACCATATATGCAGCAACAGGAAAGGAGTCGACAACCCTGCCGATGAAACCGAGTCAGGTGAGATTCTGACTGCAGTATTGGAAATCTTGCATTGGAAAACAGAACAGCATGTCTTTCCATTGAATTATATTACTCAGTAAATAAAAAATATATCTTAGTAGCAGCTGATAATACAAATTAGCTTCTAAATAATTGTCTGCTATAGCACAGATAGCCCAAGCATGAAGAGAGTTATTGTAGAAATATTTTATCTCATTAAATAACTGCAAACTTAAGTCATATAAGGTAAAAAACAAGTGTAATCCTTGCTATGATAATAGTATTCTTTCTGTTGTATATGTTCTAGAAATATCTTATGTGCGTCTTCCAGTTATTGCTGCTCATGCCTTTTCTGGTACAAAATACACTTGTGTCGTACTTGGTAGTGCTACTTCTCAGCCATTACCTGTGTATGCTTCCTATTTTCATTTCCAAAGAGTTAATCTGCAGTCATACTTTCATTAAAAAAAAGTTTCTACAGATAAAAGAGCATGTGGATGTTTTATTTATTCTTGCAGGAAGGCTAAGGATTGTGTGTCTTGAAGAGCACTATTCAATGTAATTTTTAATCACTATCCAAAACCCTCTCCCTTCAGTAAAGTCAGGCTTTTCTTTCCAGCTTCCAATTTACTGTTCACCACCTCTGAAATCTAAATACATTGAAGAGCAACCTGGCCGTTTGCAGAAGGGATTTTGTTCAATCAGACAGACAACCAGCCGCTACCTCGGGTGGTGCAAGGTAAGAAAAAACTGCCTCTCGAGTTTCCTGCTGTTCCTGGTGGCATTAGACAAAACCATTAAAATACAGCATATTTCGCCCCGTTCTTCTTTCAATGCTTGTACCAGCATAGAGCTGGAAGTTAACATGCAAAAAAAAAAAAAATCATTTTCCTTCATTTTTTCTGTTTAGAGCCATGAGAACCTATGTATTTTACCTGTATTCCAAATCAAAAAGCAGAGAGATAGGAAATAAAACCCTTTTTGGTCAATACCCAGCAGTATCAGCTTCAGAATTATGTTGGTTGTCCTCTGACAGCCAGAGTTACCTTGGCAATTTATTGCTCTCAGAATGCGACTGTCTGTGAAGTAGTGAGTATTTGAAATGCTTAAGCTTCTTGACCTGGCCACCCTTATTTGTGTCCTTTATGAAGAAAATTAATGAATACTAGGGACAACTGACAAAATAGATGCTATTATATACCTTGGCTAGGTCTATAACTCTATATCTTATGCAATAAAACTAGTCACAAGTAGTGATATGCATTACAGTTAAATACTTTTAATTCCCTACTAGGCAAATTTGCATGAGAAGCAATTTTGTTTTCAGATTGGCTGATACAATTGGCAGAAGCAAAGTCTTTTCAGTGAAACGTGTTTTTCTGCCTCTTATTATCTAACTTTTGTGTCTGTGAAACTTTGTATTGTTTTGTATGTTTAACTTGTGACAGGTATAGTAGAACCATTTCCTAACAGTTAATCTCTCAAGTGAACACAAATGCCATTTAAGATAGCATTCATACTTGTTTTTTTTCTTTTTTTTCCTTTTTTTTTTCTTTTTCAGATTTTGCATGTCCAGCTTAATTTTGTTTCCACCAGTCATTTTAATGTTTAATAATCAATAGTGGAAGGAGCTACATTCATAGTGTAGCTATACATACACACACACACACATATATATATATATATGTATGTATGTATATATTCTGTGCTTACTTTAGCTTTATCTTTAGAAACAGAGGTTGCCCATACTTAGGAGGGTGAAGTTCCAGGTACTATTAACAGCAAGATAACTGCGTGCAAAGGGCAGGTTAGACTACCTGATTCGGATGCTTTAGGAAACACAAGCGGAGAGCACCCCAGTGTAACTGATAAAGCAGCCTGTTATTAATTAGTTGCCAAAAATACCCCTCAATTTTTTTATTAAATATTGGAGGCATAGAGAGTACGTGATACTTGTCATTGTGGTGTCTTAACTGCTCAAAGAAAACACCTCCCCTTTAGCTTAAATCACTTGTCCAACGAGATCAAAGCAGTTGCTACCATTCCCTGCCATCTCTTAACTTTTTGCTTGTAGAATTCCTGCTGTTCTGGTAGCACTTGTGGGAGAAGTGAGAGCTTCCCATAGGACCGCCAGTGCCATCTCTTACATCTTCAGGAAGAATATCTGATTCCTGTTTTTTACATCACCTAAGGCAGCTTTTTAGCTAGGTTGCTGTTAGTTCTGTAAAGTTATATGCTTGTATTTTCCTCATAGAAAAAAATGAACTTGATTATTTTGAAAACAGCAAAGGAAAAAAATGTGTGCCTGCATTTTCTGCAAATTTTGATTCCCTTGCTCTGTGAAAACTATCAGTGACAACCATTGTAGTTTATAATTAAAATAGGTTAAAAATGTGTTACTTCTCTGTGCCCATAAACCTCAAGGAATAAATTGGTGTTTTAGAGATTGATGAGCAGTGACCCCTGGTGGTACAAATTCAGTGGTACTGGAAATAAATTCAGTAAAATAACTCTAGATGAAATTGTCTTATATTATTATATTCCTTAATCTCCTAAAGAATGAGTGCTTATTTTGTTCAGCAGTCTGGACAATGATGCTCTTAATTGGCTGCTGGATTTTGGTTTTAGATCAAAAAAAGTTTGTTTCTAAATATTTTGACCCAGTTTGAAAAGAGAAATGCCAGATGAAGCTACATAATAGTTTGTTTCATCGTAATAAACCACATGTAGCAACAGAGTATTTTTGTACTGAAAATGTCTGCTTTTGCAAAATATTTGCATTCATTTAATGTCTTCTTTTTTATATAGAATGCTTTTATCTTTGTTAAAAATGGAATAATGGATTCAATTCAATTTGGAAAAGGTAGGCACGTTGCATATTTCTTAACTGACTGCTTTCTGATTTTTGTCTGTATAACTTGGCTAGTTGAAACCAGAAAATAACAAAAATGTACTTGGGTGAGAGGAGGGTAGAGGGCAACCAGACTTGAATAATTCCTGCAAGTGTGAGAGGGGGAAAAAAAAGATAAATTGTGTCAAGCTTCATTTCCTGTGGAATTTCAGTTCTTTGCTTAAATGAGAGAAATAACTAATTAAGTAGCATTTCTTACTCCTCTGGTTATAGTGTTTTGTGACCTCCTTTTTTTTTTAGATTTAGAGTATTGTATTTACAGCTCAAGTGATTTTACTGTGATGCTGATGAGAGAAGGTTTCTTAAGCTTTCACTGCCTTGTATCCTGCAGAATGTTTGGTAATCATTGAGCTTGGAGAGGACCTAAATATAGAGATCATCTAGTCCAACCCCACTGCTCAAAGCAGGGTCAGCTTGAGAAGGTTGCTGGGGGTTCCAGGCAGTCAGATTTTGAACATCTCCAAGGCTGGAAACTTCAGAGCCTCTCTTAATTATAAAAATAATTTTTAATTCTAGTGCAGATTACAAATAGCATTTGTATTCAAACTCAGCAGCAATTACAGATAAAAGTAACTTTCCCTGAAAATAGTAAATTGAGACTCTGAAATATATTATCTGTCTATAATTGCTTACAGTAAAATAAAAACATAAAATATTTTCCTTGCCCATTATTAAATCTTAATACTAACATTTTACAAAATGAGAAGTATCCAAATTGGAAATTTATTAACGTTGTTTGCTGATATGGTTTGAGGACTTTTGATTAGAAATCTGTTCCCATCTAATATTTTAAAACGTGTGCCTGGAAAATAAGGCATCTTCAGGATTGGGGTTTTTGTTAATGATTGCACTGTATTTTACTTAAATATATATCATTTTACTTGCATCTTTATTTTTGAAGTGGCAAATAAGAAGAAAAGATTCATACTGAGTTGTTATGATACTTTCTTATTATTATTGTTCTAAGATGCTTATGTTTACCTCAAGAATCCGCCACCAGATTTTCTTCCCAAAGCTGGAGTAATTACGATATCGGGCCTAGCTGGCGTAGCGCTGTCAAGGAAAGGTAGGGATTTTCCACTTGTTTTCAAATATTGTCATGTTTAAGATGTAGCATTTTTTGGAAATGGAGGGAAAAGCCAGTGTAACTAGTTTTTTTTTTTTTTAAACCTTCATGATAAAATTTGAAGAGACTGTTTCTTTTGTAACTCTATAAAAATTGTTAAAATGAGTCAAACACAGTGTGTTATAGAATGTTGTTTATATATTAAGGCAAATTCAATGCATTAAACCATTTATTCAGAAAAAAATCATTAATTGGAATGTAGACCTGTATTGTGCTCTTGGCTGCACAATGTGTGCAGGGAGGGATTTCTGAATCAGGAAACCAAGATTTGGGTTATCAACTTTTTCTGCATACATCACTGTATTGCAGTTTACTTGACTATAATCATATTATTTATTTTCTACTCCAAACAACTGGAGATGTTTAATGTAAATAATTACCAGGGTTAAAAATTGCAGGTAAACAATCAGTATTTTCATATAGCATTAGCTTGTAATTATTTACAATATTTGCTTTTATACAGGTTCTAGATTTAAGAAAATTGCTTATCCATTTGGACTTACTGCTTTAGGAATTTCAGCTTGTTACCCAGCTCAGTCAATAGTGTTTGCTAAGGTAAGTTTATTTGTACTTTAATATTGAATTACCACCGATTTTAATCCTAGGATTCCAGTTTCACATACCTTAAGTGCCTGGGGACTGGTAGTGGCAATTCCAGTGGAATTTCCCTTATTGATACAGTGCATCACAGATGTTAATTAGGGAAGTATCGGCAGTGGACAGAAGGGCTGAATGTAGTGTGTGTTTGCTGCTTTTAGTATTCTAATAACAGCTTAAATATTAATTATAATTTAAGATTTGTTTGGTGTGGGAGAACATGAGTTTCCCTACGTGTTGAAATGCAAATGATGTAAATCTGTCCTACTGAGCACAGGGTCAGCATATCCTAGCCCAAACTAAATCTATTTCATTTGAATGATCTTTGAATCTTTGTATTGTTAAACTGTTGTTATAATTACATGTTTAAAAATATAGGTAACAGGGAAAAGGGTGTTTTCTGCAAGCCAGCACTCCTTCGAAGCAGTACGATCGCTGTGGGTGAAGAAGGAAGACTCCACAAAGGTAGGCTCGCGGGAGGAGCAGCTGCTGCCTCAGAAGGTCAAAGGAAGTAAAAAATGTGAAGTACCATTTGGAGGATGCTGGTAAAGTTTGCTAATACGTGTTAAGCGAGGCACAAAAAACCTCTGATACTTTTATAACTATAATATTTATGCAAATGTTGGCTAGTGCTTAATTTAATATTCATTATACCTTTCAGACTGATAGACTCTGGGGTATAGTCCCTCGGTACACACAGGATGAACAAGAAAAGACTGAGTTTCTCTGATGCTCATTTCTGAGCTTGTCAAAGGATAACGCATTCTGATTCAAACCCTGGTTCTAAGCTGGCCGACGAGTTTCAGATAAAGAAGATGTACAAAAATAAAGTAGATACATGACTACTTTTTTTATAAACATACAGTGAAGAAAGCTTCATAGCCATTTCAGGTAGCCTGTTCAGATAGTCTGGCTTTCTTATCCATTGATATAAATTGCCTCAGGTTAAACTGATGGTTTTTTTCTTGTCCTGCCTTCATGTGAAAAAATTATGGATTTTGACATGATCCTCTTAAATAATCTCTTTTCTTTTTTATATATAGGTTAGGCTTTCTAGCTCATAAATCGTTCTCATCCTGCTCTGGACTTTATCTGTTTTACCTCTTCCTCTTTTTTTTTTTTTTTTTTTTTTTTTAAGTAAACTGCTTAAAATTGGACATATTACAGAAGCTGAAGTCTTGCCTAGCACTAAGTGGACAAGAATATTTACCTTATGTGAATTGCATATTGAACTGGAGTTAGCATCTCTGAATTAAATGTTTTTTCTGCATCCCAAAAGATCTCTTTGGAAGCAGTGCTTCCTAAGAAAAATTAAAAAAAAACAGCTTCATGTACAGTGTATTTTCTGTTGCTTTTAAAGAAAATGAATTTTTCTCAATTGTCTTAACATTTAGATGTTAGAAGATTTGATTTGTATTTAAGGTGTTCATTTTTATGCAATCCTCGCTTTTCACTGAGGAGTACAAATGTAATTCTGAGTTTTGAAAATATCAGATAAAGGCCAAAAAATTAATATGGAAACAAGAAGTGATGTGGTAAAGACAGTTTCTACTAACTCTTTTTTCTTTCCTGTACGAAGCCTGTTCCCAAAACAACATATTGTTTTTCATTGATGAAGAATAACCTTCTCATCTTACATCAACACCCTAGCTAATTAATCATGCTAACTTTGCTAAGGATAATAGCGGTTCTGTAAAATCTGTGTATTGTAGATCTTCTGTAAGACTCAAAGCTTTTCATTTGTAAATTAATAATGACTGACACTTCCTTGTGAAATGTTTACAGGGTCTCAGCTGAAAACAAATAAAACTACATTCATGTATTTTTAAGTCACGACACACTTCCTTTTAAGTGAACTTGACATTACTATATCTGTCATGAGGGATTTTTGATTTTCTTTGTTTTTCTCTGGCTGTGTCCATTATATGCATCTGTCCTTAATGTTACTAGTTGAATGTCTTCTTATGATATCATATTTGAAAATAATTTGGTAAAAGGCAGGCTTTCAGATAACCTTACTTTGCGGTAATATACTAAGCATATACCCATGTGTATGTTTTTATGATTTGTCTTGTCTGCAGCAGGAGTCAAAATCACTTAAACAAGAAGATAAGAAAAAGAAAGAAGTTTCTAATACATCACCTGAATCTGCTGTGAAGTCAAAATCATTTGACCTACCAGAATCTGCTCCAGCAGAGTCTTCACATACTAAAGATCCAGTGTCTTCATTAGGTGAATTCAAAGTTCCCAATTTAATCTCAGGTACAACATTCACCTCCAAGGCAAATTGTGTTATTTGGCTTCATTTTGGAGTTACCTTTGCTTCAAAATAGAACAGACTGTCTTAACATATTAATCTTGGGAATATACTATAGACTGTATAATTTAATATATAATAAGGTCTTCAAGGAAATGATCATTTACTTACTGTGAACCATGTCACAGTACCAAGATTACTGTATGATGTTTGATGTTATAATAGTATATAGTAGAATAGTTTCATTCCCTGTGACTGTCTTCCATATTGCTGGAAATTGCATGATGTTTCTAAGAGCTAACATCAGTGCTTTATTTAAATTCCTACCTTATATTATCTTTTTCTTGTCAGACAACCATACGAACAGTTTTAAGGATTTCATCCCAGTTTTTTATTTGTGCAAGCGTCTCATTTGACTCGCTGCTTATTCCTCTGTCTTTGCATTGTATATTGTCTTCAGACACTGGTAAAATAAAAATGTATGTGTCACAATGACACTTTACATGTGCAGGGCAGAGGAATTGTGCTTCCTCCTTCAGCTGGCGATGTTCAGGAAGGGATAGAGACTGGGGGAAGGCCGACACTCCAGCCAAGCTGCGCTCTAAGAATCACAATGTGCCTTCATCAGCCTGTGTCTCACGTGTGTGTGTGTGTATGTGTGTGTATAAATATATTATTATTATTAATGTCTCCAACAGGGACAGTGAAGACATCAAAATTTAAACCTGACCCAGAACTTATGGACCACGGTCAATCCAACCCCGAAGACGTGGATATGTACAGTACTAGGAGCTAAGACGTCTGCTAAAAAATCATTGCAAAGAATTAAAGATAAGGGGGAGGGGCAAGGGAAGCAGTAATCCTTGTGATACATGCCCTGTGAGATATAATTTAATCAGGTATTTTCTTATATCTCAATTTGTACTGTTGATTTATGTGACTGTTTAACGAGTACTTTGCTTTTCACTACTTAGAAGCATTTGACAGACATACATGTTGTGTATGAACTGTAATTGCCTACTGAGAATTAATGAGAGTTCACTTATTGTCTGTGTCATTAGTGAGACACTGGGAAAGGACGATTTGTCAGTGTCCTCGCAGTGACATTTGTCTGTGCCAAGATTGTTAATAAATGTCACTTCACAAAGGAAGTAAATGTAAATATATCTCCATACTTCTCAGATATTCACTGATAAAAAATAACAATCTAAATGATGGGGGTAGCAGAAGTTTCAGTTTTCTTTCAGCTCTGGAATAAAACACGGTTGTGGTATTTGTCCTCTGCCCAAATATCGCAACTGAAGCATAGCCTATAAAAGGAGTTTTATTTTTCAACTAACTCTTAACAGTTTGAAGAAGTATTTGCAAATTATCTAATCCATGAAACTGATAGTTTGAATTTACATGGAGTGCACTAGCCATGTTTAGAAAGTTGGAAGCCTTTCGTGGTATGGATGTTAAAAATAGGAACTGTTTAATTAGTTAAAAGTGCAGATAAATATTACAGAAGTGCAAAGGTAGTGATAGGCAATGAACATTCGGTTCCCAGAAGTTTGTATGCAATACCCATTGATCTTGGCAGAATTTCTGTGAAATTCTACCTTTTTTCTCTAAGAAAAAGACTAGAAAATGCCTCAGTTTCCTATGATTAAATTTTCAAACATTGTTTTTCTGACTGTAAAAATCAATCTAGTTATGTTCATCCTTCCTTTCAATTTAAAACAGCCTTACAAGAGTTCGTGATAGATCTCATGATCTTGCCTGAACAGAGCACAGCTAGTTATCCCTATACAATAATAATCTGCCTACTGCGTAGAAGTAATCACATTTATATCAACTGCAGTATTTTTCTAATACACACACTGCAGAAGGACGTTGCAGTGATAGGTTGTCCTTCGATGCGTTGTCTTATCTTTCAGTTACTGCAATATATGTACCGTGCAAATGGTATTCGTGGTGTGGCTGTGGGGCCAGCAGAAGTTGTTAGAAGGTGTTGCACAGTGGCATGTGCCCAAAGCATCAGTGATGAGTGGCTGAGAAAAGCACAAGTGAGACTTACGTAATAGTTCAGGAACAGACTGTAAATATTCTGGAGTCCAAGTGCTGAGAAAAGTGCTGCACCTATACAGAGTCCGACGGGAGGTGGAATAAGTAAACAATGAAGTTTGATGAAGAACTGTACTTTGAGTTGACTTAAGCTTGCTGGGGATGACTGAACTAGAACTGAATGTGTTTTGTTTCTTTAGTCAATTCTCAAGGCCTGGCAACTATCACAATTCAGGCAGCAATTAGAGGGTTTTAAATCAAAATTCCCAGAACTCCTGGGCAAGCCAGATTTTGTATGACATCAGAGAAGGAGGAGAGGAAAAATTAGATGGCCGGGCTTCGTATGCCAGCTCCAGGGAAACAGAGGAAGACATAAGGGCACAGAGATGAAGATGGTGAAGAAAACATCATTGTCAAGTGCAAGACCAAGCGGCAGAAATTAAATTATCCATTACCATATCTGGCCCTTTGGCCAAATAAAAAAAATAGAGAAAAAAAGCTTCTGCTCTCCTCCTAGATTCTGTTTGAATTCTCGCTGGTGTCCTTTGATGTGCTACCATAAGTCTACGGAAAAAGGTAAGATGATGCAGGTAATTTGTAGGAGTTTACTGTGATGAGGGAGTCCTGCCCTGTGGCCTGAATAACGCAGAGGAATCGCTCCTCTGCGAGCAGGAGAAGAGCTCTGCACAGCGAAGGCTGGGGTGCCCTTTCCAGGCTGAGAGCGGCCTTGACAGCTGCTCTCTGCCTGCAGTGTCGAAGGCCACTCTGGTCTTTCTGTACTTTCAGGGCATTTGTGCTCAGATATCCTTTCATGGTAGAGAGAAAAAAAAGGTGTCTGGCCTGCAAATGTTCCATGCTCTGCTGCTGGTTAAACTGGCTGGAACTGGGTGCTTCATTCCTGCAGCTCCCGTCACAGTTCGGTTTCACAGGGAGTTCGTACTGGGCGTGAATGTGCTGCACAAAGCTGGCCCTAAGCTGTGTTTCAAGCTCAAATTACTCCCCGCAGCAAAACTGCAATAAAACTGCTTTGTGGTGAGAAGGCTTGGGCACTATTTTCTAGGAAAAAGCTTAAAACTATTGTTCATGCCCAAGCAGAAACATGCTGAGTGTGAGGAATACAGTTAGGAGCTCATAAAACAATATTACCGTGTGCAGTGTTATTTCTTACTGGAGAAAAAGAGGAGGCACCACATGAGAACATGAAAGATTTCTTCCAGGAATGAGGTTACCTTCAGTTGCTCTTGAAGTCCATTTTTTTTTAGTTGGTTGTGTTTCCTCTGTACTTGCTGTTCTTTACAAGTTGTAGTGTCTTTTTTTTTTTTTTTTCTTTTTCTATCAGCAAATTAATGCACATTTGAAAATTCTTTCAAAATCCCCAAATTTTAGACCTTGGGTCTAAAATTAATAACTTGGGTTTCAACTTGGAAACAAATACGGAAGACTGTGTTCCTATGTGTAGCCAAAGGGATCCTGCTTGGGTATGTTCTGTCATTCAGGAAGCCTGTAGCTAATCTCTAAATTGTTTTTTTCCATATCCAAGAAAATGTGCATATAAATAACTGTAAGGAACTTTTTGGTAAAGCCTGGACTGTGATACAGTGTGATAATACCTTAGGAGCATGAACTCCTGAAGTCAGCCTTTTTCCTGTCCACCAATATGAGATCAATCATAGGAGACATTTAAAATTTCAGAGGTACCTCCAAAAAAAGATGCAGCTCATTTCAGAGGTGTTTAGGTTGTATTTGCTAAAAGGAAAGCAGGATAAATGAGATGACTATTCTGATTTCTGATTCTGGAGTGGTGACTGTGGCTCTTGATTACTCGGCTGCCATTCTGAGAAGTGCTTCTTTGTTGAATCTAAAAAGATGCCAGCCCTCTTCCGTTGAGAGATTGGACGCTCCACATTTTATATAATACTCCACAGATGCCTTGTTACCGATGAGCACCAGGAACTGCATGCAACTACAGTTGGTCTCCAGTGCTGTCTGTAGGAAAGGAACATAGTAAATATGTTATTCTACAAATATTGGTAATTTAAAAGCTGCAAAGATCATAATTATTAATAGCATAAAGTACTGGCCACAGTATTCTACTGTGATGGAAATTTTTGTGCTTCCTGGCAATTCTGCCGTGATTGCAGTTCTGCCGTGTGGTCTCACCACCTTTCCTAGCTCTGCTTCCACTTTCCTTTCGTCCCTTATCAGGAGGGCAATGTCCACAGCCGGTTCTTGGAACAGAAGAGAGGGAAGTAGCTGATAAGGCCGTGCTGTGCTCGTTCAAAAAGAAATGTGTCTATTTAATTCTGTATACCCAGAGAGCAGCATTAACACTAGATGCTTGAGGAGTTCCTTAACTAAAAATGAGTGATATGTAATTCTGCAGAGGCTTAATGATAGAAAAGGGGAAAGTAAGTAGAATTTCCAGAAAGAAAATCTTCAGAGGAGTGTGAGGTGCTCATTGGGTTGTACAAAGCCTTTCTAAGGAGAAGGCAGAAACCTGTTGGAGGAGGGGCGGGTTAGGAAGTAATTTGGTATTGGGATTAAAACAATTTTAAAATCTCTTGATGTGAACAGTCTTGCTCTGGCAGAAATAACACCATGTTATTTGTAGTACAAATTTGCAGTAAAGGTACTATGCAATGGCTGTATCGATCTGTATTGATTACAATCTTTTTTTTTTTTTTCTTTTTTTGATTGGCCTTTTAAAGAGCAAAATCAAATGTGCATTATGCCATGCGTATGAATCCTCATTTTAAATATACGTGCCTGGCTTAACAGCTTTAAAATTTCAGATCCGATGCCCAAACCTGTTAAACAACAGAAAGATTGACATAAATACATGTGAAAAGTTGCATTGCAAGACATGAATTGATTAACATATTGCGAGTCAATTCTAATGATATATTTGAGAGGCATTTTGTAGTGACTTAACTGACATGAAAGTTCAGTAGTTTTATAATACAGTAATACATATTACTGTACATACAGTAATACATGTTACTATCATACAATAACAATAGTACTAAAGTAATGAGAGTATATGCTTTATTTTTTGAAGAATCCTCTGTCTTTTTAAAGAACTGGGTTGCATGACTTATATAAAAATATTTTTAATTCACTGTATTTTTATGGAGATTATCTGGAGATTTAGAATTGTTTATATTATTTATTTAAAATTGATTGTGATGCATTATTTTGCCATATCATTGTGAAGCACCTCAAAATAAAGGGTGATGAGATACTTAATTTTGGTATTTTTTACTTTTGTATGTTGTCTCAACAACAGGACAAATTGTCAATTCCTTAAGTGCATTTTAAAAGTTAATTGATAAATGTGATTGAGTCACAATTTTGCTGCTGCTGAGGAAAAAAAATCAGTGTTAAACTCCGAAATTTGTGACGTGCATTCCTGAAAGAAATCATCAAAATTATATGCAGGTGGTATACAATTGAATATAAATTATTAATATGTATCTTGATTTTGAAAGTTTATTTGCTTCGTTGGTAATTTCTTTTAAAAAATGGTATGGCTCAGAGTGAGGAAAAAAGTTTTTTGTATTTTGTGACCGAAATGTACTTTTAACATTACACCGGGAGTGTTAAAAGAATGAGACTGATAGCAAATACATTTACCTCGATATGGTTCCATGATATAGAAGTCTTTCAGGTAAAGCAATTTGCCAATCCGAGGATCATAATTAAAGTTGTACATGGCATAACCTACAGTGCAACCCTCTGAAAGGAGAAAAATACTGTGAGGGAGTAGGTAATGTGGCTGTTTTCCATGGCAGATGTTATCATGATGATTCCCAAATAACTACAAGGCAGCTACACAGGAATAGCTATCTTACAGTGAAGGTTTTGTGTATAACGGAAAAACATTAAAATGCAGGAGCCTTATTTAAAGTGGAAGACTACAAAGTTGGTACCTCTTTTAAGAGGAAGCATTAGTATGCACGGAAAACATTAACTATGTAACTCTTATTTAAAATAATTTATAAATATATTATCAATAAAATATATTTTGTGTTGTAATATATTTCATATTAATATTTTATTTGTAATATCACTCATTGCATATAATTCAATGAAATGTAATAATTATAAAATTTTTCCTTTAACATATTTAGTATATATTTTTAATAAAATATATGTTTTATTATGAATAATGCTTATCTTTATTTCAGGAAACATACTTCTAACATCTGGCAATTCTAAGGAGCAAAGCTCACATCTGTGCCGATGCTGAGCTATCGTCAAGAAGACACTGTGTGCAAAAGCATTCCACGAGTTACTTTATTGTTTGTTACCCCTGCACTGACGAGCAAGTGTACAGACCAGACAGAAATGGTAAGGAGAAGGAAATCTCAGTCAGAAAAAAAACCCTATTGATTTACTCAACTTTCTTATTTGAGGAAACTTCAGCTTTTCAAGTCTTATGGCCAGAACTATTCTGTGTTGCAGAAACGAGTATGTCAGTGCGTTCTTTAAGGTTGTAGAAGGATAAAAGAAGGAAAAAGGGAAATACAAGTTTTGTTACTAACTCAGGCCAGGGGGTGTGTGAGTTCACAATTTCCTCAGGGACAAAGTTCCTCAGTCACCATTTTTCTAGGCTACAGTTCATTCTCCAGCCACTCATTTATGGTTTGATAGAAATTGCTTTTACTGAAACAATTGAAATAAATTCCATGTGGTTTCCCGTACTGTGATCAGATAATAGGTCTGGACTGCAGCTGAATCATTTTGTTAAGTGTTGATAATCTTTATGTGTTTTAATATCTTGAGCTGTTTGTAGC
Organism: Crypturellus tataupa; assembly: GCA_034781795.1. Taxonomy (NCBI): domain Eukaryota; kingdom Metazoa; phylum Chordata; class Aves; order Tinamiformes; family Tinamidae; genus Crypturellus; species Crypturellus tataupa. The sequence goes on from JAWLRI010000115.1 coordinate 1,697,537, forward strand.
TTACTTTCTGTCTGCTTCTTGGTTTCAACCTCTGCAACTAAACAATGGTAGAAAGGATGTTTTCCAAAGCCATCTTGAAGCAAATCTGAAATTAAGATTAAAGCTAATAAGCAGCTGAAGAGCTACAAGCATTAACTTTGTTTTGTAACTTCATTTTAGTTAGATATTTAGGGTGATGAAATTAGTCTAGGCGTCATCTATACTTGGATTATAATTTTAAGATAACTAACTCTATTTGGTGTATTGAATGTTCAGAAGCTAAGAAGATGAGAAATGGAGGCATGGAATTTAATGAAAAAAAAAAAAGCTATTTAGGTTTATGAGGAATAATTTTAATCCACTGTTGTATTTGTTGTTGCCTAGTCAGGCACTGAAAAGAGAAACCTGCTGGTGGCCTCCACAGCCCTTCTGTGAGGCCCAGTCCAAACTCTCAATAAAATATCATCGTGCAATAAAAAGTCAGTAGCATATGAATGATATTAAATGATGATGGATGATTTCATGATCTGTTTAATTGGAGAAAAAATATAAATTTACATTTATGCATCTTTCTTTTAATGGAATTTAAAAGCAGTGAGTAAAGGCGTTCTGTGCAGTATGAAGTATCTGTGTTTAAAGGTTTGCGATCAGCAGCTGTGAACTTGACCCAGAAAGGAAATTTGGTGTCAACTAGAAGCAGAAAGCGCGTGTTGCTGACTGGTGCGTCACGCTGCTGCAGCGCTTCCCGCGTCGAAGTTCTGTCTTAGTTTGATGCATGTGAATTTGCTCTTAAATGAGGGAGCTAAGTGTGATTCAGAGATCTGCTGTGAAGGAACTTGCAGGCAGGGCCGAGAAGCAGTTGTAACTCTAAATAATCCCATAGAACTACTGGAAGTTTGGGCGTCCAAGCAAAGAAGTGATCAGTAAAATCTACGCTACGCCAGACATTGATTTTTATGGATAACTATTTGTTGGAAAGTAAAGGTTAAAGTTTACCTTCCTCTGTTAATGTAACTGCATTTGGCCTGTGTTCGTAAGTGGCTTGTTCCTGTCAAATAAAGAAATTTGTGTTGAGATTTTAACTGAGTTACAGAGAGATTCCCAGAGCACCATCCTAGAAACTAGTTCTCAGCGCAGAGTTAATCCTTCCCAAGCTTTATGTGTATCCCTGGGTACTCTTACATAAATCTCTGGAGTGACAGGTGGCTGTCGATTCAGGATCTTGTTTTGCATTTTAATCTTCAGCTATTTATTTAGAAGAGAGGTGCATGCAGCACTGGGGCCACATCCTCCTCCCCAGGAATCCTGGATTTTCGGTGCTGCTCTGTCCCTTGTCACATTCCTCCTGGGTATAAAGGCTTCCCGCTCACCATAACATAAAACTCTCAAGAAACAAAGTGTTAATTTTACAGTGTATCTTATCAAACTCTTGATCTGTGGCTTACTCATAGCTTCCTAGAAATCATCTTTTAACCAAATAATAGAATTTTAATTATAAAATAGATTGGATAGATGCTCCAACACCAAATCGCTATTATTTATGACTCTTTTTATTATTAAAATTTTGTTTCACCCTCCCCTGCTTCCTCAGTTTTGCAGTTTTTGAAGTCATTGGCAGGGAGAAATAGACTACAGAAGTAAAGATTGTGTAGGAAAAAGAATTTGTTTCTATGGGAGTTAGATTAATGTTTGCAGAAATACTGTTATGTCAGTGATTCACAGGTAAAGTTGTCCAGAAGTTTTTATACTGGAAAAACAGTTTAGAGATGTGAGTCTATAAATTAAGTTCTATGAGGTCTTGAGGGAAAGTCAGCTCTGAAATTGAATAAAAAAAATTTTTAGGGGAAATTAAGTTTTATATTAAGGAGATTCACAGGTTCCAGCCCAGAAGAGATCAACACCACCAATGATGGCGTTCTCATGGTCCTTGCTGTTTTTTGTTTCCAAACTACAGCGTTTGTATAACAGTTAATGTAAAGAAATTTGCTGCTACTTTACGACTACGATAAATAAATACAGGATACAGAGAAGTTGGAAAAATAAAATTCACTCTAGTAGCCTTTTCTGAAGCCAAGTAGCTGCTTTGCTGGGGGAGTTGTGTTTTGCGCTCTCGTTAGGTGTATTTCATTTGCATCATGTGCAGTTAACTGTGCTCTTTCACTGTTCGTTATTTTTCACCTATCAATAGCATAGATATATTATTGTAAGAAATGATTAAGGCCCATGAACATTAGGAAATAATTTAATCATCTGAATTCATTCTAGTATTTATACTCCACAGACAGGAATTTATGAGTTGAGATTTTATGCTGAAGAGGTTATAAGGGTACAGTATTGCAGACGGGGAAAGGTAACACTGAGGACCAGTCTGTGAGCTTATAGTGACATTTAAATCATATCTTTATATCTTGGTAGCTCTTTACGATTTCTTTGCTTATTTTTCCCTGATATAGTTACTTGTACTTGGATTTATGTTTACACACTTATAAAAGAAAGAAATAAAAAAAAAAGAGTTGAAAGAGAGATCACAGCAGGACAACCTTGCAGGAAAGGTGGGAAACAAGTATGAGACACAGGTGGATATGAGGGACTGGTAACAACTTTTACTGGTGTAAGTGAAGGGAGGAAATAAATTGGAATACAAAAAAACCTTCAGATTGCTGTGCAGGAATTGTGAGCATGTCTTGCATTCCTAACTATAACACCGGGGATCATTTGAACAGTGTAAATAACATACGCTAGCAGTAGCTGGAAAAAGTGCTCACCCTGATAATGATGAACAGGAAACAAATAGTAAGAGTTTAAAAAGTAAACTAGGAAAAGATGCTACATCCCTGCCTGCAACTCCTTCCCCTCGGTCTTACTTTGATGAGACGCAGGATCGCAGGACAGTCCTCAGGTGCTGCAGGTCGAACTCGGAAGCAGCTCATGGTGCCAGAACGGGAAGGAACTTGCAGCAGCAGAGACTCAGATGCTCGAAGGCAGAGAGCTTGAACCGCGGGGATGTAACCTGGCTCTTTCTCATGTACCATGTCAGAGGGGAAACTTTGAGTAGGTAGTAAACAGAAGGGCTTTCTTCCTCTTTTTTTTTTTTTTTTTTCCTCAGCAAGGTATTAATTTGGTCTCATGCTTTGCCTCTGGTTTGATTCCATCTTATTTCTGCGTCTCCCTAAGATCTCCTATTTTCTTTGGAGCCGGCACCCCGTAAGGAGCCGGGAAGTCACAATGCAGACTGGCATCACAATCCCTCTCATTCCCTGGCCTAAGGCTCGTGAGATGGCAGGCTGCTGGGAATACTAAAATCAAATCCTTAAGCCTGGGAAAGCAGAAGGCCTGTAAAATGCTACACAAAAGTGTCCGACAAAGCAGCTGCTTGCAAGGGGGCTGCTGTGTGTTTGCTGTTCTGGGAGAGCTCAGTGGGCTCTGTGCCCTGGCAGGGACCTGTCTCCTGCAGTTGCTTTGGGTGGCCCTCACATTCTTTCAAAAAGAAGAAACGAGGGAGAATAAGCAGTACCGTGTCAGTGAGCTGTGCAGGACTCTTGCATGCGTGAGGAAGGTTCAGGGAGCAGACAAGACCTGCATAGAAGCACCGCTGGCTGGGACGCAGGGAATTCAAGGAGCAGCAAGGACAAACCAGTCTCTCTCCTGAGCTGTAGCCTAAGAAGGCAATCGTTCCATCGTTGTTTGCAAAATACATTTCTGCTTGTTTTCCCGTTTGGCTCTTTTTACCAAGAGCACATCTCCCCATTTTATACAATCAGCTGTTTTACTTTTTTACCCAGGGATGGGTAATATATCAAACCCTTAAAATTAAATTTGGAGAATTTTTTTCATTAGGAGAAATGTCTGTTTTGGTTCAAATTCCCAACCTGGGGTATTTTTTGTAAAAGCAAAACTATCCGAAAAGAGAGCTAAAACTTTCAGAGGTGCTCCCTTCAGTATTGCATATGAAGCAAGGCTGTGTTGGGTCACTAATAAAACCTTAGTATGAGTTATCATAAAATTGCAAGTAGTCATGTTGCCATAGGCAGCAGTGTAAGTGAGTGTTGCTAGGTCAGCAGTGCAATTTAAATGTATTTATATCACTTTGTGAACTAATTTTCTGGCTGGTGCTAGCATACAGTAGATATCCGTGTCCATACAAGCCTCCATTTATAACTAAGACTCATGCATTAACATTTCCAAACGAATAGTGAAAATACTTGGAAAAGTCAATATATTTTTTGTGTTTAGCCATATTCCTGAAAGTATCTTTGTTAAAGTGAGTATTTTCTCCAGCTATGGGAGAAAAGCAATCATGGAATCGGAAACTGTAAAATCACGCAGAATCCAAAAAGGTAGGAAACAAGTTTTCCATCAAACTGGATGTGGGCAGAAGGAAGAGGTGTCAGCAACAAACTTGGGCTGTATGCGTGCCTTGCAACCAGAGCTGCAATAATTATTGCGGCAAAACTTAAGTTCGTTGTAGGAACAAAAACATCTCAAGATCATGGTACTTAGGGTGCTTAACTGTCTTTGACATTTTTCAAAAGCAAAATGTGTTCTAGAAACCTTATAGTGAAATACAGTCATGGTTTGTCGTCTTTAAAAGGTAACATCACTCTAAGATATGGACAAATAATTTTTGTACTAGATACCTTAATATGTTTTGCAAATCATGTCATTAAAAGGATGCTTTGCATATGTTTACAGGTATTGAGATGTTCCAGAGGTTAATGAAGCATATTTTTTATGGAACTACTCAGCTGCTGTAAAAGCGAATGTGCTGAAGAAGTTACCAGGAAGTTATTTGATACAAGTTAATTAGTAATTCTTTATAGAGAAGGATGCTGTAAAACAAGCACAAACTCCACAATCCTTGACTTGCTACGTGAAAAAGTGTCAGAAAGAGAAGTGTGCTCTGCTGCGGACAGCGCAGGAGAAACCACCGCAGGTCCCAAGCGGCTCGGGATGTCGCGTGTGCAGGTCCTGCTCCTCGTGCTGCTGGTGGCCTGCGGTTCCCTGTGTCAGGACGCCTCGGAACGTAAGGAATTTTTCCTTTACAGACTGTCAAAAAGGGGTGTTTCTGGTTTTGGGCTCCCCTCTGGTATTGTGGTATCGCAGTGTCAATGGTAGTGCTCCTGATGAAATTCTCCTTATGCTTTAGGTAGAGCTTATCAGATACAGAAAACTAACAAAGATGTTAAGATTTTTGTGTGATAACTGATTTATATATGTTTGCTTGTATGTGTTTTGTGGTTCTTAAGTAATTTACTGCCAAGGTTCTGGTGAGGCTTTGAACAGAAATAGGTATACAAGCCAAAAATGCTTTTACTTTCTCCTGTCGTTCTGTACTTCTATGCAATAATGAGACTACAGCAATATGAATTACAGCAAATATTACTAAATTTTCTGGTGTTTCTAGGCCATTTTCAACCTGTCAATGTCAGATAGCATATATTTTAAATCAATAATACGTTTGGACTCATTTTATCAGTAGGAAGAAATATCCAGTGTATGGAAAAAAATTACACATACCTATTGTAGAAATTATTTTTAGAAATAATTATTAACAGGGAGAAAACTATCAGGAGTTAAGAATATGACAGAATGTACAGAAAAGAAAATATTTTTTAAAATGAGTAAAGTTGCACAGAAAAATCTCTGACTTAGTGTATATAGTATTGGTCAGATTTTTTAATGGGAAGATTTTATGGCAACTTGATTTTTTTTTTATATTATTATTTTAAATCACCACTATTCTTTAACTGGTAGCTACCAGTTTCTGATAATTAGATTATCTGTATCTAAACGAATACTAGTTCTACCACTGGTCGTAGTTAACAAAACACTGTTGTTTTTATCTCCTTCCTAATACTACTAAATACTAATACTACTAAATACTTCTTTTTTATATATATCTTCTGCTCTCGATAGTAAAATCATAAAGTATGATCTGTATTTATATTGTCTTGAAAATGCTGACTCTGATGCCTTATTGAGAGAAAGGGTTTACAATGATGTACCTAAAGTCATATCTTGTTCTGAATAGCTTGTACAAAATAATATACAGCTGGATGGGGAGGGGCAGGGCGTTGCTTCAGTATCATAATAGTGTCTGGTCTTGCGGTGTACATTTTTCTAGTTTTTATTCTCCTCTTGAATTTACCTGGTAGCGTATTGCAGCTGCTCACATTCTGTCAGGATTTCAGGTGTATCTGCCTAAATCGTAGACTTTCCTGGTTTTATGCCAAACCCTGTGGTCAGCTTGTAGCGTCCTGATAGGAGCGATGGCTGCAGCGCTCAGAGCTGTACACAGAGAAGCAACGTGCAGCACAAAATGCAGGGCCTGACTGTCAGACCTGGGGGATTCTGATGTCTGATTGAGGTTGCTGATGAAGTTATTTTTAGACTCTGAAGTACTGTAAGCACTCAACTTGTAGAACATAATTTACAGCACGTAATCTTGCACAATAAAAGAAATGGGGCAGAACCCACGTTAATGCAAAACAAATCCTTTTGTACATTCGTTAAGGAATAATCACAGTAAAAAAACACACAAAAAGTATTTTGGAGGATTATATATTGAGGGAGTGACTCCCAATGGGTTGTGAGGTTTCGGGATTTCTACATTTTGCCAAGAATCCAGAGTTTACTTATAAAATTATTTACATTAAGGCACGCTTGAATGTTAGGATTATATGCGACTCTATAAGAATTCTGTATATCTATTAGGAATAGATATATAGATACAATAGGTAATAGATGCATTATAGAAATCATAATAATATAAGTTATACAATTCATTGTCTAATAAAGGACAAACTGAAGATGAGTGCAAGTTTCAAGTAAGGTAATTTCAGTGGGTTAATCTTCATTCCTCAAATCATTTCAAAGTTTCAAGAAGATACAAGTAGTTGGAAATTAAGATGCAGTATCTTTTGCAAAGTACTTTTTATGAAGCCTAAATTTCTGATGTAAATAGAAATGCAGACCACTAACAGTGTATTACATCTATTCAATTGCATTTAATAAATTTCTATTTTATTTTAATTTATAGCCAACTGCACAAGAATTGATGACTTCCAGGACTGTCCGGGTAATACAGATGACTTCTGTCCAACTGGTATTTCCTGTCAATGTAAAGATGAAAAGCCTTTTTGCAGGTGAGGATTGTTTTAAGTATAATATGCTGTGTAAGTTCAGTTCATGAAATATATTATTAATGATGACCTAAAATTAGACTCATGGAAGTAGATGTCTGTATAAAGTCATAAATCTAGTGCCAAACATCAGATTAAGGATTTGAATGAACATTTTCCTTTTTAGAATGTATGTAGGTTATTAAATTCATAGTTTAGGTGTAATTACATGTGATTACTATAATTCTCAGTTTTTACATGCTTGGTATTCTCTTGGCTATTTTATTTAAAAACTGAAATAAGCTTCGTAATTTCAAGTTGCTTTTTTCCAATGAGACCAAAATTTCTTTAGCATTTAAAAATCATTCACATACATAAACTCCCTGTTATACATTATGTATTTCCTTGTTTTCTTTTAATCATTTCTGGTCATCTGAGTGGAAAGTATTGTTCCCTTATCTAGTCTGTAGATATATACATATATTTTACATAGACTTAGACCCTTAGACTTTTTGTAGCAGGAAGCTGACAAGAAAATACCAGTGCAGAAGCTGATCTGATTACTGGAATGATTCAAGGAAATAATTTCTGTATGAGAATTTCTCAGTTACAGTGTTCTGCTGCCAATTGCTGCTGAGCTTTCCCGGATGAGGCAAATGAGGATGCCGGTATCCCACTCTCTATACGTTAACTCTGTGCAATTTGGGACTAGTAGAATGCTACATTCCTGCAGTGATGCATATGATGGAAAATATATCTCAATATAAGTACATCATATAAAGTAAGACAAGTATTTCACTACTGGGGATACAGTTCCAACCTCCAGAAAAGATTACCCAAATCTAAAGTGTTTGCATCAGCAAATGATGCAAAATCCTCTGCAAAAGAAGCTTTCCATCATAACAGTGTCTGGGGACATTCCAATCCAGTGATAGCCTTTCTATGAGCAGTGCAAGAGGTGCTGCAGGGGAGAAAAAAGAGGTGATTGAGTTAAAGAAAAAGCAGCATTCTTGTCCCATTACCATTTTAAAAGCAGCAGAAACATGTTCTGTGAATCCAGTGTAGATCGTGTTAGTGCGTTTCCACTGGAAGTGCATCCGTATCATGGTGATCAGTTTGATACTTCAATTAAGTCTATATAGGCTATTCTGAAATTATGCAAGCTTTGTCATACTTAGAGCTGGCAAAAAAAATCTTTGACCTGTGTCATGTAGTAACTAGAACAATATAGTCTGTTTTCAATAAAGTTTATTATCTTGAACTCAGTGCCATGCTGGCTTAGACACATAGTTCTTTGTTCACAGGAAGTGGCATGGCAAAGAGCTTATGCACCAAATCTAGAACAATATTCCTGGATATTATCTCAGATTAATAGTATTTTCAGGTAGATGATAAAAAATATTCAATCTCTTTGCCCCTCTAGTATTCAATAAATAATTTTAGAGTAAAATATTTTCAAAAATCTATTTTTTGTATTTTTGTATTATTTTTAAATTACAACAATTCTGTTAAATAAATAATGTTTTTGTTCACAGATGTGATTACTACAGAGTGGGCTGGAAGGACTATTGGTACATGGGTCCCAAATGCAAACAACTTTGGAACACAGTGGATTTGATTTTAGTCACTGTTCTTCCCGCAGTAGCACTGTCCTTTGTAGTTGGTGTAATATATCAGTGCGTGTACTACTGTAAAGGTAGAAAAAACACGTAAGTAATTCTGGATACCGTAAAAAGCATGTTTTTGTAATCAAAATGGAAGTAAAACAAAAGAAGTCTGCTACTCTGATTATTTTTTAGTCTCAGGACATTTAAATCAATAAGTTTCCCATATAGCATGCCCTGCCAAAGTATTATTTACACAGTTTAGAAGTAAATCAGGGCATCTTATCAAAGCATTTTACAGTTATTCAGCTCTTCAGCATTGCATACACAATATCACACAGAATAGGTCATGGTTTCTGTTCTTTAGGACTCACCAGGCAAGCTTTAAAAATCAGTATGTCTTTTTATTGGCTACTGCTTTAACTGAAGGCTACAAGATCTACCTTGCTGATTTATTTGCTATTAAGTATTGATTGTCTTTCTACGAGTTACAAAACCTTAAATAAGACCAATAAACAGTGTCCAAGAGTCCTGCAGATTAAATTATTTCTCCCATTCTGTCGTGGTAGGCACTGGCAGTTTGAGCTGCTGTTTACTTGCAACAATTTGTTTTTTGTTTTTCACTGTTACCTGGCCTGAGTATGTAGAGAACGTGTAGGAGGGGCCCTCTGTCCTTGAGCCCTGCTAGCGTGTACTGTTCCTCTCAAAGCTGCCGCACAAAAAAACATTCCTGAAGCCCCTCCAAACTCTTGCTAAAGCTGTAAATTCACTCTGAGGTTTTTTCCCTCCACCAGGAAACGGGCAAATGCTCCACACCATAACTCACGGCATAATCCTGCCTACACTCCTGAACCAACTGATCCCTTGGGATATGTTTCTCAGCAGCAGCCAAGGGTAAGAGGTGTCATTAGATGGAGCCCAAGGCCGGCTCCTAATTCCAGTGGAAGTCAGACATGATTCTGTAACTCAGCAAAATGGTATAGAAATAGGACAGAATTGTCAGATAGTAAACTAAAAATAATCTGAGTTTAAAATCTTTATTTACTGAGTACGTCATTTCCAAGATACGTGAAAAGGTGAAATTCTTTGTCAAGGATGAAGGAAATCTAGTTTGTATAGGAGAAAACAAAGAACGAAGGAGTGTTCAATAAGATTTTCTTAATAAATATTACTTACTAGACTAGTTACAAGATCAGCATTCAAAAAGAAAGGTTATTTGTATGTGAGATGAAGCCACACATTGCATCCTCTTCGCTCGTCTCCTCACCGTGCACTTCTAGCTGAGTAGTGCTCCGTGGATCAGCTCCATGAACTAGGCCGTGTTGTGGGAAGGCCAGAGGTAGTGCCAGGACAAGGAAAGAGGCAGGGAATAGTCACAGAAGAAGAGATTGGGGCTGTCCAGATTTTACCAGCCCAAGGTAAGGCACAGCGAGGAGCCACACTCGCTGTTTCGTTTGATTGTTAACTAATTATACCCCGTCAGAAGAAACATTGACCGTTTTACATCAGAGACAACAAATCAACCTCATTTTTGTAATGAAGATATATTGGGTCATCAGTTAGTGTAGAGCAGCATTGCTGCACCAATGGACTTAGACAAAGCAGTTGCTGCTAGCTGAGGTGCTGACCCTCTATGAATAAACACCACCCAGTTCTGGAAGGCCAGAATCTAAGGTTAAAAGTTCATGTGAATTAGAAATATTTGTTTCAAATATATTTTAATTCATTTTCAACTGAGTAAAAATTTACTGGAGAGCTTAAATTGCAATAATGTGATTCCTTTTCATGTTGAGTGATGCCCTCCAATAACATTTTTGGAGGTTGGGGAATCAGCTCAGATAATCAGAACGATGTTGCCAAATACACCCAATGTCATGTTTGCCTTTCCTCAGCTGCACTCGCTATAAATGACAGTGTATAAGTACTTAGCATACAAACATTGTTGGCACAGTTCTGGCTGTACATACTTAAAACACACTGCTTACAAAGGGAAATAGGTATTGAAGCAAAAATACTTAACCCTTTCCTGGTTTATGTTTTGATTTTTGTCTTCAAAGGTAGAAGGCCCTAAATCAAATCTGAAATGGAATTACCTTGTAACAGGGTGTTTCCCTGGGACCTTTCAGGGTAGATCGAGTCCTTTACAAGCTTAGAGCGGTGATCTGACAGAGCAGGGATTTGAACTTCGATTCCAGCAGTGCCAAACCGCTGCTGCTGTGGCTAAGTTAATGATCTGCTAATTACATATATAGGGTGAGATGTTCTCTGTAGTCATCACTTGTATCACAAATTAAAAATGGCTAAATGAATTCTATAAAGAGAACAGGAAATAGGAAATATAGAGGAAGATTATCAGGAATAAGGCAGGAACTTGACTTTCACCAGGAGATGGTGCTGTTTAATTTAATATATAAATAATCCTGTATGCTGTGTTCAAGTAGGAACATGTAAAGTATAAAGAATGATTTCAGGTAAGGGCTGCAGTGCTTCCTACTTTTCTCATGGTTCAGACTGCAGCTCATAGCCCAACGGCAGTCCATGGAATATTTCTGGTAGATAAACTAGACAAGGAAACCCAAGCTTGTAAAAAAGATTGTTTATTGCCAAACTTTTGCTTTCATGATGACAAGACAGACAAATGCTGCCTTGCTGTGTGTCACCAAAGCTCTCTGCGAGGCCAAGGGTGAAGCAGAAACCTCCATCTGACAGCAGCTGCTCTTGCAGGTGCACTGTGCCCAGCGCTGCTCCTCTCCTGAGATTATCTTGATTTCAAAATTACTTTAGGATCTTATATGTTTATGTTATATTCTTACAAAGATATATCCAGAAAGCAAGCATCATATATTAGCTTTATGAACAATACAGAATGTTTCTTTTCATTCTTCATGATGTTTTCCTTCTTTCCAAATGCATTGTGAGAGGAAGATGGGAACCAGTCTTTAGCAGAGTTAAATTGATCTTAATTATCAATAATTTTGGACTCACTTTGAATAAATCAGGGGTAAACCCACTATGGAGCAGCATTATTTTTAAATGCTTCATTGGCAGTATCAACAAAACCTGCAGGCCTTGGTAAGACTGTTAATACTTAGTTTATTAGAATGTGCAGACTAACCTTTGTTTCCCTATTATGTCTTAGTGTGTTTTTCTTCACATTGCCCCGGAATGTAAAGGCTTTTCTTCCGCTCACCCTTTCAGATAAATTGCATTTATACATATTAGAGAACACAGGAATAACAAGTAGACCAAGACAGTATTTTGTAACCGAGAAATGACTGGCTTCATACATTTTCATTTTATTTAATTTTTAAATCAAGGACAGCTGCTAACTTATTGTATCTTTTAACTCTATGAAACCATCTTACCCCTTCATATAGGATGGCTGGGCTGGACAAAACATGAGAATGCCAAAAGGTCAACAGATGAGAGCAGATGTGAATCCGTACACAACCTCAAGTCAGTTGGAGCACAACCGGTATGCTGCTCTTCTGCCTTTTTTGCTCAATAAATTTTTACTTCGTCTTTGGTCTGGAGGCTGGAAATACTGTGTATTTCTGGGTCATGGTTAAGCTTTTGACTTCTATTTGTCTTCCTCATTTTGACTACATTTTTATTCATTTATTTTATTATTTTCATTTATTTTACTCTATTTATTTTACTATATTCTGACTATATTTTTCATATAGATTGTTGTACAGTTTAAGTCCTCAAGATTGTTTTTCTAATTTTTTTCTTTCATTCAGTTCAAACAGTGTTGCTGTAAGAATTCTAGGACTCTTTTGTGCATCAGTACTAATTGAACTAATGGACAAAACTAATTTTATCTGCTTGCTCCAGAAGACTCCACTATCTAGATTTTAGATAATATTTCTGAAGTACACTGATATAAATTCTGTTTTCCCAATACATCAGTAAAAATAAAAAGGGTATATTTCTCTTGTTTCTGAAGCTAAATCCTAAAATATTGATTTATTTATAGACTAGTGAACAAACATGTTTGGTTTTCCTCTAAAAAAATACAAATGTGTTCCTTAAGGCCGTTTTTGTAGGAAATGGGGGAAAGGGGAATCGGAGTTTCATTAGTTGTGCTTACGCACTTTAATCCTCCTCACTAACTCCTACATACTGTTGCGCTCCCTACCTGCAGCTTCTGCAGAGAATGTGTTTAACATGAAGGAGCTGAATGATAGCAGCAAGCTTCCAAATTGCTCTACAGAGAAAGATTAGAGCTTTCTGATACCATGGTCTATTGAAAAGGTTTTATTTTTTTAATATATGAACACTGAAAATGTAAAGCTATAACAGGAATTTAATATGGTATCAGAAAACTGTACACTCCATTTTTTTTTCTTTGGGGGGGGGGGGTTTACATGTTTAAAGAGCTTTAGCCATTCAAAGATTATGATGTGATTAACTACAATGCCATGGAGAATTTCTGTTTATATCAGAAACTTTGTATTTCTGCTTATTTGTAGAAGAGATGAGGTACAGCTTTTATATTCTAGGAAAAGATACCCTCTACATCTTTTATAAATATTACTGATGCTTTAATCCCAATTCATCCCCAATGGCGTTGAACACCTTTCTAGAAAAGATTTTATCATGAGAAATGTAAGACTTGAGAAGCTGAAAAGCACAAATGTAGAGCAGAGACTACCAAGTAAGATACCATTTAGCACTTTTAGCTGGCATTCATTGCAAATCAGCAGAAAACAAGGAAGAGTTACCAGCACTTTCTCCTGGTATTTCTGCATCTGCTGTAATTGATATTCTGTTTATATTTAATATTAAAAATATTTAACAAAATTCTATCTTTGCAGAAATCTGTTTAGTAATGTTTTAACTTTCCAAAAGAAAAGTTTGGTGACATAAAACCAAATTGGAATTGGTGCAATGTTATGAAAAGATGCAGTAAAAATATGGAGCTAGATGTAATCCATATTGTAAAGCAATGTGCTCAAAGAGATCATCTTGCATCTCTGACTTTTATCTTGTTTGCAGGATGAGGGTCTGAGGTTAAAATGAACTTACACGAGATAGGACATTTAGATGTCTTAATGCGATTGTCATGCATGCAACAACTCTACGAACATCATTATTTTTATATTTCATTTTAAACAAATAGTGAATCTAATTTGTAGTGTGTTATTACATATATATCTTTTTTTTTCTTTTTCACTTTTTCATAGTCCCATGTCACCAGTGAGGAGACCTGATCCACTTCCACTGAGAGACTATTCTCCCACACACCAGCCTCAGCAATATGATAGATTTGATTATCCAAACAATAATTTGCCGTATCCAGATTATGCAGAGGAGGGACGGTATCCGGTATGTATAAATAATATATGTATGAGCATACATTATATAATCTTGTACCTTTATAGTGAGAACAAGTTATCATCATTCAAATTGGTAGTATCTATGCCCCTAAATAAAGATGTGACCTGATAAGGACCTACAAATATCTTTTACTATACAGATATTTTTCTCAAGGATATTATATATTTACTAGCTCTGTGCTAGACTGGATAAATTTTGCAATGACTTAATCACTTTCGAATCATTTATACCTAGATGTGTCTACTTATAAACATGTTTTCACTTAACTGAGGGGTGGTTGCCCAAGACAGCCTTTTTAGTGAGAATTGACACTGGAATCAATATAGAAATACTCCTGCAGCTGTAGCAGGGGAGTTATTGGCATTCTTGTTCTAACTCACTGCACAGTGAAGGGAATTTAGTTAACACGAAAATTACATATTTAAGAGCACTGTGCCAATTTTTCCAATGCTACGCTGTTTTCGTGGCAGCATATTTTTTATGAATTTATTGGAATAATGCAATAAATAAAGCCAGTTTCCAACCCTATTGAAAACTTCTATAATAAAACTCTTCTGCAACTGTCCTGTTACATTTGCTAACATCAACTTGTTCAAAATTATAATAGTTTCCCAAATTCTGTACTGATTAATGATACAACTATGCACTAATATGTCAAAAACGTGACAGTCAATAGTACCTTGCACTTTTGCTTTGGGGCTCTGGGGTTCCTCTTCCTCCCAAAGTCAATAATTCACTACTTAAAGCCTCATGGAGAGTTGTATGTTTTATGTACAGATAGCATAATGTATGGATAGACTAAATTTATTAATTCTGTCTGTTAGTTCTATAAATGATTTCATAAATAAGTGTTCTGTGAGACTTCTCTTCCCTGCCCTTCAATAGCTGGAAGATTGGTAGACATTTATATACTATTCTCTCTGTGTCTAAAAATCAGCCTCATCAAAATTGCAAAATGCATTAGCAGCCTCTTTCTGCATCCCAGCGTGATATTTCAGTCGTTTGTGATTATGATTGTTTTATGTAAATGAGCCTCTTGGATTATTTCTATAGGGAAGCTATTGGTTTTTGGTGTAAATTAGTAGTAAAAAAAAATAGTCATTTCTCTTCATAATGGAGTTTAAAAAGTCCAGACAAGATCGTGAAGGAAAAGTTAACCACAAAAGAAATTTTTTAACGTTTTACAAAAAGAACACTCAGTTCAGAAGGGCTCGTGTTTGAAGGGAAGAAGAATGTTAAAAAAAAAGAAGAGGACTTTAGAGTAGGTGGAAAATATTTCTTAAAAAATCAAGCTGAGATCTTTTGACTGACCTTAGACTGAAAGTATAATCTGTACAAGTACAGTACTGTACAAGTACATTTATTGCCAGGCATACATTATATCAGAGCCAGTAACCTAATTTACCCATCTTGGATGTCTGTAGTATTCCTTTTTTTCCTATAACTGTAATTTAATAGCTAAAAATAATTTCATTGCACAAAAATTTTGTAAGTCTTCCAAATTGTAAGTGCGTGTGCCTTTCAGAATCATGCATTCCTAAAAGCTTGCTATTCACTCAGTGGAAAAATGATGAAAAAAATACAAGATTTTCCTCCTAGCATAGTAGCTTTGCCTATGGAATCGTCAGTCTTGTGGTTAGTGGATTACTTAAGGGTCAGAATGGAATCAAAAGAAATAGAAACAGCCCTGTCTGGCCACGTTTTTGTCTTTTACGTTAGCCCAGTGATTCCTTTGGCTCTACTCAAAGGCCACAGAAGCCTCTTCGGTTCTTAAAGAACCGAAAAATGTTCTGAAGCTGCAGATGTTTTCTAAAAGGCTGAAAAAATTGAATTGTATTGACCAGTTTTGCATGCAAAGTCTAATATATTCAGCTATTGGTGTGAAAATAATCTCCCACAGACATTGCTGAGTACCCATTCATTAGCACCTAAATTCAGAAAGTGATACTCAAAAGAATTACATAAACATAGTTTGGTTAGATAGATTGTTTTAATAGCAAGCATATGAAGAAGTGTATGTCAAATGCTAACAATTTAATTCTAATCTCTTTGCAGAGATATGGGGTAGGAGCATTTCCTAGAGCTGAAGTGGCCCACCATGCTGCACGACCAAGGGATGATCCAAATGATGAAAGATCAGTAAGACCTTATGGGCAAGGATACTCAGGAAACAGATATAACTACTAGAAATTCTTGAAAAGAAAAGGTATAGAAGAAAAGGTATAGATTAGAAAACAAATCATGATGTTTATGAAAATACCATCTCATTTATTTACTCTATAATTGATGACCATTTAACTTTTTTTGAATACTTGATTTATTCTTAGTTCATATAGCTTCTTCTAAATAGTGCTCAAATTCTTGCACATCAGAATCCCTGGGTTCTTTTGTTCAGCAATAGTGTCGTTTGCCTGAACAACAAGAAGTGCCTATCACCAAAAGCTGTTCCTCAGGAAACTCAGGAGAAGGGAAAAGGCCTTTTCACCACTCAGTAGGAGGAATAACAAACAAGCATGGTTATCACCATTCTTCTTTGTTGCTTCCCAACAGATGGAAGGTTTAAATCCTCCTTAATTGTAAAGCAGGGATGGGAGGCATTTTTATTGTTTCACAAGAAGTCTTGTTCAAAGACAGCTTCTGCCAGATAGTTTTTGTTTCTCAGTTTCTGCTTGACCCATCCTTTAATTGGTAATGTTTGCTGCAGTCTGTGTCATGATCTCCCTCTCCGTGCATTATTCTGGTTCCATGCATAATGCTTTTACTAGAACCATGAATTTTGCTGTCAAAAATTACAAAGGTTCTTAGGACGGCATAGCATGCCAAGCCTGCTGCTTCCTCACTCTGACTTTTTTTTTTTTCTTTCCCTTAAAGAGACAATATTTAAGGAATGAAAACCACAAATCAAATACAATTTTGAACTGACTAGTGAAGTCTATATTCCTGTGGACCTACAGAAGGGATGGTAGAAAGGCAGAGGGTGGAAGGTAGCAGTGCCTCTGTTCTCAGGCATTGCTGCTTGGTCTCACCGACCCTGCCTGCTTTGTACAAATGTAGCCAAGACACTTGGCTGCCCAGTATTGCAAGACAAATCCTGTTGTATTGACTGTAGCCTTCTGAGCCTCTGAGTTCAGGCACTTGTCTCGTTTCGTTTCACTTTGTGTCTTCCTTAAATATCTGTCTTTTTGATCCTAATAGCTCAGATGTTTTTGCCTTTTGAAATGCAGTGGCTTTCATTGTAACGTGTTTTATAAATAATGAAAATAAACTGTGGAAAATCAGCTACCTGACAATTAGCTAATAAATAAAGAAGAAACTGAAGTCCTGGATATTGCTCCAATTTTTCCAAAAAGTATATGTGAAACTATAAAACAAATGAAAAAAAAAAAGTTAAGGTTTTTAGAAAGGTGAAAATATTGATGTTTCTTTTCTATAAATCACAGCATTCTTCTTTCACCACCTCTGTCTTGTCTGCATCCCGACACTCTCCGTGCTCTGCACAACTTGCAGGTATCGCCTGGAGTGCTTGGCTATGCAAGCGTTGCAGTAGGGAAGCCAGAAAACTGCTCAGAGCCCTCAGTTTATTTCCTGTTCCTTGCAAGAGCTGGCTCGACAGGTACCGCTTCCTGCTGGGGAAAAGGGAAGGGTGGTTCTGAAGTTGGTAGCTCTTCTTGGCTTCCAACTTATCTTCTGCCCTCACCAGGAGTCTCTCCAGATGCAATTGCTTTTTTTTGCTGGTGTCTCCCACTGCAACAACTATCCAAAACGGGTCAATTTCATTGTTTCTGTTTCTTTTCCTGGGAGAGACCAATGGACATTTAAATCTAGATCTAACATACATTGAAGGCAGACTTGCCAACTGTTAAAATAAATTGGCTAATGGTAGCTGAGGAATTTTGCATGGAGAACTGAAATCTCATGCACCAAAATTCTTTAAAAAGAATCCAAATGAATCCATTTTCTGAATGTGGACTGCTTGTGAACCTGCCTTACATACACTGCTTTCTGAGACTTCCAAGGGCCTGGAAAATGCCTTTGCATATCAGCATTAACAATTTTGTTGCTAACTGAAGCACAGAAAAAGACAGATGTTCATAATAATAATATCTGCATAGCCAGATTAAAGAAACATCCCATTCTGGCACAGCGAGAAGATGAAGTGTGGAAGAAGACCATAGCTCACCGACTGTCCTTCCTGTGGACATGGTTACTGAAAACAACCTGCTATTACTCTTCAATTTATGTTAGAAATAAGAGAAGTGCTCCCATTTCTTCCACATCTTCAGAAACATGGAAATGGTGTTACTGCATCCATTTAGATTCTAGGCTATCAGTTTAAACTGTTATTAGTGTCCCCAGAATGTCACATCCCAATGTATGAGCCTTATCTCTGAATTGCTGCTTTTTCTCTCACTTAGTTTCCAGTAATATCAGGGTTTAACAAACTGTGGTTGCTGTTGGCATCTAGCTCCGTGCACCAACCAGTCAGTGATTGTGATCAGTTTGATAGCCCATTGTTCCTTTGAAAAGGAGATGAAGAACAGGAGAAAAACATAAATCAATCCTGTCAAATACACGGGGTGCTGGCCAGAAGAGCTGGAAGCCACACGCTCATGCTGCTTAAATTAGAGTGAGTAAGGTTCCCGCAGAACGAGGCTTTCCTCATCAGCCTGTTCTTATCTCCTGTTAACCTCTTCAAGAGTTGTGGGATCAGCTGCACGGATAGGCACGAACTGATACATTTAACCGCTTACTGTCAGGTCATGAGTGTTGACATCAGACACTCTGTGGTGGTGCTTGTTCCAACACCTGAGTATTTGTGTTTGGCGGAAGGGGTAGCTCACAGAGCGTGTCTTTCCCCTACTGATGGCAAAGGTGTCATTCTTCAGAGAACACACTTTATTATAGTTCAGCATTAGATTCCATTGGGGAAAAGAAGCAGATAGTTTGATATGTCTGTACCCAGCTGTGATGATACCATTTTGACTACCTAAACTTCAAGCCTTCTGGGGCGTTTCAGCTTTTGTGTATTCTTGGTGATTCAGCACTGTGATTTTTGATACTTGGATTCCTGTGATCTTAGTGTATGTCTGTCTTTTTTTCTCCTTCGGATCAATGGTTTGGATTGATTTTCCTTGTAATTGCTGCCTCACTCTGCAAATTTGCACGTCGTGTCTGATGTTGGGTGTCATGTCACTCCGTTGGCAATAGCCTTGTTGTTGCTTGTTGCTGTTTTATGCTCATTTTGTTTTTGAAATTTCCCTTGATATTACTCCAGAAGACAGAATCCAGCACAGATGGGATTTAGTCGGAGAAAGGGATCATTAATGTCGCCGTATTCTGCTTGCTGAATGTCTCACCTTGCGGGATGCCTGCTCGCTCTCCAGGTGTTCAGCTCGGTGAATAACTGCGGGTGCTTTTCCTCCCGTGCCTTATTTGCAGTCATCAGTTTGGCAGCAGAGGGGCAACTTTCAAAACGTTCGTTTATGCACTTGCAGAAACACCTACACACAAAATACAATCCTTAGCTGTCACCTTTTGTTACAATGCTTTTCTGTGAAAATTAAGCAGAAGCGAGGGAGTAGTGGTGAATTTTTTAATCAAGATATCCCAATATCAGAAGAAACAGGATAGCTGCTACAAGCACAAAGAATATGTTCTTATCAATAATTACTACTAGTGTATTTGTTTAGTATGTGCTTATGAGACTTGTTACACTGTGTAGTTACTATTTCATTTTTTGTAATGCTTATTGGTGACCAAAACAAGATATTTTGGTTGTAGAAATAACAAAAATCAAACCCCACTAATTGCTTTTGTTTTCCTCAAAAAACTTCAGTGCTTGATATTTTATTTCACTTGTGCGGTCCCTCTTTACTGTGGTACCCGAGTGCTTCACTTCACTTATCCGTACGCTTTTCTCAGGAGCAGAAGGCCTGTTAATGCCATTTTCCAGGGCGAAGATGCTGCCCGGGCGCTGACGCTGCTGGTTACTCTGGACCGTTTGAAGCGCAGCAGGAGGCGCCGCTCACACGCAGGGCTGCGCCTCGCGCCTCCGCGCGCGGAGCTGCCCCTGCAGCAGCGGCACGGGGAGGCGGCG
>JAWLRI010000115.1:1718732-1745027 GCA_034781795.1 Crypturellus tataupa
GCCGAGAGCAGCCGCTTCCGGCGGCGGGGCGGGCTGGCCTGTGCTGTGCTGTCCTGTGCTGTCCTCCTCCTCCGAATAAATTTGCACTTTTCGCAGAGCTTTTGTAAGTGAACGAGCTGTCCAAAGCGAAATGTAATTATAATGCTCTTTATTTTCCCTACGTCACCTTACCTGCAGTTTTCTAAAGGGGATGCTCCCTGTGAGCTTTCTGCCACAGCAGGATGCTACGCGTTGCATTTCCATTGGTTACTGCATTAAAAATAAACCAAAAAAAAAAGAAATGTGGTCAGAGAGCGGTGCCTTGTTACCTAATTGAGCTGGAGTAATAGCAGGTAACTGAGTTTAAAACATCTGTTTTGATTTTCTCAGCTACAGACGAATGTGTTGTGTAAGAATCATCCCCGGTGTCTCTGGCCTCGGCCCTTTTCATTCAGATGTCAATCAGCCTGAGAAAACCTCTGCAGCTCCACAGGGACTGCTGCTCCTGTTGCGTTTCGTGTTATACGTAAACAAGACGTGGGTGTCTCGGGAGGGGTTTTGTCTTTTGAAAGAATACTCGAGAGCTGACTGTGCAAAGATGCTTTGGTTGAAGATGTGTTTAAAACTGTGATGATAATGAGTATTTGCAGGGCCATATCATGGACGTAATTGACTATATGAAATACATACTCTTGATTTATGTAGCTTTATTAAATTATAATTTTTGGTTATAATGTTTAGCCCAGTGGTATTTTCTGGAAATATTTTGTACTTTATTAAATTTTTGTTACAACCATAATGCCGCAATGTTTGGAAGGCAGCGTGGGGTTGGGAGCTTCGCCGTACCCCTGGGCACGGGAAGATGCCTTTGGTTCCCTGCAAAGAGGTGAATGGTGGAGGGATTTTTTTTTTCTTTTTTTTTTTTCTTTTTTTCCCCCATTTTCTTTCTTAAATTCTTTGCTGAAGATCTCTTCATTTAGTATGTTTTGTGAAAATTTTATCATAGAAAATTGCTAAATTTAGAGTATTATCATTATGGGAAGAGTAAGTTACCAATAAATTATATTGATAAACATTGACTGATGTTTGTAAGGGGCTGAGTCCTTACCAGCTTTTTAGCTGAGTGTGTAACTCTTAATTAATTATGCATATTCTTAGGTAGTCCTGCCAAGCATAATCTTTAATTAAAAGAAAAATCATAGCTCTCCTGCTCGTAGGCAGAGAGGTCATAAATCCTCTTTGTGTTGTATTTTTGCTGGCCTGGTCTCAGCTGAGCCCTGTCTAAGGGAGAGCTTAGAAGGCTTTTAATCTTGGTTTGACGACCTCTTCCAAAATTGCATGGGTATGTGTTACAGTAAATGGTAGAAAGAAACCATAAAGAACCACAGTCACTAACTGACCATCTTTTCTGCTGCTTTAGAGTAAGATTTGCAAACATATGTAGACTGATGAAATCAGCTGCACTGCTGAAATTCATGAGCAGAAATGCCTTACTCTGGCAGAGATGTGGATCTTATCTGTTGTTAATTGTTCCCATATTAGCAGTTAGGGAATATCCTGCTGTCACTGAATGCCTCTAAGACCAAAGTAGATATAAGAAAATCTACGATTTAATAGTTGTGGCAAGTCTGTCCTGTATTAAGAGTTCATAATAGCATACTTAAGTATTGGCTTAATATCAGTTGTGTTGGCTGAGGTAAAGCTTGAGTGTGTTTATGACCAGTCTGTTATCCATGTGTCATCATCCGTCCTTGTTATTAGTGCAAATTTGAGCTAATTGTGTGTTTGCAGACAGTATTGTTCCGTATCTTTTGGAAGTTTTGTAGCCCTGCTAGCTACTCAGAAATTATTATTTTTGGTGACTCTTAGCTACCTTTGCAGGAATTTTGATTTCAGGTAAAATTTAAAGTTCTGCTTTGTGCAGAATTTTCTACATAACACGATATGTTATATCCTTACCTGTAGACTCCTAATTAAATAATCGTAAAATAAAATTACATACTAATAAGGAAGAAAACTATAGACCATTCATTCTTCCTTTAATATCAAATTGATATAATTTAATATAATTTTAATAATTTACACTTAAAGAGGATTACTAAAAAGCTCTGGGCAAGTAATTGTTAAGTATTACTTTAATTTAGAAGCTACTACTTTTAGCCATGCATAAACTAGATTTGTCTCTTATTTTTTAATAGCAAATATGTACTTTTTCATCTGCCCTGGGTTCCATGGACTGTGGAAATAATTCAAGTGTGATTGGGGATTGCATTAAGATTCTGGAGTTGCTTTGTGATTCTCAGAGTAATGAAAGAATTTGATCTTGTCCCTGTAACTTTGAAAACTACCATGAAATTGTGTCTGTGAAATTGATTATTGTTCATTAAGAAGTAAGTTTTTTTGTTTTTTGTTTTTTTTTCCTTTGTTTTGTTTGCTTGCTTTTCTCTAAGAACTGGTATTCTGGATTTAAGACAGTTTGAGAGAAGTAGGTTTGGACAAATAATAGCTGGAGAGAGTGTTGAAAGGATAATAGTAACATTAGGTGATGTAAGTTTTGTGATTCTTTTGTGTTCTCAGTTAAGTTGGAACCTCCTTGGGGTGGAACGGTGACCTTTATTTTGAGATTGGCATCATTGCGGACTGCTTGCTGCTTCCTTCACTTGAGGATTTCAAGAGTTTAAAAGAAGGAATAATCGCTGCTCAGTTCCTTCCTTGATAATGAAGGTGCAGTAAGCATGGATTGTGTTTTCCATCTTTTGTCTCTTTGTTATTCTGTTTTATGTTTCTCCATTAAAAAAAATAGCGAAGACAAAGTGGTTCCCATCTGGCACACTCATCTTGGCCTGCATAGGGCAGAAATTCTCCATCACCTGCTGAAGGCATCTGACAGTCACGAGGCAAGCCCTTGTAGCACCAGCTCTGACTTTGGACATCCTCTCATCTCGGTGCCTTTCTGTCTGGTTTAAGTGACATCTGGAGCTTCAGTTCTAGCAGGCAGACGGAGCTGCTGCCTGGGACCGGGCACGGAGCACTGCAGTGCGTGCTCAGCCCCTTGGGTACTTCCCACTGCTGCAGTGCCCACATCGCCCATACATCTCTGCCAATGTGGGGCCATGGAGCCAGTGCAGAAGCGTTACTGGAGACTGGCATTGTGATGCCTTGGTTTCTTAGGGTCTTTCAGCATGGAATCTAGTACCAGTATCAAAGGGTGCTCTGAAAGAAATTAATGTTGTGTCTACTGCAAAATTTGATTTACCTCTTGCTTAGTGCGTTAGCCTAAGTTGCAGTAGGTCCCTAGCTCTTTCTGGGTCTCTTGACTCTAGCTTAGAGGCTGTCTGAGATTTTGTCAGTGCTGGCAGCTGTTTATTCTTACAGGTTGGCCTGTTTTATTATTCTTTCAGTTTAACTTCTTTAACTTCCTAACTCAGTTATGATGTATTTTGCTGCAATAGGATTATGAAATATGCAGCATTGTAAAGTGCTTGAGGTCTCTGTTACGTTTCATATGCAACAGATATGAGATCCAGAAGAGCAAAGTCAAGGTTGATATTACAATGCTTCAAGAGTAGTATTTTTGCTCAAGTTTGCTTAAGTTGTTCTTAAAAGCCTTCATACTTCCTCCATTCATACTTGCTTCATTCCGGTGTCGGTAATTCTGATCCTTTTCCACCTTCACTTACCACAGTTCCTAAAACTCGTCCTTATTTGACCTGAGAGGCGCAGTAAATACAATATTTTGTCTTTTGCAGTAGAGCCCTCTTAAGTCTGAGATTTGTTCATCTATGAAAGACATTGCACTTTTTCAGTAAGTGTAATGGCCACGTAGACCTTGAAAGAAGTTTACCTCTTTTCTGCGCAGTGCTGGCTGTTACCGTGGGGGCTCTGCAGCGTGCATGCAAATCTCTGAGCACCCATTGCAGTTTGTGCTGCGCTCTCTGTCAGACGTTTTCCAACAGAGTAGAAGGGGTCATGCACAGCTGCTGAAAGAGAAAATCAGTTTCCACATTTTGTCTCTACGCAACTTTTTGAAATCTTACCTACAATTAAAGGAAAAGGTAATGGCATTAACCCATTGAAATTATTTTTGGAATAACTGTTAAGTGCATACACAATCATGAAAGAATCTGAAAAGTTGCTGCTCTAAGTGCCATTCTCTGTTTTCCTCAGTGCACACTGTAGCTCCGTGCATACAGGTTTACTGATACTGATATTTAGTTGAAACAGCATATTCAGAGGATAGGGATGGAGGAAATACAACTTTTCCATGCATGGGGTGTACTCGACTGCTCAGGCATATTGGTGGTGATAGCCTGTGCGTGCTGCTCAGGTGACTTAGTGTTTCTTGGTTCTACGGGCAGTTACCTACATTTTGTCTGTGGCAAAGCTAATTTGTTTCTTGACGAAGGTCCGTGTTGCTGAACAAGCTCTGTGCCACTGGATTCAGTTGTTTACTAATCCAGGTTATATTGCTTGCTTACTGTGTCGAGATGCTCTTGCCAGTATTGCTTTTGTTTTTTGTTTTTGATCTGTGGGCTGCTATCCTATGGATAAAACTTTGCACAGTATTTTAATGTTCAGTTGCAGGGAAGGTAATTAATGTTTAGGCTTTTTCTATGCTTACTGCTACTTGATATAAAGTAATATGGTAGCATGTATTTTTGCATGCTAAAGATGCTCTAAAGCACTTGCTAGTTAAATTGTGCAGGTTATAAACCAAACTGTTCTTCTGGACCTGGCAATATCGAAAGATTTACCTAATAAATAAGTCCTGTCCAAAAATTACTGAAGTGTTTGATTTTAGTCACACAAATAATTATTTGACCTGGAAACATTTCGAGGATTTTAGATCAAAAAAAATACATACAAAACATAAAACAATAAGGGGAATTGAATTGTGTAAAGTACTGCATGCTTTTGTCTTGAACTAGTGGATAAATATTTTTCTGTATTTGTGTGACACAAATACAGTGACGCTAATCAACACAGTACTGCCAAGTTTAACGTAAAATCTGATCTTGCTTTTGCAGGTATTTGTGAAGGAACGTAGCTGAATATGGATCCAGGTGGTGGAAGTCTTGGATTGCAGACTCAAGAATCTAAGATGCCTCACACTATGATTATGCAGGATTTTGGTAAACATTTTAACTATTAAACTTTGCAGAGTAAAATCTTTTCTTTGCTCTGTGCACTTAAAGGGTATCAAGATTTAGACTTGATTCTATGTATACTTGATACTGTAATAATGGTATCACAGCATTTTGAAGAAAATTTAAGATGATGCATCTTAATGTCCTTGCATGTTTTTGTTGCTAATCCTGAAATATTGACCTTTTTCAAAAATTCAAGAAATTTGAACAAAAAAAGCAAGTTAACTCTGTGGCTCAGAGTGCTCTAGATCAACCAGAAGCTGTTGTAATGTTAGATAGTTCAGGGAGGATTGTTTTGCTTTGTTTTGTTTTTGTGCGTATCTGTTTTGAAGTACTCTGGTTACTGCTGCCTCTCCAGCCTAACAGTATAGGCATTTACATCCATGCTTTGGGTGCAAAAGTATGTTCAGCTACTGGCTGTAGTTCCCCTTTAGGGTGCTTCAGTAGATGAGGTGGGAAGTAATGACTTTGTCTGACAATAAATAACTGTTATGTATATAGCAACTTACGAATTTAACTAAATCTGTATTTTCTGTAAGTTCTGTCAAGAATGAGTCCAGGTGCTGTACTGATATAAGAGAACTTGTTGATCTTTTGAGGTTGCTGCTATTTCTTTAGATGGCCAAATAACTTGAGCAATTTTGAAGTTTTGGAGAAAATACAGCAAGAAGTCCACACTCTCCTTTGTGGGTCTACATTTCTGCATTGTGGCAGGAGAAGACCTTCTTAAATATTGGGACGGACCAGGTCTTTGTGCTAATATGAATTAATATCCTTTGGAGTGTACCAAAATAATTGCACTGGCATTACAATGCTGAATAATTTTATCACTTCTGTTTTTCATTCGAAAAAGAACTGTGTTCTTGCATGTTTTATTCAGTAGGATTAAAACTGATTTGTGTGCTAAAATAAATCATTGTGCAGCCTTTTTTACATATAGAAAAGTAGTTTGCAAATTGGACTGCTCAGTCAAGCCTGTTCATGAAAAACAGAGGTTTCTGCTTCCAGCCATTCCTTAAACCGAGCCACATTATTGGGAATTGTATTATAGATATGGCATACAACTAAGAACTTAATTTTTATCAAAGTCCCTAAAATATAAAGCAGGAGAGAATCCTTTTATCATAACAGCAACTAATGCATGCTTTACCAAACTTGGTGGCATGCAAGAATTTTGTGATTGTTCAAATTGCTACCATAACCAAAGATCTCTAATTGGAATTTAAAAAATAAAATATAAAAAAGGTTGGAATTGTAAACTGATCTTCAGTTCTTAAAATATCAGCATTGTAAACACTTAAACATGGGTTGAATTCAGCTTGAAAGAAAAGGCATGTTTTGGTTTACTTAGTTTAAAGAATACGGACCTGTTTTGAATTGTCTTTATCTGATGACATTTAAAAATGTAGATTCTTGAAAAGCAAGTGTTCATCTATGTTTATCTCATCTATACCATTATTCCATTCCTTAGATAATCTCCAATAATGCAATAATATTAACATTTTTCCCCTCATTCATAATTGTTCCGTAGTGGCTGGTATGGCTGGCACTGCTCATATTGATGGAGACCACATTGTTGTGTCAGTCCCTGAAGCTGTCCTAGTTTCTGATGTCGTTACTGATGACGGGATAACTCTTGACCACGGCTTAGCGGCTGAAGTTGTCCAAGGACCCGACATCATCACTGAAACTGACGTTGTAACGGAGGGTGTAATTGTTCCCGATTCTGTTCTGGAAACTGATGTTGCTATTGAAGAAGCATTAGATACCAGCGATCATGTTTTGACTTCTGATCTAATAACAGAAACTGTTAGAGTTCCTGATCAGGTCTTTGTTGCTGATCTAGTTACGGGTCCTGATGGACATTTGGAGCACGTGGTGCAAGACTCTGTGTCAGGAGCCAACTCGCCTACGATGGTTTCGGAAGAAGTTCTTGTAACCAACTCGGATTCGGAAGCGGTGATTCAAGCAGCCGATACTGTTCCTGGCTCAACAGTGACTATAAAAACAGAAGATGACGATGATGGCAAGAGTACATCTGAAGACTACCTAATGATATCCTGTAAGTGAAATAAAGGTAGATATGAGCAGGAGATTATCAGAAGTAGAAGTCTGGTGGGGAGAAATTACTAAAATTGGACTCTTGCTGCACTCTGTAACAGAATCCTCAAGTAATGGTCTGTTGCTCAGTTAATTCTTGTTGTCTGGAGTGGGGTTTTCTTTATGAAAAATCCCTTGTCAGCAATGCAACAAGAGTGACATTCATACTGTCAAGTGAATGTGTGTGCACGTTTTTTTGAAAACAGGTAGTCCTGAAAGTTGATACATTAACAGCAGATTTTGAAAGTTAAACATTCTACATATTTTGAGCATGGTACATTTTTAAAATACTCAAGCATGTTACCAAATTATGCAGATATATGTGAAAAATAACATGCTTGGTTTCATCAATGAAATCCATCAAAGAAATATATTTTTAAGATAATTTACGCAAATTTGTCTTATTTTCAACAAAATATTGTTGTTTTGCTATATTAAAAACTATAGTAGCTATTGTATATTGCTCTGTTTTGGCCTCTACTTGACATTAAGGAGTTGTGTGCATTAATTGATTAGCTCTCTAAAAATGGGACGTGGCTGTTTTTATCAGTCTGCATACAATGTGTGGGCCCCTGCTGCTCCCCAAGGAAGCTTTATGCTCTTGCACTATTTGTTGTGTTAGAGCAACTGAAGGGGTTACTGAACAGCTATCTTAGCTGTATTTCATTTCTTCCATGTTTAAATTGCATATATGCTAGCAGTCTTTGCTGTTATGCAAAGTTGTTGTAATATATGATAGTTCATTACAGACTTTGGACTTTCACATTAGTTACTGAAATATGGATAGGTCAACACAGCTTTTATTTAGTTAGAAACCATATGTTTAAAAAAGAGGATGCCAGGTGTGACAATCTCTTCACATCTTCACAGCAAACTGCATTTATTAAGAATAAAAAGGTAGAGAACATTACTGATTAGTGATTATAATGATTTCTTTTTTGCATCAAGAAACAAATAAAAAAAACAGTCTAAATGCAAATTAAAGCTAAAACAGCAAAATTCCTGTGTATTTGTAAATAAAGGGAAACCATTTTTACAATCGTTTCATTGAAAAAATTCCTCCTTTCTGACAGAGTACTTACGATGAGTTGTATTCTGTAACTGCGGTATTTCCAACTACACCCTTGTACTTGTAAGTAAAGTCATCCTTGGACTTCCTTCTAAGATAGATAAGTATGATTTGATAATAATGGTCGCTGCACTTAGACCAACGTGTCTTAAACTTCCAATAACAGTTATCTAATGACCTCTGCTCGGCCTGATTACTTGAGATTATTCATCTGAGAGTGTTGTGAGGGCTTCTCAAGCTTGCTGAAGGTTTTGGCGATGTTTGCAAACCAGTTAGAGGCAGTTTCAGGCGTTAAATGCATCTATAGCCCTGATAGGTCTGAGTAATCACAGTTGGAAACTAAATGGTTGGTTGGAAATTCTGTTCTCATCATTTTAGGAATATGAAGATATTCTCTTGCCTCTGTTAAGCTTTGAGGCTGGATCTGTGCCAGGTTTGCACCAGGTCTCCCACCTCAACCCTGCAAAGAGTCTGTTTCACTGGTTTTTTATTTTGTTCCCAGACAGGTCAATCTCATACATAGAGACTGCATGCATCATCTCATTTTCTAGGATAGCCTTGAATTTATTATGTGGCTGAGGATAATCTATTTTGTAGGATAAATAAACTCTTTGCTAAATGGATGTGTTTAAAACACTTTTTGAATTATTTTTATATTTTTTAAATTGTCCAGTGTTCAGTAAGTATTGTGTAAAGCTAATTTTATGGTTTTAATTTCTTGAGTGTATATGTAGAGTTGTTGAGCTTGCTTGTAATATGAGTCACATCAAAGTGATTGTTCTAAAAATCTCAAGTACTTCTTAGCTGTCTTTAATGAAATTTAACTGCTAAAAAATTGGGACTTTACATGAAGTGATTAATCATCTCTTCATGCAGTACCACCAGTTTGGGATTTTCTAAAATATTACATTTCAGAGGATAAAGCTGAGTTACATATGGAATTTTTTACCATTTTAAAAATAGATTTCCATGTAGGCATTTTACATACTATTGGTAATTATATTCCTGTATAAATATATTTGGAAAATAATCTTTATTTGGATAGTTTTAAAAATGAGATGTATGTAATTTTGTAACTGCAAACTTTCGCAGGAAGGTTGTCATCACTCGGCTATCTCTGTGCAGCTTAATTCAACTTGTTAAAAGAAACTTTATGAGCATGATGCTGAAAAATCGCTTCCTCATACATCCATAAAACGTGCTGTAGGATATGTATACATCTCCTTCTTTAAATTTCCCTTTTAAAAAGGAATTGCTTCAAAAGGAAGTTAATTCAAAGTTAATGCATAGGGTCTGCTTCTGCACCCACTTCCTATCTCATCAGGAGTTGTGAAAATTATGTGTAGCACATCCCCTTTTGCCCAGGAAGAGTTAGCACACTTGTAGCTCAAAACACCCTTTTTTGTTTTTCAGGTTTGCGATATTCAGACGCACAGCGGCTTGCCAGCCCCCGATCCCCGTGCTGGCCCTGCATGCACTATGCTCGCGACCTCATACCCACCCAAGAGCAACCCTGGAGCTGCCCTTTAGGGTAAGGTACTGTTCCACCACCGCCTCCTTTCTAGTGTATTGCAGTACAGTGTTACGTCATTTGCTAAACATTTCAATATTCCTATATTGTAACCTCTGGGATGTGAAGTAAATATAGTGGACCTAAGCAAAACACACAAAAGCATAAAACCATGGGACTTATCTTGCCCTCGTGTTGTCCGCGGGGCTCCCACGGTGGGTGTGATATCACCAGCATAGCGCATGCTGAGGCAGCACGTGAATTGGGAGCTGGCAATCCACGGTGAATCTGGACATCACACACCTGAAAACAGCTAAGAAAGGTAAGTTGAACGCTACAAGTCTGCTGAGTTTTCCTTTGAGTTTTGTTATTTAGGAGAATTCAGCATATATTTGTAAAGATTCTCTGTTGTGTCCTTCAGTTAAAGGAGAGGGTATTATGTAGTGCTTGTGGTGGATGAGCCAGATCTGGAAGACACTTTCATAGGCTTCCATTGGCATAAACTAAGTATTCCTCATAGCTATCACTTGGAAAAGGTGCTTTAAAAAGCCGTGATCTTTTGGAACTGGACAAAGTTTATCTGACAAGCTGTGCTGATTGTTTTTTCACTTGTTTGAATGCGTTCAAAAGTTGAAAACATGAGATTTGTCCTGTATAAAATGGCAGTTTAAGCAATAGCAATTGCCAGTCAGCTGCTTTTGAAACAAAAGGCAACATCTTAAAAATAGCGGTGTGCATTATTGTCATTTTATCAATACTTATCAATAGCTTGTATTTTTCAGATTTTGTTATATTGCACTTTGACTTTTTTTATGAAAGTGGTTAAGAGCTGTGCATACAGAGACTTTATGATACATTCCCGTAACTTTAGCTTAAGTTGTAGAGGCAGAAAATCTTTGAAAACACAGAAGATGCTTAGTGGGGTGGGAGTTACTCCTCTAAGACAGAGCTCCATGTTTTTTTAAGGGTATTAAAAATTCTGGTACTTTACTTGAAAATACAAGCTTACATACTACACTATATTCATGTATTTTACTTAAGATTTGATGGAAAATAGTCATTTAAGAATTTTAAAATAGATTTTTTTTTTCTCTTTTTTCTTCATGTAATCTTTGTTGTATTGCATTTGATGTCCTGGTAAGGCAACTAATCTAAAATCGTATATATATTCTTACAGTATTTCATCAGCTAAACAGTGGTATTTAATTAATTTCGTCTGATATTAGCTAAATAGTTTAGAATTCTTTCCACAAAGAAAACTTACATTGCATACAAGCGATTGCTGTGCTGTTCAGTGGGGACTTTCAGTTAGGTAACTGAAATACTAATTTTCTGTGTGCAGCTGGTACTGTGTCGATGTTTATAATATTTGTGAGTTTAGAGTTGCTGTTGCTTGACTTTCAGATTAGGAAATAACTGTGTCTTAAAACTGTCTACTATCACCTGCCAATTCTAAGATTACAGCAACTACATAGAATAAGTGATTTCTTCCCCCCTCAGCTTTTACTTTTCTCTTTGCATTTTGACAGTGGCTTTCCTGTACTGTTAGTTCTTGTCTTGTACTATTAGTTAAGCTTCAGTCCTTCAGAGACTCATAACGCGCAGTGAAACTAGCATTAAACGTATATCTGTCATTTTAAAGAATTTGGATGAGAAGTTTCTATAAATGTTAAATTTTATATATATATAAATTTATATATAAATTTTAAATAATTTTTTTTCCAAGATAAATATCTTAAAGCTTATCCTTTTTCTTGCTAGTAGAGAATACATAATCCTCTCTATTGGTAAATACTTTCTGCCCGCATAAAATAATTTCGGTGAGCAGATGTGATAACTTACTCATATTTGATAGAATGATACGTTAATAACATGGTGCTGCTAAACTGACTTGCAAAGGAGTTTGTGGATTTCTCTCTTGTGGCTTTTTGTTTGTGGTGTTCATATTCCTTGCTTTCCTTGTCCTGCAAGACGACATGAATGTCATGTGCTGGCTGTCCAATTATAACAGATAAAGGTATTGATATTGCTGGCAGTGTCACTAGTAAAAGATTTAAAATGTTTTCAATTAAAAAGCACAAAATTTCCCTGGGGAATTTTTTAGTTATTTCCACTGGTTCAAGTTAGGTTATGGGACCTTTTGGGCAATACAGTTAGCCTGTTATTTACAAAGAAAAGATAGAGCCAAAGCACATCATATTGTTTTTTAAGGTTTTCCATTTATTTTAGTCAAAAGATACAGTTTAATTTCGATGATTCTTTAATTCGATCGAATACTTCCTTGGTAATTACCTGTTCGATAGTTCTGTTCCTAGAGATATTCTGACACAGCCTAAGGCTTGTGAAATAAAAGTTTCACCTGTGTGGATAAAAAACATTCTGTTTGGTTAGGAGTTTCTGTGAATCCTGTTCCTAGATCATTTGGGATTGCTGTAGTGGATTTCCATCCCTGGGGCAGGGAGGGCCTCTGCTCTTTCTCTAGCAGGTTCTGAACCACCTCCCATAGTGCCTGGGGTGGTAAGAGAAATTAAACTAACTGCAGGGTACCTGAGTGCAGCAGGCTGTAGCCTGGAGCAGTAAGCAGCTCTTCAAGAGCAGTCACCCCTGCACTGAGGCAGGAAACTTAGAGGGGGATTGGGAAGCACTGCAGCCCTCCCAAGGTAAGCCCTCCTTTACTCCCTCATCATCCCTCAGCTCTCTGCACCGAATAGAAACTCAGTCACTTTAAAACACTCTTATGGTAAAACACTGAAAATATCATTTTATATCTTTTTTTAATCTAATGTATTTAAAGGTTATAATAAATTGCTATTTCCCTATAATGTATCTAATACATATTTCATTTTCCTTTTGAGGAATTATTCCCTTTTCAGAGGACGTCAGTGAGTGTTCAGTATAGCATAGGTTTGTCCTGGCCATCTGCGCAGGAGCTAATTTTATCCATTGAGAGAAGTGTGTTAGCAGTGCGTGTGTCAGAAAGATGCCTGGTTCAGTGGCCCCTGTGACGGCTTCCATGCATTCATATGGATGTCTGTGCGAACACATATGTTGCCAACAGTTTTGCTTCTGTACTTACAGAATGTAAAGATAAAATCAGCGTTATACATATTGGAATAACCAAGTGGCAGGTATTTAACAAAATATTGCTTGGATTAGTTTTCATCTCATCTTTTAATCAACTATATGACATACTACACAGTAATTTTTGTTGATTTTTAGGCTTTTAAAGTAATTAAAACCATAATCTTAATGTGAAGGTGTAGCCAATTTTTTGACACACTTCTTTCACTGGGAGGTTACTGAGAATCAGCACTCCTGATAGGGGGATCAACTACTACCTGTCAGTAGTGGTATTGCAGAACAGTGAAGGTTCCTGGAATTCTTCCTAGACTGCAGCAGACAATTCTGGGTCAGTTTTTGAAAGTACTTTTAATTGTGCTTGTTGGTGTCTTTTTGCTTTCTCCTCACTGCTCCAGGAACAGTTTCAGGCATAACCAGTACTCACAAAGTGTTTTATTACAAGCGCTCTCTTGTGTCTTTCATTCTGAAAATTTGGTTATGTTTC
Source organism: Crypturellus tataupa (assembly GCA_034781795.1). Taxonomy (NCBI): domain Eukaryota; kingdom Metazoa; phylum Chordata; class Aves; order Tinamiformes; family Tinamidae; genus Crypturellus; species Crypturellus tataupa. The sequence goes on from JAWLRI010000115.1 coordinate 1,732,103, forward strand.
CAAGGTTGTAACAAATCGAATGTTGATCTGGAATCTTTCCCTTTCAAATGTCTTAAGATGAACTAGTTTATAAAGGCCATTTATGAATGCAGTCTTTTACTAGACATAAGGATAAGAGTGAACAGTATTGCTAGTTAGTACTCTGACTTTTAAAAAATAAGTTTGATCCTCATTATTATTCTCTTATCTTTACAGTGGATGATGTTGGAGAAAAATTGGACCATATAGGAAGCACTCCCCTAAAAATCAGTACAGAGGTGTCAAATGACGATGTTGCTAAAGATGATGGGTTTGGTTCAGAAGTTATCAAAGTTTATATATTTAAAGCTGAAGCTGAAGATGATGTCGAAATAGGTACTTTTTAAGTTCTATTTATTCCAGTAGCATGAAATATTTGGGGGTAATTTATGTTAATTTAACATAGCCCACTGACTGGATTTTTTTCTAGTGTGTGGTGTTTGTGGAGACCGTCAATATGCACTTAATACCTAATGTGTGTTAGTGCTACATTCAAGGGTTTTTTGACTAGCAGTATTTATTTTTCGCCTGCTAATCATACAGGGTCGCAGAGCCTACATGTGGAAGTGGTTGGACATCTGCAGGTGCTATTTCTAACTTTGCAGGAGAGAGTGCTATGATAACAAAGTTCTCTCTCCGGGGGACTTGGATTGTTTTAGTGATTTAACTTTTCTCTTTTTTCAGCTGACTTAAAAAGGTACTGGTTTCTTGATCTTTTCCACCCCTTTGTAGTAGAGAAAGACTTAATTATAAGGAATTCAAATTAAGATACCAGACTTTAAGGCAGTCACTGTCCTATCTGTCCTAGCTTGCAGAGTGGTTTAAAAATGATCTGTGATTTGTAACCTGCTTGTGATTCAGCTGCTATTTTCAGCCTGCTATGTTAACGTGAACTGTAATCAGTGCCAGGTTCCATATTGAAAACTACAACAGTTGGAGAATTAATGCATAAGCAGATCAGATATTGCTGAATTAGAGGCAGCATTTGCACAAGCGGAGCAGACAGCTGGGGTTTCAGAGGCTGGGTTTTAATTTGCAGGTAGAGTTTGTACAAAATCTCATGGATATAACAGCTGTCTGCAGCATAACTGTTAAGAGAGGATGCTCTTAGGATCTCAGCTCTTTGCAAGAAGATACGTAAAATGGTGCTGCTTTCTGAGAGGACTTTCTAGAACACAGACCATGGATGTGCAGTGAGTTTGTTTATAATGCAGAATCCATGACTTTTTCCTCAAGAAACTCTAGAAAATTGGCCTGTACTAGTACAGCGAAGTCTCTAGAGTCCTGTCATGGCATAATCTTTGGTGGCCTTGGTGCAGAGAGGGGGAAGATTGCCTGGATTTCAGAGATGCAGTCCTGGGCAAACCTGACCAAGAAACTTTACTCTGAGCTTTGTACCCCATGAGCTCTTTCAGGAGCTTCGCAAGCAGCTTCTGTTCACTGCAACGGGTGAGGGCAGGGCCCTCCCGCTCACAGAGCTGACGCCTCCTTACCCCTGCACGCGGGTACTTGAACCTCCTTCTCGCTGCAGTGTGTCCGACAGGGGCCACCTAAGCCCGTTCACGGAGCAAGTCCATCTGCTTCTGTCCTTCCTGCAGCAGGGAGGAGAAATCCTCTCCAATAGCCCAGGGGTGTTGGCCTGGCTGTACTGTGCGAACTTGAACTTCACTCACAGCTGCAGACTACACGAGCAAAGTCTTTCAAATAGTAACAGTCCTAGGGCTTTTTTTCAAGCAACTTGAACTAGCGCTTCAGGAAGTCTTCAGCTATTTAATGCCTTTTTCTTCTGTGAGAAAGCTGAAATTAATGTCAAAAAAGAATTGTTACAGCAGGGATGATCAAGCTGTTAGCTAATGGGGCGGTTATGTTTCTTTTCTCTTTCTCAGGCTTAGAACTTGTTAGATTCCTTACAAGTTGCTCTTGTATCTTTTTTTACAAGTCGTTCAGCCTATTGTTGAAATCCTCCATCAAGTTACCAAGTAACTTTGCAAATTTTGTTCTCCATTCTGTTTTGCCATTGATCTGTCTCATTGTCAGCCCTGAATTTCTCAGGGGGCAATGAGAGAACACAGCTCATTTTCCCTAATCTGCAATGAACTATCAACTTGCATGTTTTTATGACAGAGTCTGAAGAATATTTAATAAGGGATTTATGAAATAGCCTTGTTGGAAATAAGGAAAAATACTTAAATATAATATTCATCTTAACAGTGGATTTGTTCACATTCACTTATGTTTTTAACTTCTTTTCTTTTAAAGGCGGGACAGAAATTGTCACAGAGAGTGACTTTCACAATGGACATTCTGTAGCTGGAGTGATTGAACAAGGAGGAGTTGGTAGAATGCAGCGAGAAAAAATGGTTTACATGGCTGTTAAGGACTCTTCTCAGGAAGATGAAGATATTAGTAAGCATAATAAGAAACATTTTTGTTTCTCATGCTATTTGATACAGCAATTTAAACATCATTCTCAAGGACTTTTTTAATTTTTCTGAAGGATTCTTCAGCCTGAAGTAGTAGAAAACTAAACTGATCTTCCCTAAAAATAAAGACAGGCTATAACTATTTTAAAGTGATGTGGATAATATGCACTTTTTGCATTCTGTATGCAATCATTTCATTATTTATATTAAATTTAACATATCTATGGATGAAGTTAATGAGGTTAGTCAAATTTCTCATTTTTCTGTTTTCCAACTGTGAATTGCCTTTGTTGAAACAGCTTTCTGGCAAAGTGGCCAATAAATGTCGTCAGTTACACATTTATAAGTTTGTATATTTGAATTTATATCGGTGTTTATGTTGGTATTTGTATTTATTGATATTTGTTTTCTCTCTTTAAGGAATGTCTGAATAAACAATGATCTCCTAAGGGAAGGGGTGGCTCTAAATGCCAAAGGAAGGAAAGTAATTTGTAACGGGTATCAATCAGAATGAGAGCCAATTAAATAAAGGAAAAATTAAGATGAGCAGAGTAAAATTAAAGGTTGTTCTTCTCCTTTAATCCAGGCTGCGCTGAAATAGCAGATGAAGTTTATATGGAAGTTATTGTAGGTGAAGAAGAAGCTACATCCCTTCCCGAGACACAGCTTGAAGACTCTGGCGTGAATAAAACTTTTGTGCCTGTTGCTTGGGCTGCTGCTTACGGTAGGAACCTTTCTGCTTATTTGTGAAAATCACTTCTGTTATTTGCTTTCTAATCTAGCTTCCAAAATCTTTATGCACTTGTCAGTGTCTCACTTTCCCCCGTGAGGGAACTGGTAGCAGCTCCTTGTGCTCTTACCAAGGTCAGTTAGGGAAGCTGATCAAATGATGTGAAAATTTATTTTTGATGTTGTTCATAACCTTTTTACCTATACGCTTTTTGTACAGTGTGTGTGTTTTATATATCTGTTGAAGATGTGACAAAAAGAGAACAGCTTTAAGTATTTTGCATTAACTGCGAGGCAGGAGAAATAAGCTTAAACAGAGAGTAGTAGGTTTGGCTATGTAAATATGTTCCTAATAATTTTGGTTTATATAGCAGGTTGTAAACCTGTTACTTTTTCAGATTTTGTTTTTTTTCTGCAGTCATGCTTCAAGTAGTAGGAACATCTTAATAGGGTATACTAAAATTCTGAATATCCTCTTTATTTTGTATTTGTAGTGTTTTAGATGTATATTAAGGGGGTATCTGGTTAGCACTGGTTTATGTTATAGTTAAGAGAGCAAACTGAGCAAGTAAATTCCGTTTGTGCAGTATTGAGCACATTAGTTACAAAATGTTTTGAATGGCAGAGCCATGGCCTGTAGCAGTAAACACTCTCAATACAAAATGAGGAGTATTCTTTTAAATTACCACTTGCCTATTTCCTAGAAGTTTGTAGGGTCTCGTAGAGAGAGTACTCAGCAGGTGATTAGCACAAAGGCCTTATTATCTACTTAGTTCTGCTCTGTAAACACAAGGTATCTGGATTTCTGGATTAAGCTGTCAATTTCAGATATTCTAATTTCTAGATTGGTGTCTGGAGTTAAATAAAAGTTTAAAGTTTGCAGAAACAAAGTGAATGGTTTGGTGTTTTGGAGGGAGTTAGGAGAGAGAACATCATAGTCAGTAACATTTATTTGCTCAGTGGCTTCTGTCATGCTGTATCTGTGAGACCCTTTAGTTTAAAAAATATTTTTAGGCTGCTTAATTTGCTGTAAGCCAAGGTACGAGAAGCATGACAGAATTCCAACATTAATTTTTTTTTCTCCTCAACTCGTGTGTGTCCTCTATATTGTTCAACTCTTTAATATTCTTAATCCTTTATTATTAAAAAAAAAAAGCTAAACAGGATTTGTTCTGGCCGTCACTACCTTAATTATCAGAAATAAGCTGGTCAAAATGCTAAGCATGCAAGAATAAGTTTAATAGATGTAGCTATGTGTGAAGAATAAGTTTTTTTAGTGTCTGGGACATATAAAGACAAGGTTTTGAGCTGATATGAACTATGTGTCTTGGTTTGGATAGAATTAAACGGCTATTTATTAGTTGGCTGTTGTCTCATTGTCAGACTTTCAAAACCCTCATTGTTAGAATTTAAATTTATAAATAACTAATTCACTGTTTTCTGCAGGAGATGAAAGAAGACTACCCAGAAGATACGAAGATGGTCAAGCGACAGGTGAGTAGATGTGATTGTGTTTTGTAGCATTAAAAGTAACTTGCTTCCTTTGAAAATATACGTGTTTATATATCATAGTTCTCCTAATCGGTAAATGCCAAAAAACAATTGTAGGCTACATGCTGAAGGACTTTCTCTACTGTTTTCCAGTTAAAGCAATTCTAGGGCTTTTAGGCCTTCAGAGCTAGTGGGATAGCTGGGCAGATCTGCCAGTGTTTTTATATGGTTTTATAGTCACATAGAACGGAGACAGTGTAATTACTGCAAGAAAAAACAAAGTTAGATAATAAGAAATTAATGTAATAAGGGATAAAGTAAACCAAAGAATATATCTTTAATTTAATTAGTTATTTATATAATTATATTCTTGACTTTTGTCAATGTAAGACAGATACTGCTTTATATTGGCACTCTGTCTTCTTTTTGTAGTTCACTGTAAAGGAATGGGCTTTTTTTTTAAATAAATAGTGAATTACCCTTCTGTGCAATTCCAGTCACCAGTCTTGAAGAAGAAAGATGCTTAAGGTTTTTACGGTGTCTAATTTTTGTTTCTAGGAAATAACTTGGATACACGATTAGAAAACAAAAACGGTAATGCAACACAATACCTGCAGATTTGTGATAGCATTAGCACTAATAGAGTGCTAAAACAAAAAACCAAGAAAAGGAGGAGAGGAGAGGCCAGGCAATGGCAAACAGGTAAACAATGTATGGTTACACGTATCTGTCATGGAATGGCACTTATTTACTTTTCCCTTTTTTTAAAACTGGTGCAAGATTTTAAAAAATGAAATGATTTGCGTATTTCCTGTGTCCTTCCCTTCTCCAGTTCTGTGCCTAGAGAATGCGGTATATTTTACTGTCTGAAGGCAGTAGGCTTAGGGCTGATGCAGTTTATTTGAATTTAGCAAACTATTTAAAAGTAATTGTGGATATATTCACTGCACATATAATATTACTGATCTATCTGAGCAGTCTCTAAAAAAACCCTGTATAAACTGCTGGTGCTATGGATGGGTTGTTTCTAAACTGCTGAACCATTCTCTGCCTGCTGCAAGTGTAAGTGCATGAATCTGGACAGCAGTTGGATGATTGAATTTCTTAGTAAATTAGTTTCCTTCATAACATGTTTTTGTTTGTTTAAAAACAGCTGTTATAATAGGTCCTGATGGACAGCCCTTAACAGTTTACCCTTGTCACATATGTGGGAAAAAATTTAAATCCAGAGGATTCTTGAAAAGACATATGAAGAATCATCCCGATCATATGATTAAGAAGAAATACCAGTGTACAGACTGTGACTTTACAACTAACAAAAAAGTAAGTTTCCACAATCATCTGGAAAGCCATAAACTTATAAATAAAGTTGATAAAACCCATGAGTTTACAGAATACACGAGAAGATACAGAGAAGCAAGCCCCTTGAGTTCTAATAAGCTAATACTAAGGGACAAGGAGCCTAAACTGCACAAGTGCAAATATTGTGACTATGAAACTGCAGAGCAGGGACTACTCAATAGACATCTCCTCGCAGTGCACAGTAAGAACTTTCCTCATGTGTGTGTGGAGTGTGGGAAAGGATTCCGACATCCTTCAGAGCTGAAAAAGCACATGAGGACCCACACGGGGGAAAAGCCATACCAGTGTCAGCACTGTGTCTTCAGGTGTGCCGATCAGTCCAATCTGAAAACCCACATCAAAGCCAAACACGGGACTGACCTGCCCTTTAAATGTGAGCACTGTCCCCAGGCTTTTGCAGATGAAAAGGAGCTGCAGGAGCACACAGAATTGTTTCAAGGGCATAAGACTCATCAGTGTCCACACTGTGACCATAAGAGCACCAATTCAAGTGACCTGAAGCGACACATTATTTCAGTTCACACAAAGGATTTTCCCCACAAATGTGAGGTATGTGAAAAAGGCTTCCATCGTCCCTCTGAGCTCAAAAAGCATAGTGAAACCCATAAAGGTAAAAAGATACATCAGTGTAGACACTGTGACTTTAAAACATCAGATCCTTTTGTACTTAGCGGGCATATCCTCTCAGTTCACACTAAGGACCTGCCTTTTAAATGCAAAAGATGTAAAAGAGGATTTAGGCAGCAAATTGAACTTAAGAAGCACATGAAGACCCACAGCGGAAGAAAAGTTTATCAATGCCAGTATTGTGAATATAGCACTACGGATGCATCGGGCTTTAAACGGCACGTAATATCAATCCACACGAAAGACTATCCCCATAGGTGCGAGTATTGCAAAAAGGGATTCCGTAGGCCGTCCGAAAAAAATCAGCATATAATGCGGCACCACAAAGAGGCCATACTGTAATGTGTGGTGTCAAGAAGGAAGCAATTAGAAACTGTGATATGCTAATTGGGGAAAAAAAATCTCATGAACTGTTTCTCCTGGTTTCAAAGCTTGATATTAAATCATAACTTTACATTCTTTGTATTAAAAGTCTTAAAAGTATTAGGGTTGACAGGGGATCTCATAGCCCTATGATTGTTGCTTATCAGAACCTAAAAAAGAGCACTATAGAATGCAGAAAGATGGATGAATGTCTGAAATATTGCAGAAAGATTGCTGAATGTCTGCAGGTTAATAGTATTACACATTGTTAAGCTGTGGAAGACAAAACGAAGATGATTGTGTTACCCATTTTGTCAGTAATAGCACTTGTCTCCAATATGAAAACAGTTCGGATACCTGGCAGGGTTACTTACCAGTTATTTGCTAAGGTAACCAAGTCTACCTTCTTGTGCAGTTTTGAAAGAGTAAGAGTATTAGTCTGTCACTTGGTCATAACATTTTTAAATTGTGCCTGGAAACTATATTCCAGAACTGGTCCAGAAATTGGGGGTTTGTCCTTTTTTTATTTTTTTTTCCGTTTTTTTCCCCCCTCTTTCTTTTTTAACATTTCCCTGGGAAACTTTTTTGTTTCCTTTATTAGTTTAGGTTCGATGAGTAATTTTTTAAAGGTTTTCAAAGCTGCTAACCTATTTTATTGCAGGATATGATGTTTAAAATATAGCATTATGTTATGAGCTCAAAGGTGGTGTTCTGGTGCTAGGGTTGAAGATGTCTATGTATATAATTTCCCTTTTTTTATCTGAAACTACAGTTGAATGTTGTTCAGTATGGCACATATGAAAAAATTAACTTTGAATCTGAATTTTTTTAAGAAAAAAATGGATGCAGCTACTAGTGTTGTGACTCAACACTGTTTTTTCTTGCTACTTTAAGATCTTCTCTAAAAGGAGTATTCAAAAACTAACTCAAAAGAAAATAATAGTTTTTTGAATTAAAATTCAAAATACATAGAAGTTCGTTAGGACAGTGTTCATAACAGGTATGACTATTACTGTCCTACCTCCTGATATAAAATTTTCCGTATAGATATAAAATTGCACCTTTTAATCGATTCTTTAAAAATCTATACCATACTATAAACATGCATTTTCAATCTGTAAGAGAGTATATATGCAGTATTTAACCAGAAAAATATGCTGCCACTAGAGTTTGGAGGTGGATCTTCAGTTTACAGTGTATACATTTAAAATATGCATCCCTTTAAACGAAGCTTTGTGTTAGCATGCTGCAAATCAAATGGCGCTTAATATAACAAGCTGGTCTAGGGCTATTTAATGAAAAACCTGTTCATAAATGTTATGCATATAATGTGTATTTTTTACTCTTTAGTTGCTTCATGTTTGCACACAGTTGTTCACATGATAAATTGTAACTTCATGCTATATTGTGGCTTTGTGTTTCAGATAATGTTCATATTTTGTTTTTGCACCAGATGAGAATCAGTTCCTTGAGAATAAATTTTTTTTATATTTCTAAACTTCAGAAAGTTAAATTTGGGAAATCTCTTAGAAAAATACGTGTTTTATGTGGCTGTAAAAAATGATGTACACGCTGTAAAATAAGATTGTCACTGTTATGTGGGATTATTATTTCTAAATGTGTTACTCATCGTAACGGGCATACAATAAAACGCATCTCTTGCACTCCAAATTTTTTGGAGTTTGCTTCTCATTTATGGTGATTTAGGAATGTCTTATTCTGTGTACATGTGCCTAACACTTTAAGTAAATTGTTTACAAATTAATATGAAATGTAGTAATATTTATTGCAAGTAAAACAGTTACTTGAGATCCAGTTACTGGTGGGGGGGAGGATGGGTTTTTATTTAAGTAAATCACATGTAAAAGTTACAGGTCATGTCCTTAAGCATATGAAAAGCTGTCATACTGATGTTCTTTGAAATTCTTTCCTTTAAGAGAGCATAAAACTTCGCAAGTACTTTGGGAGAAGAGAGGTAAGTGACATTTTTTTAACTGTATAAAAAGAACAGCTTGCAAAATGAAATGCTAAAAATATTGCTGTCTTTCTTAGTGTTCTTCTCTTTTAAGAATATTTGACTGAATACATCAAATAGATAAAAATCTTGAGATTTTACCAGAAGTCTTCAGCAAGGATTGCTGACTAGCTTTTATCCAGGTAAACTTTAGGTTTTGTACGATCAAGCAGAACTGGTTCATACCTTACGAGCTGTTCTTAGTTACGTTACTTTCCTTTTTTATGTCCAGCAGTCAAAGGAGGGGCATTACCGTTCAGAAAAATCTTAGCAGTGAAAATCATATTTCATTCAGAATGTTAATGCTTTATTCCTGAAGAGACTCTGAATGCACAGACTGGAGGAGATTCTTCGAGACAGACTGAAAATGATTATTCACCCGTGTGACTCTGGCCAAGCGCAGATCAGTGCTGCATTAAGGATGGATGGAATAAGCAGGTACGTTAATACCTTAAGCATATTTTACAGACAATTTTGAGAAAAGATTTAATCCGGCGTTGCTTTAAGAGCATTTCAGAGTTTGTGCTCCAGAACAGGGTACTGAGGCTAGAAAAGAAACTATGTTTAGCCAGTGGAGGTAGGGCCTGATGCTTTTAAGAACTGTAAAAGATGCTGAGATCATGGTTTGATCTCTCATTATTGATACAGGTGAAATATGTTAAGCTTTACAGTTTTGCAATATACTGGTGTGTGCAAAAAGTCATCTACTGCTTTGTTGTTATCCACAGACTGGTCATTTGCTACATGTTAAATAATGCATGATTTCCGAATCGGTTACTGATAGATAGTTACGCAGTACCAGCTTGTGGGCTTGCGTGTTTCCTAGGTGAAGAATGTATGGGCATGTGTCAAGAGCTCACAGCGGTTATTGAGACTTGCACCTGACTGATAACTGCTTTTACCTGATTGGCTTGCCAAATTATTTCAATCCTTTCTTCCTTTATATTAATTGTTCATTTGTTCTCCAGGGAATGTATGGACAGCAAAACCTGGTTGAGAAGAAAGCTGGTGGAAACAAGGAAGCCAACTCGTGATTTAATCCACGCAGTTAAGGTTTGCTACTTCTGTGTCATTAAATTGCAATGTTTAGAAATAATAATTTGGGCTTGCAGCTTGTGCATTGGTTTAAATTTCTGTAGCTGCTGGCAGTGAGAGAGAGGGTGTGAGAGTGTGTGTGTGAGAGAGTGTGTGTGTGAGAGAGTGTGTGTGTGAGTGTGTGAGTGTGTGTGTGTGAGTGTGTGTGTGTGTGTATGTCTGTGTCCTTCTGACTGGCCTTGAGTGGGTGCCAGCCTGGGCTGCTGGGGCTTTCTGCCCTCCTGTCCACCCCTGGTTCTGCTGCTGCTTCCAGAACTGGCCTCTCCCTGCACAGCCGCAGCTGCTGGCGCTTCGTGTCCATGCCTGGGCGCAGGAGGGAGCGGAGCAGCGGGCTGTGAGCAGTGCGCTACCCCTGCTGGTGCAGGACAGCTCAGCTGCCTGCTCAGGGCCTGCCTCAGGAACCCACAGCCTGTGCCCCTCGCTGCTGAACGCATGCAGAGTCTGGCCCTGTAGGGCACTTTCTTACTCTTTGCATTATGCTGTTTGTTAATAGAGACTTTTTTTTTTTTCATAAAGAGTTGAAGAACAATTAGTGTGAATGAATAGTAAGTACTGATACTTAGTAAATGTCATGTGTAACCCTTGCATGGGCTGCAATGAGGGCAAAGTAACTGTGGCCACTGGTGCAGGATGATTGTCCTACTCTTCACAGCTGCTGAACTGCCAGTGTGACAGCCCCGACCTGCAACGCAGCTGAGAGCCCAGCAGGGCCAGGAGCCAGGCCCAGGGGGCAGGGATGTTGTGCTGCCTTTGTGCCAGGTAACCACATTCAACAACAGCTTAGCTATGGCATTAAAAACAATAAAAAAGACAATTTTCAGACAGCTTTCCTTGTGTTTGGGCTACAAAAGTGCAAAGGTCCTCAGTGTAACTGACATTAGTTATTGGGCTGGAATATACCTTGAAAGGAGCCTGCGTCAACAGTGGTGATATTTCTTATTTGCATATGATACTGATCTGTATTTCATAACTAAATTTTTTCCCCATTCAATGGCACAAACTACTTTTCACTCAACAGAGGCTGTTTTATAAATATTTTTCATTATTTCAGATCTCCTGTGATCTAGCTAGACTAAACTGGTTGTATTTTCATTTCAAAATAGATTTTAATCTTCACACCTGCAAGTGCAGCCTGGCTCTGCTCACACAGCTGGGAGCAGCAGGGTGGCTTTATGTTTGTTGCCTTATGCCAAGAGCAGTGACACCGCCTGTGGCCTCACAGCAGCACCTGGCCTGGAGGAAGCAAGGCTGAGCTTGAGCACTGTTTTTTCACTGGTAAAGATGGAGGTAGAGGAACAAGTTGTCAAAAACGCCCTCCACGACCGCCCTGGGACAGCCCCTACCCAGCTGTTCCCCTGCAGTCACACACCAGGCTGAAAGTTACACTGTTTATTTCATAGCGACAGGGAGCCTACAGGGTTCTCCCACCATTAAACATTGTCTATAAAGATACATTCGATAGGAGTAGAAATACATAAACCTGCAGAAATAAAGCAAAGCAAGAACCCTGTATGCACTTCGCTGCAGAGTGGTTTACACTCCCCTAGGAGCATACTCCCCTATTACCTTAGTATTGCCCCATATTCCCCAAATGCACTATTGTTGTTAGTTATTATTTACTACTTAAACATTGATACCAAATTGGTTGAAACCACTTCTGTAGTCATGCCTGGAGTGAATATTGTAATCGCAGGGTAGCTCTGATTTTGTCCGCATTTAGCCCAATAGCTATTTTCATACTAAAAAGTTTCCCTTAGTTCTTGAAATCCCCAAGCACACAACCCCTGAAAAATAAATAGGGCTGGTTTGGGCATTTATAAGAGGTTCATCTGAAAAACTGACAACCCCACCACATTCTTTAAAATTGGCCTATTCATTTTATCTAACTATAGATAATCTCGGTATTTGCTCATTGAATAAGTTTTTGCTGAAGAAGTTGTTGAGAATATGGAGCAATTTAAGTAATTAGTGGTTTAGCTTTTTGTAGGCAAATCTACATTAGTGTTTTCAGTGTTAAGGCCCCCCCTTCCTCTTGAATAGGCAGTAGATAAAATGACAATCTTTGTGACTCTACTGAAACTCCTCAGTGTGTGCGTGCCTCAAACGTGTGTCATTCTCACCTACTCTGCAGGAGTAGACAGGACAGAAGAACATAACAGGAGTCTTCCAAAAGAGGTATCATGTTATTCTCTCTTTTCTCCCTCAGAATGCTGCAAGACTGACAGAAGTGGAGTTAGTCAAGTAGTGCCTGTCAGGAGAAACCAAAGCCTACAGAAGCAGGGTAATATTGTTAATATTGTTCTCTGCCGAGAGAAGAGTACATGGAAAATACAACACAGAGTTGATGGTATCAGCAGATTATGAAAAACACAGGGAACTTGGTTCTTTATGATGAGGGCAGGACAGCATTTTCCAGAGCCGTCTTTCCTGTTCCCGTGTCCTTATTGCATTCCTCACGTTCAGTATCAGACTGAATCTTTTACTGATGCAAAACAGCAGAAAGGAAAGCAGCAGTTTCAGTCATTGGTGTGAACTCCTTTAGGCAACTCTGGCTAAGGAACTTCTTTCAATCCTGAAAGAGAAAAAGCAGTCTGTCAAAAGATACACATGTACTTAGCCTTTCTGTGTGTGTGTAAAACAAAGCTTTTGGGTATATAAAGCATGCTTCTTTTGAGGATATATTTATTTCTCTAACTTAATCTGTTTTGTTCTTTTTTTTTAATCCTCTATAAGGGTCTTACAGGGCCAGTGAGCCTTTTCTCCGTTACAGCTGCTGGCCGTGTCAGTGCCAGAGCAACTCGTA
>JAWLRI010000115.1:1745127-1759863 GCA_034781795.1 Crypturellus tataupa
AGCAACTCGTACTATCAAGGGCAAAGTCAAACCATTAAACTGTAAACACACAGTTCTGTTTAGCAGGGGGCATGGGTCAAAAACGGCCGGATTCACTGCCTCCAGGAAACAGAAAAACAGGCTTTTTATGAGAAACACAAAGAACAGGGAGTTATTATATACCTAAAGAGCAAACATTACCCACAAAAAAAAAAAAAAAAAAAAAAAAAAAAAAAAAAAAAACACTACCATAGAAGTTAGACTTCTCTGATATGAATATGAATCACCACGAATGAAACATCAGATTTCACATGCACTGAGAAATCTAGACAATGCACATAATTTCAGTGCCCTAAGTGATTTAGCATGATAAATAATAGCTAGTTGAATGATGGGATCTCAGCATTACTGTTCATTGGCAAGTATTGATGGAGTTGGTTGATCGCCAACCCAGGCTGAAATTGCATGGGAGCCCTGGAGTAAAGGTGAAATTAGTGCATCTCAAACTGTTACCAGTCACCTTCATCTGGCAACAGAGTCACTTTGTTTCAGCTCAGATTTGCAGTAGAAACCTTGAGAAACCTAACGTACAAGCAGTTCTCACTTAATGACCTTGCTCTATTCAAATGCTGGGTACACTCATCCTTTTTCATCTTTATGATGAGAAGTATGAGTAACTTCTCAAATAAGGCAGGAGACAGAGGGGTTTTGCTTGTTCTTTGCAGTAAAGGTCATTACCTTAACACTTCATCAGGGAGAGCAATTGCAGTCACTTGGCAATGCAACCAGGTTAATTCTAGAGATCAGTCATAAAACTCTGCTGTTTACACAACACAGTCTCTTATTTTTTTCCAGTCCTGACTACATTCTCTTTTAGAATCTGCTGGATATTTTACCTGTGGTCTGTTCTCTCTGTTCGCAAAACTGCCTTGTCCTTGGTTGCATCTCCCCAAAACTACAGCCGTTCTGTCTCTTACACTCCTTTATTTCTCCTCCTTGAGATTTTGTCCACAGCTGATTCCATCAGATTCCAGCATTTGGAGCACACACTTGCTCTAGCCCTGCTTATCCTTCCCAAGCCTTTACCCTGCACTTGACTTTACTTTCCACCCTGTGACGTAAAGAGCTTCTGCTGTCCTGTTTTCTACTTCAAGACTTATTTATTAAGTTATTTAATTTCCCAGATCTGGCACTGCTCTGACTCAGTGAATTCCATGGTGCTTAACCTGTTTTAATAATAGTGCAGAATAATAATATTTAGGATTCAGAGACATGCTGCCTTGCTCATTATGTTGCATCTGTCAATTCTCCATCTGAGAGCAAAACACACACAAAAAACCTCCTAATTCCCTAATCTCTTTACCTGGTACAGACACATGCCCAGAAGGCTGCCGTGTTCACAACGGCCCAACTTTTTTGTTAAAGGTAATTATGTGTCAAAAAAAAAAAAAAAAAAAAAAAAAAAAAAAAAAGGGTGTGTGTGTGTGTGGGTGTGTGTGTGGGTGTGTATTTCACCTAACAATTCCTGACATTCTGCAACAGACAAATGCAGCCCCTTGAGTTTAATTAGTCACTTTGCTTTTTACATCCCAGCTAAATTAACTCTCTTGCTTTCTTTTGCAGGCCAACTTTGGGTAGTATGTGAAGTTAGATTAACTGTAGTTTCTGCAATCTCTAAAAACTTATTTTAAGTAAACTTACATGTTTCCATATTTCTCCAGTCCTCTCAATTACAATAGTTTGTGATTTATTGACCGGTGATGTAACCTTGTAGTCATCAGACAAGAGACCTAGAATTGGATACTGATTCCTGTACCTGTATTAAGAGAGTTGCAATCCTGTAAAATGTAACACTAAAATCTGCATACCTATATCCAAATCACCAGCTTTACAGTTCCTCTACTTCAGTTGTTAATCCCCAAATATTTGGGGAGATTTTAGTTGCTAGCAACTAAAAATCTAATACCCTAATATTAAATATCAGTTGGACATACTGGTCACTCTCCAATTGCTGTTAAAATGCTGAGTAGGAGTATCTGTACTAAATTCACCTTAGGTAGGAGAAAAAGTCAAACTAGGAAAACCTAAAAGCTGGATAGATCATGTGTAAGAAACATGAACGTTTTAAGGACTTCATCAATACAAGCTACACAGTGGAAATCAAAACAATATATTTTTAAGAAAAAGTGAACAGCTACATTACTTCTTGGTGATGATGGCTGTTACACCAGGGGACTGACTGCATGATAATTTCTCTTGCTTCAGTCTGAAGAGCTCCTGAGAAAACCAAAAATAAATATTAAAATGAAGTAATATTTGCTAATTCGCCAAAGTCACAACAAAATACTTGCCGAAATTCGTCTGGAAGAACAGTCTGAAATACTCTGTCCTTCCAAGAAACCAGCAGAGAAGCAGCAACATCAAACGTTCACTTAAAAAAATCCTAGTCCTGATGCAGGGTTGTGTAAGTGACTTCCCAGTCAAATGCCACCCTCGGGGTAAGTTGATGCTTAAGTCTAACATTCTTGAAACAGAAACACGTTATTTTACCTCTTGTTGTTGCTTAATAAAGGCATCTTTCTCCTCCAGCATTGAGGTCAGTTCATGCAGCCTTATTTGCAAGTCACTGTTACTGCCTTCTCTCCTTGATATGTCTTGCTGGAATTGTGATAGCTGAGACTAAAAGAGAAATATGATAAAGAACAGTTAAGTGCGCTGTGTTCCTTGCAGATGATCTTTGAACATGTATTTATGACTCCGGATATACTTTTTGATTAGAATCATGAACATTAACACTTGAAAGTAGTAGAATTTACAAAACTCTGTGTCTATACATGCATACACATAATATGTTTATATATACACACACATACATACACAGAGACGTGCAGAAAGACTCATCACTTTTTAATGAAAAGGGTGACCTGCACAATAAATTGAGAGTACTGGTTGGACTTAACTGTTGAAGTATCTGTGATAATTCAACGAAGAGATTGATAACTTGAGAAATGTAATACAACACAGAACAAAATGGTTTTCAAGGTAATAGAATATTAATACAAGGGATTTATCTTTATTTTCTAGAGATGTTTTTTAATCAGTTTTATGTTCTACCACAAGGGGTTTGGATTGATCATTAAAATACAGAGTAATTGCAGAAATCTAAAGAGTATGTTTCAGAAATCTTCTCTCTTAATTAAAAAATAAATTTACCTACGGTCATTAAAGATGAGGAATATGCACAAAGTTAACCAACATACCCTAAGACTGCGGATCTCGCGATCTTTATCCTCTCTCAAGTTGTTGATCATCTCCACGTAACGGCTGGATAGTTCATCGGTGGTGGTCTGAAGTGTTGGATTAGAACAGACCTATAGAAAATGAAATGGCTTTTACTGCTAAAGGAATTATAGCAAGTTTAATTTTTTTTTTTTCCAGTGGGCTGCAACAGTTGAATTTCTGTGCAACAGCCACTGTAAACAGAAAAGGGAGCCAGTACCTGGAGTCTCAGGTTCTGGATCTCCTGCTCCAGCGCCCGCTTGCAGTACTCGAGCTCCTTCACCTGACACTCCTTCTCGCCATCCGTGAGCCGCAGCGCGAGGAGCTGCTCCTCCAGGGAGCGGCACTTGGCCGTGCTCTCGCGGAGCCCTTGCTGCAAGAGGGCGCACGGGTCACCAAGGGCCTCGGGCCGGCGCCCGCCCTGGGCTGCCGGGAGTTACACAGGGAAGGTGCTCGGACTCACCTGCTGCTGACGGTTATTTTCTCGCAAAGAAGCCAACATAGTTTCATACTCTTTAACTTGAGAGTCTTTAAAAGACAAGTCCTTCTTAAGGCAGACGTTGTCAGTTTCTAATTTCTGCAAGACAAGTGTTTACTGTCAATCCTGCCATTTTTCAGAAAACCCCATGTTCAAAATACAATGTAATGCGTTAGTAATGAGTGGTGACTTAGAACTAATAAATTATTTTCTTGAGACTGCTATTGCTTTTTTACTGCGTGGCCTTTTTTTTTTTTTTTTTTTTTTTTTACTACTGACAGGTATCAACATGGGAACATAAAGTTGTAACTTACCCCTAAGTCGTCCTGTAAATGGCAAAGCTCTTCACGTAGGTTTTTGAAAGTAGAAAGCACAAGCCTCAGCGATTTATCTGATGTCACTCTCATCTAGGAGGAAACATAAAAAGAAAAATGTCTTCTGATTTATTAGTGAGCTTTATTTACAGTATGCTTAGCAATGCGCAAGAGAACTGCTAGTCAGCTGCAAATAACTAACTTGAGCACTAGGTTCCTTGGGCAAAACTACACACGCAAAGAAAGACCTGCTTTCACGCAGTGTCTCCTGCACATGGCACAATTATCCTTTCTTACAGAACACAATAGTTAAGGCATTTTTAAAATGGGAGAAGCAACATAAGAGAGAAGAAAGGGAAAAATAAACAGGGTAGATTTCGTAACCAAGTTCAGAGCTCTGTGAATTATAATGATGAAAAAAAAGAAGCCACACAGGAACGATTCATCACCTTTGGGATCTGATAAACCAAGCTTTCAGCCCAAGGGCAAAAGCATTAAATGAAAATTAAAAGATAAAAAACGTCACCAACTTTTTCCTTTAAAGGGAAAAAGTTCCCAATGATCCAGCCACCTGGATGAAAAACAAAAGCAGTAACGGACAGTAAAATAGCTGTCTTCTTTTTCTTCTCAATACATTGTAAACAGCTGTGAATTAACTCACAGTAGAGCAGAAAGTTGCATTTCATGGCAAATTTCTAATATTTAAGAGGGAAAACAAGGCATCATAAATCCTCTAACTTCTGACCGGTCTGGAAAAGCAGACCACTATGTAAAGGGCTTGTTTTTAATATTTGGATCAAGTCCTTGTCCTGCTCTTCCTCCAGCACTTACCTCACTCAACACCACGCAAGCCCCGTCTTGGTTGCTGCCCGAGGAGAGCTCGGGCGCTGTCACCCCGTGGGAGCTGCTGTGGGGCAGAGGCAGCTGCAGCACCTGCCTGCAGCCCAGGCAGAGGGGATTCGGCTAGAGCTGCCTGGGGTGGAGCAGCCGACACCCTAGGTCCAGGGGGCACCCTGTTCCAGTGTCAGGGCTGGCTCTCCTGCTACATTAAAAACTGGGATGTATCAAAGTGGGGCCAATTGCCCACGGCTCCCTTCAGGGCGCTTCACACGCTACAGCTCAGTGTTACTCAGAAAGCAAGCACAGAGGGTACTGCAGTGCTGAGGGGCACCAGGAGGAGCAAACACTATCAGAACGTGGCATGTTGGCTACACATGATAGAACATGGCATTCTGGCCCCATGACCTTTCAGGCAAACCTGTGTGGCTGCTGAACCACACAGGGTCGAGATGGCTTGGCAGCTAAAGAGTGAAAGCTACTTATAAATGGAATCATAGCAGAAACTGCTGGTTTGTTACTGAATGTCACAGTAATGCACAGACACGAACCACGTTACATGTGTTGAACTGGAACACTTGTGGAAGATGAGACAAATTATAAACACTAGATGTAGTTGGCAGCTGATGAATTCAACATTCAATAAAATACCCACTCTTCACCCCTATAAAGTGTCAATATAAAGCACAAACAAGTAAAAGACAGACCAGTATCTTTGTGCAATTATTTGTTAAAAGCCAAGCTGGTGTCCAGTGGAACTGCAAGAAAGCTCCAATACAGCTGTTTGAAGTGCACCATCTGCGCTGTGCACAAGCCTCTCGAAACCATTTCATGTCATGTTGGAACAATGGAATAAGCAGAACACAGAGCTAAGTTATGTACAACTTCCCTGCTACGTGTAAGACAACTGACAACTTCTACTGTTCCCGCTCCCGGCTTGCGCTCACCTGGAGGAGGTAACGAATCTGCTGCTTTGTCGTCTCAGACAGCGCTTTGGGAATTAGGTCTTCAACATCTTCAGTCTAAGCAAAGAAGGAAGAAGGGGGGTGGGGGCAATGAGGGAATTATTTGTCTTTGACATCCTGATTAAGAATTTTGCCTGCTAGATCATAATGTGTTTTCATTAACTACACATCTTTACTATGGAAAACATATTTAGTACAAGACAAAATACAATGAAAATATATCAAAAGATATCTAGAAGACTTCCAAAGTCTTATATATGAGATGAAATGATACGTCAAGCATATTTTCATCTGATGAATATTCAAATCATAAAGGTTAACTTTATTTTAAAAGCATTATTCAAAACAATCCTCTCGCCTAAACAGCAGTTAACACTAAAATAGAACTCCAAAAAGTTGATATGATTAAATCTCATGTTTCTAAATAATTGAGTCTGAATAAATAAATGGTGACCAGTGTGCTACAAGAGATACTGCCCATGACTAAGTGGCCTTGCATCATGTAATTTAATCCTGAACAAATATTTCTGCCATACACACAATAGATGTGCTGATATCAGGATATGATGTATGATGTGATGGTGTGTGATGATACAACATCGTTGGATTCTCAAAAAAAAATCCAGCATTTTGTCAATAGAATGTCTGTTTCTCAACTTTGGTTCCTCTCTCTGTTCCTGTGAGAGGCAGTATCCTCCACGTCTAATACGTGACAGCACACGCTGCCGAACAGCTCCTTTAGTGCAGGAGTGGAAAGATCCTTTACAATAAATGCATACTGTGAAAAAACAGTAGCTGTGCAAGTCTGTCTTATAATGAAATTGTTATTGGAACTGGAAAAAAGCTTTCAAAATTTGACTTTCAAAAGATACTGGATAATGCAAATCATTAACGTTCACTACTTCTAACGTTTGTCAATACATGCCTGTCAGCAGGTTTCAAGCAAGCAGGAATCATCATCTAACACAGATGACTTCATTGCACTGATCAGACTGCACCACATCTTTCAGTTAAACTGGATGAGGCGTAATCTGGTTCAGCACTGCAGATCCACACAATTCTTACCAATACCAAACGTTACAGAACAGCTTAGAGGAGCACAACTGCTGCTTACCTGACTGGTAAATTCAATGTCGTGGTTCCTGTAAGACAAAATCCAAAGCATCGATTTAACAGAATGCCTCATGACCACATTCACAACCATAAAAAGAACATTTTTAAAGTACTAACGGATCTCTTTATGCTCATTTTAAGGTGATAGGCAAATAGGAGTTGACAAATATTAGCCCATGGAGTGAGCAGGCTGGAACACCAACACACTGGAGTGTGGAGCACAGTGCTTCCCCTACATGGTAGCTTTTTGGACAGTTAATCCAATTGTGTTAACTAACTAGTTATCCCAACAACACACTAGTTATTCCAACCCACAATCCAAGGCCTGGCTGGGTAGTGGCTCTACCCACGCTGCTACAAGACACTGATGTGCCTGAAGTATTTATGTATTTAGCAGTGTCAGGATTTTTCTTGATGTTGAATTCCAGGGTTTTTTACGTGCTATGCCAATGGCAATTTGGATGTTTGGATTGTTCCTTTCTTCAGGAGCAGTAATAGAATTGTGTCATTAAACATATCTAACAGCATGTTGTAGGTATATTTAAATTCATTCCATCTGCACTTTTAACAGCCAAGGAATAAATCATTTTTATAGCGTATTAGTCCACACAATTTGAAAGAGCATTGAATCCAATTAATCTGTTTGGCCTACAGCCGTGCTTTATATCCACAGGTACACAGCAAATTCCATGACTGCGAAGTGCACTTTGAGATCCGTGTGTCTGGGAGACCAGCACTGCGCTCTCAGCGGTGCCTTCCCGGCCTCCCGGAAGAGCAAAGCGCTAGGACAGCCCCGGCGGCGCTACCTTCCTCCGATCTTCTCCACGTGCCGCAGCAGGCAGCTGTGCAGGTCGCTGGTCTTGCGGTGGAGCTCGGCCAGCAGCTCGCCGAAGTAGCGGCAGTCCAGCTGGTCCTGCGGGCAGCTCACCTGGCACGGGCGGCAGCAGCGTTAGACGGCACTGCCCTTCCTCAGGGATGTTTACTGCTATTAATTAACCATTTATTCACACTATTCTTTTCCTAGTTTTCGAGTCCTTTATCCACCTGTGAGCTTTTGTGCTCTCCATAAAGATCAACCCATCAACCACGCGTCCCAGCGCACGGTGCGGGGGTTCTCACCGCCTCGCAGGTCTGCACCGTGAGCCGCCTGGCCGTGCTCCCGCGGCACTCCTCGCTCCCGGGCAGGGGGTCGCAGGGGCTGCTCGTCTGCGTCTGCTGGCTCTGGAGAACGACCTGGCACTGCTCGGGCTGCTGGCAGCCCTGGATGACCTGGCACGACTCCGACTGCTGGGGGATTTGATACTGCTGGGAAAACTGATATTGCTTCTCCTATAAACACAAAAGCATTGATTATGTAAACCACAGAACACACCCTAATGGGAGCATAACACAATTACAAGAAAAGAGGGGTTTTGCTCAAGTATGAGTTTGCCTCATACTTTCATAGCTTAAGGTATGAAACCTTAGCAACTCTTCAAATTTTAGTAACTGTAAATAAAAGGCACAGAAAATACCTCATTTTTCTAATTTTATCTGTGAATTGTATTTCATTATATTGTCTGTCTTAACACACCAGGAAACTGACATTTTGTTCCGTTGTTGTTGTTATTTCAGTCAGAAAACTATTTAGGACAGGAAGAGCTCAAGATACCGCTCCATAAATGCCTTCAACAATTCCATTTTCAGAGTGGGCACAGCAGACCACGCAGCACCACACAGGCACCAACTGTGAAAATTTCCCCAACACTATGTTCATGGAATGACCTAAAGTGCTAATGTAAGTGTACCCTTGGGGACAAAAAAAAAAAAAAAAAAAAAATCACCACTTTCCTTGTAGACTATCTATCTGTGGAAAGAACTAAGAGTGTATTTGTTCATAATTACCCCAAATTTTCTCCCTTTCTGCTTTTAAAAACAGGTATCACACATTTTATCTATTGCTTTCAATGGGAAAAAAAACTTCATTTTTTTTTAAAACGGAAGAGGGGGGGGAAGAAAAAAAAAAAAAAAGAGAGAGGAAAAAAGGCTGAAATAGCCTTAATTTCAAAAAAATTCCCGTGGAAAGTGATAAGATTTCAGAGCAAAAAGAAAGGGAGGAAAAAAAAAAAAACATTTTGCTTTTGACAAAATACCAAATCTGAGACAAAATTTCAGATTTTTTACCGAAAAAAAAAAAAGAAAAAAGAAAAAAAGAAAAAAACAAGTGAATGCCAGGACTAAAACTAGTCATTATAATCCCCTTTTTCTAAGGCATTATACAGGCACTCTTTGCAGGGCTACTGCAGGCAATTAGGGTTATGACCAAGCTGGGCGTCAGAGATTCGGCAGCAGATTTCTTCATTAGCTTGAAATAAGAAAGTCTTAAGAAAAAATCTGCTTCCAATCTGCTGCCATCACATTTACTTTGAGAATGTTTCTTAAACCTGCCCTCAAAACACAGGGACAACACAACCATCAAAAGGAACAGGGTCTTTTCTGCTATTTCTCAGTTTTCCTCTGCAAGAAGCAATATACAGAAAAAAACTTACTTGGTGGGGATTTAATAGCTCATATTTTCTTATTGTCTTTTCATAGATGACATTATTTCCAGGATAGAAGCTCCCCCCTCTAAAAAATGGGGATAACGGCTCCTGAAAAACAGATTAATGAAAACCATTCATATATGTCACCAAACAGCCCATTCAGCTAGTAGCATTTTCACTAGAAATGATTGGAGCTTTCTCATAATCTGAAGAAACGTGCACTTAAAATTCTCCAGGGTAAATACCTTGAAATCTTACAGTCTTAAACTCTGAGACACACTGTCCCTATATGAACACTTGAGGGGGTGCAAGGTTCACAGCCTCCAACTCAGATTTTTCTGCAGTATCCATATACACACACCCCCACACCACATCTCAACGTTACCCCATGGGGAAAACCAATAAATTACACTGTTTTCCTCACAGAATCAGGCCAGAGCCTGAAGGAAAGGTGCAGGCTCCACGACACAAGGCGGACAGCGTGTGGTAGAGCTCAGCGAGCTGCGGAACTTCCTTCCCTCAGCCGTGCAGCCGCGCAGCCCCGGGACTCGCTCCGGGGCTCCCTGCAGAGCTGCCGGAGGCAGCGCGCCGGCGCCTTCCAAACCTGCCCAGAGCGTCGCGAACGTGAAGGCCCAGGAGGCTCCTGGGGGAGCTGCAGCTCCGAGCTGCTCCCCAGGGGCAGGTTCCACCTGTGCCCGGAGAGCCCAGGGCTCCCCTTACAGCCCATTTCTGGAAGAATTCCAGGCATTTTTACCCAGGACATTCAGGTTCCCAGCATATAAGCCTCTAATTCCACCAAGGAGTCTCTCAAAAAAATTAACCAAAAGGTAGATTTTTTTTCTGAAAAGCTTAAAAAAAAAAAAACTTTAAAAATCCTGCTGTCACTATTTTTTTTTTCAATGAGCCTGCTCCACTTGGAAACAAGGTGACTGTGCTGCCATCTAGGCAAGAATTGAAATAAGCAGGATGGAAACACCTACAAATTCATCTCTATGTTGAAGCATCTTGACCTACACCCACCTACAGAGGGGTGGGAAGCCTAATCCTGCAGTCATTAGGCAGTATTTTCCATTCCTAGCAACTTAATCCCAGAACCAGGCTCGGCCCTGTGATTTAAGAACCCTCAGCAGCCCATGGTGGAGGTAGCGGAGCACTTCACAGAATCACAGTAACGACATAAGAAAGACTTGCACAAACAGAACAAAATAACTCCCCTACCTGTTCGGGATTCTCTATAATAATCCTCCGAATAGTGCCCTGCAAAGAAGAAAACAAGGAAATTTTCAGTGTCTGCTGCAGTCTGAGCTCCAAAACCTCTTGTGCTCCCAGCTCCGAGCCCCCCAGCCTGTGTGACCTGGGGGCACCCCGAGCCGTGCAGACCTTTCCTTTCGGGATGACACACACCCAGCACAGCCGGGAATTCACCCTCTGGATTCACAGCTCTGAGTGCTTCTTTCCCAGGCACCTACCCCTAGGGGGTTGGTCCTTATTTTCCATAGGGCCAGGGGAGTAGAAGATGAGTATGAGTGAAGACGCTGGCCAGGCCCTATGCCCCAGATCACTGTCCTCTGCCTACAGCCTCCCAGGTTCGGCAGCAAGGCCAGGGGTGTAAACTGCTGTGCTTTGAGCACACAGCTTGCTTCTACAGTGCAACTGTACCACTACGCAGTGAACAGCAGCAATTACTTCCAAAAGTGATCAAACACGCCAAACTGGACACCAATTGACACCAATTAAAAAGATGCCCACAGGAAACATTTGCTAGTTCTTAAATGACAACAAATACATGCTTTTAAACTACAGCAATCCATAGCTGACATCAGTTTTATTCATTTTCAAAAATAAATGTTGCTTTTTTTCCCCCCTCTCTCCTACCAGACAGTGCTCTGCAAGCAAAAGGACCCCTTCCATTTGGGGGAAAATGACAGTTCAGGCTGATTATTTGAAATCTCCATGCCTGGCTCTTCATTCAAGTAATCAAAATTCCCATCGCATCTATCTAGGAACTGGGCAATTTGTTAACTGCACAGCGGTTATTCCTCCTTCCCATCTTCCTAAGAAACCACTTCTTCCCTAGCCCATGGCAGCACTTGGAAAACACATATTGCTGGTGTTAAGCCCTGGACATGTTCTCAACAGGACAAAACTGCGAAGCTGGGCAGATTCCCAGCTTGTATCTGTTGCATAAGTTTAGAAAGCCTGAAGCAGTTTTCCAAAGCTCCTGGAGTGTGAATCATAACAGCACCAGGAAAAGAAATCAAAGTAGGGAGAAGGAAAAAAAAAAAAAAGAGAAAGACTTTAGCATCTATCAAGGTAATTAAGAAATCTCAGTTTTACCGCTGCGGCAAACAGCTGATTATTCCTCCTCCCACACTCCACTTACTGAGTTAGACCCTTCAAGGCTCAGGCAAGAGAGCAGCACAGCTGAAGTCAACAGAACTCTCTGTATTGGGTCTGTTTCATTTAGGCCCAAATTCTAGATAATTCTGACACTAAAATAATGAACTGAAAATGAGAATATTTAAACATTAATGCACACCGATATCTTCTTCACCTGAGCTACACAGCAGACACCTCTCTCTCCGACTCGGAGTATTCCCTTAGATCTGCGCAGGAGAGTCGGGCCTTTCTGGCCAGGCCTGGCACAACTGCAGCTTTTGGCCAGGGTCAATATAGTATGAGATTTTTGCAGAGATGGGAATTTTGTTGTACATACTGTACACAAGAGTCAAAGAAGCATCTTCAATTCACTGAAAAGTTATACAAACCTGCCTGAACTGAACCTCACTGCCATGGGCCTTGGAATAACTAACTCATCCTATCAAGTCTGGGGAGAATAACTTGAAAAATGATTTTATTTAAGTATCTATATGTTCTCCAAAAACTGCATTCAGAATTGAGAAAACTACAGAATTTTAATTTGAAATACACTTTTTAATCTCAAAATATTCAAAATGGCCTAAATGGCATGCAGGATAACATGGAGAGACTAAGAAGGTTTTTGTTCAGACAGAATTTTGCCTATTTTTAAGATAGATGAACACTTTCCCTTTCCAAGTGCCTTTGATGCAGGTATTCCCATTGCTCTGGGACAAACCTGGATTCGCCGCCACCCTTCCCAGACCAGCCAAACAGGCCGGACTCGGGCTGGCCTGGGAGCTCAGGCAGAGGCCACAAATCCTGCAGCCCTTGGCAGTCCCAGGCCACCACAAACGTTTTAAAGCACAAAACACTGTCTGGTTTATTATAACCAATCCAGTCCTCTGATCAGAATTCATGATTCTATTTGGGAGCTGGAGAAAAAACAAACAAACAGAACAGGCTTGGGGGCTTTCTGTGTCAAATAGAGGCAATTTTCACCGCTTGGTTAATGTTTTGGTTATTGTTCCTCCAGATTCACACCGGCAGTTGAGAGCACTGAGCACTTCACAGAACCGGCAGGGAGAAGTCTTACTCACGAGAACTCCCACGTACAACTCACAGAGACTGTCAAGATTTTGCCTTCCACACGAAGACAGGCATTTTGTGTGTCACCTCGTGTATTATTTTTTTCATGACCATAGTTTGAATAGTAATATCTACAGGCCATACTGGAAAAGAATTTATTCTAAATAAGCAATAAATCAGAGCTTTGGGTCACCTCTTTCAACATTTTTTCCCCACTTAATTCAAATGAAGGGGAGTAGAACATGCCTTGAGTTTGCTATTTCATGAAGCCACTGGAATTACTCCACACAATGCCTGCCATGGCTGGGAGTAGCATTTATTCGTGTAGCATTATTTGGTTACACAGAGAAAACAAGGAAAACCAAATCCTGAACAAGCTATGACCAGAAAAACACAATCACACATATTGTCTGTATGTGCCATTTTCCATTTTT
The DNA here is from genome assembly GCA_034781795.1 of Crypturellus tataupa. Taxonomy (NCBI): domain Eukaryota; kingdom Metazoa; phylum Chordata; class Aves; order Tinamiformes; family Tinamidae; genus Crypturellus; species Crypturellus tataupa. The sequence goes on from JAWLRI010000115.1 coordinate 1,758,496, forward strand.
TGTTCCCTCGAGTCATATATATAAATGCAATGAAAAACCCCAGCTGTGTGACTTAAACAGCACGACAGCGTATCAGCGGTAACACAGGTATTGGTTAGCATTAGTACTGCTAAAGCTCTGCAAGAGACATTAAATATTGCTCACAGCCAGCCCTTGGCCTATCCAAAGCAGAGCGCTTAAACCACGGCATGAGGCTACCATCAGCTGCATGCGCTGGTGTCAGCTCAGAACATCTGCTCACACCACTCCAGATGATCAGCGAAAGGGCAACAGGACCAAAGCGCTCCGCAAAGCTTCACCGGGGCCATCCACGACCACAGAGCCCCGAGATCCCAGGGCTCCTCTCCCACAAACCCTGGTCAGCACCAAGTCACAGACACCCCTGCCGCCTCCCGGCTGACCTCCCCGATTTGTAACCCTTTTTGTCCTGAATAACTGCCTAATTAGCCCTGATTAAGCACCTTCCCTCTCCACCACAAAAATTACAACCCACACAGAGCCCGATTCGGACTACACCCTGTTTTGTCTTTAATCCAGCAAAACACTTCAGCAAGAAACTATTTTTCACCAGGACTTCACGGAGTCGATGACTAAACAGATGCTGAAAATAAATATATTTAGTAGGGCAGAGACAGCCTAAGAGACCATAATCACATTGTTCATTAATGCATGTGAGTAAAAGCAGCTCTGGACTGCAGCATTTATTCTAATGAATATTTAATTAATCGAATGCAGTTCAGACTCGCATCAGGCCCAGTAAGCAGATCATCTATCTGGGAGGTTTATGCTCCTACTCCACACCCTGCAGAAGATCGACTGTTTAAAAACATATTAGATGTAGAGGGGATGAGAGTCTGTCATATTAGAAATCCTATAAAGCTGTTAGGGAAACGTCTCTCTTCCCAGAATTTACAAAAATCATCCCAGAAAAGGCAAAAATATAGTATAAAAATGTGGCTTTATAAGATGATTTTTTTTGTCTTAATCCCTGCTCTTTTTCATAGTTAAATATTTTTATACCACAAGAAAGCAAGCTAAATTAGAGCTGAAGATTAAACAAATACACATTCCCATACGGAGCAGGGCATCCCAACCCTACTTCTATTGATGTCAAAAAGCCTGAATGCAAAAGAGAGAAGTGGGATACACAAATTCCGTCCTACAGGCGAAGCTCCTGCTAAGTCACCGATTCCCAGCTCTCCGTTCCTAGGACGTACCCGAGACACTAGCCCTTTGGGTCAGGTATTTCGGGCTCGCCCCGCGACACGGCCAGAGCCCTCTCTGCAAACCCGCCCGGCGACACTGCGCGCGCCCGCTGCGCTGCGCTGCGCAGCCCGCCCGGCCGCGCTCGCCGCCGCTCAGCGCGTT
>JAWLRI010000115.1:1761092-1848443 GCA_034781795.1 Crypturellus tataupa
CGGCCCCGAAGCGCCCGGGGCGGTGGCAGCTCCTCGCCCCCCGGCAGCCTCCCCCGGGCCGGAGCAGCCGCGGGGCCTCCCAGCGCGGGGCTCGCACCGGTGGTCATAGGGGGCCGTCCCTCAGCCGCGCACCTAGAAAGGAACGAGTCACCCGTCCCAAATCCCACCCCGTGGAGCCGAGGAGCAGCTCCAGCCAGGGACCAGGGTAGCCCCCGGGGCTGGGGACTCCTCTAGCCCGTGCCATAACAGCACCCACACCACAAGTGAGAACGGAGCTTGTCCTCTAAGGTTATTACAGTAACAGCATAAGTAAAAATCTCGTGTAATAAACCTTATCCTCGCGTTTTTTATTTTTCCCCTGTATGCTTATTGTTTTCAATTCACACAAAATGACTCGGGGAAATGACACAAATTAATGTTTGATGTTAATATGTAACATCTACTTAGAAGGGAGACCAAGGATGTTGCAGCCAAGTTATTTGATATTTGTATTCCTTACACTATGAAATCTAACCATAAAAGCATTTGATACATGATGAAATTTTCCTAAACTCAGTTTGCAGCCACTAGCAGAAGGCAAAAGTTTAAGTTACAGAATGGTGTGTTATTTGGGGGTTTAGATGTACATAAAATGCTGTTCTCTATTTGATACAAACCATTAAAAAATATAAAAGGCTTCATCAGGAAACCTCAGAAACTACAGTAATGCACCCCAAGGGGGAAAAAAAAAGCACAGTTGTAGTGTAAAACAGAAAACATTATTAGGCGTTAGCTAACTAAAGGGCTCTTGCCAGAGTGCAATATACTGCCCTGCTTAATGAAGAATGCTTTGAAATTTTCTTACGTGGGTCAGCAGAAAGGAAGCCCTAAGCTGTCCTATTGTAATTGAAATACAAAGTAACTTCCAGGAAACTTTGTAGATGTGGCAAGGGTTGTTGGAGTCATAAATAATAACAGTAATATACACAGAGAGATCTGTACCAGCTAATGAAAACAACCTCAAACAAAGGACTTGAATTTTAACATGACCAGAGTTTTATGTACATCTAATCCCCAAAATAATACACTACTCTGTAACTTACAGTGCTTCTTGTTAAATATGAGTTCTTGCTATGATACTGCGGCTAGGAAAAGTAAAACTATTTTGATACAAAATAAATACTTCCTTGAGCAAACCACTACAGAAATACATGTAGGATTTCATCATCTATGCTGAAATTGTTGAAATTACTTTGTCTGTCTGGGGAAAGCTCCCCAGCCATAATATGGATTTGGAAAACTGTCTAAAAAGGCTGAAGAAGAGAAGCCTGAATGGCTAAAACCCACAAGTAAGTCAATGATGCAGGGAGAAAAATCTGCATTCATCTGCAAAAAACACTTCAGAGATTGAAGGGAAGTTGGAACTAGCTTGTCAGTAGAGGCTTTGGTTGTCTGATGCTCCTTTTGAAGACGGAGTACGTGGTACTTAGTGGAAGGTGCCTCTCTGCAGAGTCTGACCCAGGTAGCCTTTTGCGGCCACTTTGGTCCTATTAACTTCCTAACTCGACTGCCTGGATCTTCTGAGAGAAGCTGATGCTTCTCTCTCTCCCCATTCTAAATGTTTTTGACAAACTGGCTACGGAGCTGCCTTCCAGTTCAACTGGGATCAGACTTTTGCTTGTAATGTGAACACATGTGGATTGGGAAATGACTGGGCTGAGGGGAGAAGGAAAAATATAGATGCTTCTGGACACCAGTGAAGTTGCATCTACTTACATTCTTTTCTCCCAAGCACAGGTGGCATCATGACATCCTAGAAAACAGAAAGTTCCATCTTTGACTACAATCCTGCTGCAGTCTGTAACAAAAGGGCACTTACCTGCTCAAGAATATCTTTTGTCTTCTAGTTCTTCTTCCTTTCACTGAACAGCTACAGATGCTCTGCATAAAAAAAACCTGGAGAACATGAGGATCTCCAATCTCCAGCCTGAAGCCTGAGGACAAACACACATACTTTCTCATACATCATTTGTATACATATATCATCACACACGAGGTGTGGGGGGCATTATATTGCTAAGAACTACTAGGAGTTGAGTGGACCATGCGAAATGTCAATCAGGTCTGAATGGGGAAATCTGTTGCTTGAAAAACTTCCTTTTGAATCCAGCTCCTTCAACAGGCCATTCTTACGCCAGCTTGGCTATTAATTCATTTTTTAGACTCTAAAGTGGTCAATGAACATGTGAATATATGCCTTTTACTTGTACCAGCAGGCAGCAAAAATAATCTTTGTATCACAGTACAACAGTAGTACACAGAATGAAAGTTATTTTGTTTCAAAAGGGCACTGTTTTTATAATGGCTCCCAACATATTCAACAACTAAAAAGAAAAAAAAAATTGAATTTCATTCTGTGAAATAAAAAATGCAATCCTCACTCTTTACCAGAAGCTGTTCTCTTGTTCTATTTTTCTATTTAAATTATTATGGTTATTTAACAGTCAATCTGCCTTTTTTCAGATAATCCTATGCATGAGTTTTGAGATGAAGCCAATAACATGCTGAGCAGGTTCTATCAGATGAACACCTTACTCAACGTGCCAAAAAGTGAATGCCTCTTTTTAATGAAATCCTACAGCCGCCTTTTACCACATGTGACTTCAAAATAACTTCGGAATGCAACATTGTGTGCTACACGCAGAATTTTATCACTCGGGTTTAGTGCAATATAACTAGGAGAAGATGATGCTAAGATTTCCTCTCCTTGAGAAATTGCAAGAGTTATCTGAACACTAGCTTATACCAAGACACAGTTTTAATTTATAGTTCAGAGATGCTCTAAGAAAACTGATAATGAAAAAGGGCCTGCAGTCATGTAGAACATAATGTGGTAACAGCTGATCTGTAGAGTCGGTTACTTTTAAGAGGTGTTTTATGCCAAAGAAAGATACTACATTCATTAGAACCAAAGAGTAGGAGATTCCAAAACAATTATTTGCATTTCCTGCTCTGGGACAGACTGCCTAAAGAACAAGCTTCGTTGTTACAGGAGATAAGGGAGGTAGAATTGTCACATATTTCAAGATAAATGTTATTATCTTGGATTTTAGGAAGTGCAAGATAAGGATTTGGGGGTTTATTTACTTTTGTTTTTGTTCCTACATGCCTTAAAAATGTGTGTCACAGAAACAGCTTTAAAAAAATCTGAGATCATTAAGCAAATAAAGATCAAAGAAAAACGTTTAGAATTATCCTCAACATCTAAAACCTACATGAAGCTTTATTAAGCAAGACAATCATTTCTTAATATCTGTTGTGTTTTTAAATCAAGAATTTTCCTCCCAACAACTTACGAAGAGGAAAAAATGGATTCAGGTATACTTACTACAGATACATGACTTCCTTCACATTATTCCACTACTATAGAATGTGAAAGAATGAGTGTAGGAACAAGTATAATTAATAGACAGCCCTTTGGTCAATGCACGTCTTAGCCATAGATCAGAATGTAACATCTGAACAGCTCAGGCAATCTGGACCCAGAAACTGGAAGGCAATTTAACCTGCTTCATGCTACTGTGGCCATGCTGTTCTAGTATCCAAACAAGGTAATTGAAGCAAGCACTTTGTGTTTCCATTATATTACCTATAAACTACCTCTTTTAAACTATGTTTTTGGCTAGATATATTTCCCAGCTTCAAGTTTTAAGTTACGGGTTGTAAGCATGTATCCTGTCATGATTTCTTTTTGTTAGTTCCTTTGCCTTGGAATGATCTAGATTTTGCTATATTTGGGCAGCTTATGCATGAAATTTCAATTACTTCTGTGAGTACGAAGTTATACTTTTCTGTTTGTAAATAATATGGATTTTTTAAAGTAAAACAAATTCTGCAGAATTTCATTGAACAAAATTAATTTCAGACTGACTGACTTCCTTCACTGTAAAATCTAGTAACTTCTCTCCTAAGGACAAAGCAAAGGAAACTTAAATTTCTCACGAGCGCCGTATTTCTAACATGGGCCATTAGAAATGGCAAGAAGCAAACTGGAGAGTGTATTTTCCCTTCCCAAGATCTGCAGTTTCTTCTCTCTGATTTCGCAGACAGCAGAGCTCATGATGATCCTCCCACATTCTGTTTCATCAGCTGATTGAAATGCAGATCTTCTACAAGGGAACCGGGCTTTGGAGGATGGGTGTTACTCTGGCCAACTCCTTATTAACAGAACTACTTTATGCAAACTCAGCAACTCGGCAGCATAAACAACACAAAACAGTTCTTTTAAATAGGACTTGATATTTTGTTTATGACATTTTTCATTTGAAAGAAGGATTAATGCCTTTTATTACCTATTTAAGCATATCATTTTGGTGTCTTTTAAAACCTTTTTGTGGTAAAGAGTGCGTGGGTCTGGCAAAATAAATAATTCAGAAAGTGTTTTATATAAGTGAGGGATGTTATTTGTGTTTTCCGATTGTGATTTGTGGCGTGTACCGTGCCTGAAGAACCCCATTTCTTTAATTTATTTTATTTCCTTTTTTTTTTCCTTCCCCAAAGGATGTCTGCAGATTTTTAACTTATCCTTGCTCTTTAAAAAGTGAGATTCTATTGGTGACAGGGACTGGGAATGCTGTTACGCTCAGTTCTATAACTACTAACTATTTACATTTTAAATTGGGGAAAAGAGACAGAAATCAAAACATTTCAGTTAAACATATTTTCAATGTAAATTCATAATTAGAAAAGTTACATTATAAAAACTAAAGCTTTTTTTTAAGGTATTTTTATTTCAACTGAATTTCATTAACTTTGTTCTCCTTGTGCCCACTGGACATGCAGTAACTGGGTAATCTGCTTTGCCCCTTGTTGCAGTCTGGAATGCAGGAGCTAATTGTGTCAAGGGAGAGCTGACCCTGCGTCCCTCTGCACGGTTCTTGTGACACCAGTCACTGCCCTTAACCCATAACGTTCCCCACTGTCAGAAACGAGCTCTAAGAAACACCAACATTCCTCTTGCACCTTTTAACCTCAGTATCTCACCCTCCTAAAATGCAGGATGAGTCTGTGAAAATGGAAGTTGAAGGGGGAATGCTCTGTGAGCGGCTGGCTCCCTACGCACGTGCATCAGACAAGGGAACGGCATTCCTGGCAGATAAGCGGGGGTTGTCACGCTGTGATACCAGCTAGCAGGCTTGCTTTCATTTTTTTTCTCTTTTAGATGAGATTCAGCTTCAGATTTTGACACATCATGCTGAACAGTCTAAATTCTTTAGCTTTAACAACATTTCAGGAATCACGTAGCTATACGGCAGGTTAGCATAGGACTTACCTTTTTGTCAGTATTCCAGCTCCGGCCCAGCAAGCATTCCTGAGGACTCACGATGCAATTACTCTTTTCTCAGCTTCTGTGCATTTCATCCTGGGCCAGATTCAAACATGATATACAAAATAACCAATAATTTGTTTAATTCCGTATGTGCAACCTCCCCCACATACCTTCTCCTAAACACCCACATTCAATCTGGTTATAAATGATATTCTAAAACAACCTATCAACATATAAAGGATTTTTTATCATGAATAATGTTATACTTCATTCCTTCCTCCAAAGTGGTTCCTTTTATTATACATATATTCTATATTTGGCTTCAGAATATGAGCAAAATTCGCAGAGCAGTGGGATATTAAGCAGTCTTGGCTTTCGCTAACTGCCCTTCTGTTCATCAATTAGGGAAGCTTAACAAATCACTGATTTCCTACCATCTATGGGAATTAGTTATTTTATGCAAGTAACAGTCTAAAGGGTTCCCATTGTGGGAGCATTACTGGTTTGTCTAGGTGTATGAATTTACAATATGCCCAATACCAAAACTTCATGCCTTTACTTAAATATATGTTAGCTGCTGCTTTTATGGCTATATCAGATTATACACTTTCTGTCTAGACATTTTTCCCATATCAGAAAGAGGCATTTAAATATTAGCTGATTCTGTTTTCTGCATTGATCTATTCATAATGTTTCAGCTTTCCTGTTTTGCTTTCTGCTATCTGATCCAAACATAATTGCTCTTTTATAACTATTTTTTTTATGCATTAACTTGCCTGAATTGATTAAAAAACAAAATCTTGGAATATTTGTCAGTACAATCACTTCCCAGCTTTCTATTGCTGCTAGACCGGAGAACAAGACAGTTCCAACGGTCAGATTTAATCAGGTACAGGCTTTAACCAGATTAGAGGAGGATTAAAAACAAAGGTGCTTTTATAAAATGCTAAGGGCTACATGAGGTATTCTGTATCATCAGTAATGAGATCTCCCCCTACCTGGGAGGCCGTTGAAGACTATCGACCTGAATTTTTTATTTCCTTTGCAAGAGTGATACTGATCTTGCATGCTGACATCTGAAAAACAAGATTTATTATTTTAAGATAAGAATACTGGAAATACTTTTTAAACCAAAAATAGGAAAATCATTCTTGCACGGTTGCATGTTTCAGAAACAAATTTTTTATCTGTGTGTGACAGACAGCCATCCCCGGCTCCATTCATTTACGCCTTCCTGTTTTTACAGCTTTTGAAGTTATGAGTAAATTCTGACCTCAATGAGTCAGAACTGTCTTAACTGCATCAGAAAAGATGTCATCTGTCCATCCTCCCCTTCTTCATCCCCCGCTTCCCAATTCCTAGCAGACTACTCCCCCTATCTCTAAGGAGAAATAGAGCTTTTCACAAAAGACCCCATGGGTGACAAGTTCAGTGCAGGTGAAAGCGATTAGCAGAAAGCAACAGAGGAGAGAGAGAACTGGGTTCCTCCTCAAATGACCTCCAAATACTAACTCTGTGGTCAATGCAATTTAGACTATCACTTCCAGAACTAGTGACTTAATAATTGCTTTGTAATTTTAATTGGAAGTCATCTGATAACCCTTCGGTCAGAAGGACAGAGAAGATCCTTCTTCTACCTGTAGTCAAATGTACAAGATAATCGTCAAGATCCTTTCATAAATGGTCTATCATTTATCAAGCCTTTTCAGAGACATGGCTGGTCTCTGAGCACCTGGTTTGTAGTTTTATCAATTGGAAAGAGTCCTAGAAAATCATCAGCTGTTAACAAGTTTTTCTAAGTACAGGAACAGAAGAAATGTAATATCTTTTAAGCAGGAGTGACTAGTTAAAACCAGTTTTGCAGGAAGCTCTGTGCACCAAAGATCAAGAAGGAATGTTAATATGCAATCATTGAACAGAATAAGAGCCACAACTTGTTATAAGGCACGTAACGAATAATGCTCTAAAATGATCTTCTATACACCCACAATGTATCTAAATTTATAAAATGCACAACACTGGATAAAATCCAAATGCAGTTCCCATCCCTGCAGTGTACTATACAATCTGCTATAACATAGGACCATATTGGGATTGAGTAGACCATTCTGTTTGCTAGAAACTTAGCAGAATGTGCTGGTATTTATATCTCATAAAAGCTGTTCAGTAAACACAGTACAAAGACCTCTGATTTCACCGAACGCATAAACACGTGCAAAGAATTTAATTCTAGGGACTTCGGACATGAGAATGCGTCTCTGTGAAATGGACTTAGTTACCCCATCCCATGAACTGAGGAATCTTTTCTCCTGTCCTGGCTTCACACAGAAGAATATCAGAGTTTTAAGCAGCAAACTTGGAATTTACTTCAGCATATTGCAAAGGAAAATATAGTACAACTTCCTAGAATCATTTTCCCCCCAATTAAAGAGAAATTTGAGAGACAGAATTTTGAGAAGGCAAAACTGATCTCTATTCCTATTACGTATATATGCAGACTTACATATGTTAGAGTATTTTATATGCTCGAATTGTCACTTCCATCAATGATGTATTTAGTTATAATTCCATTGATATTTTAGAGATCCTTTGTCATTCTTCGAAAGGAAGTGGAAGAGAAATGCAAAATACTGTAATCTTTGTTCTACACAATGGCAACAGCTGCTACCACAAGCCATGCAAACTGACTAGGTGATAAGCAAAAAAACTACCAAATAAATGCATTTCAGGGTCTGCCTCAATGGAGAAAGGAATAAAATCTAGGTTAGCCTCCACTAAGGCTAAGAGTCTCAAGGGACCTAACTTTCTTCTGTTCTGAATACATTAAAAAATAGGTGTGGAAGGTACTTTGACAGCTCATTTCATACATTTTCTTGTGCCAAGGCAGGATCACCTCTACCTAAATGCTTCTTAAAGTCGGTTAATCTCTTTCTAGTAACAGCACTTCTGCAGACAACCCATTCAGGTGGTTAATTGCCCTTATCATCAAAGCTCTTTTCCTCAGGTTAAATTTAAATTTCCCTTGCTGTCACTTATGACCATCAGTTCTGCAGTTGTCTGTGGTAGGCATGGAGAAAAAACACATACACCCTTCCCTTTTGCAGCTCAACCAAGTGAAACAAAGCTAATCCTCTCAAAAGAAGTACAGACTTTGAAAAATAAATAAACAAACAAATAATTCTCTCTCAACATACCTGAAACAGGAAATCTGAAGGAGAAATCAACTGTGTTGGCAGCCTATCCCTCTCATTTTTTGCAATGCAGACACACTCTTTTAGGATTAGTTGAGGGTTGCAAAACTATTTAAAAGTATCAAGAAGTCACTCTGCTTCACCTGGAAGATGCCAGGGTTTGTTCAAGAGGGGCTGAACTGCAACTGTCACCATTCTATGTGGCCACAGACAACATTGCCTTCTCTGTTAGTGCCTCTTCCCTCGATGGATCTGCAGTTTTCTACAACAGTCTACGAAAATTACCCAGGAGAGTAAGAGGTAACCTGGATTTGAACAAAGTTTGAAAACAAATCTTGAATTTGAAATGGCTTTGTCACTAGATTTTTTTTTTTACTGCTAATGGCTGAGCAAAATAAGTTCAAAGGGAAAGTAATTTGAACTTTGAAAGAGATCTTAAAAAGCTACAAAACAGAATCATATAAAATTTACAAAATAAGGCGTTCCAATGCATAACTGAACCGGTTAATGTTAGTAAGATCTTCAAATGTAATTTGATTTCATAATTCAAATGTTTATAATCTGCTAATACTAGGAGAATAGCACACACTTTGCTGTCTATCTTACATGGCAGATTAGAGGAGAAATGTAAGTATTTTCAGAGCTGGCTTAGCACAGTTGGGAAATATAAGTGACTAGACAGTTTTACTGTGACTCAGATTTCAAACAGATCCCTAATCTCTGCGTTGTTTTTGAATGGATGGTAATGCACACAAATCTTGTGCAAGCATTTAGGAGGGAAAATTACGGATATATATCAGGAAGAAGGTACTTTGTAGGGTGGAGTCAAGCTTCAAAGAGAGTGGAATAAAGAACAGTGTCTATTACACCTAGCAGCTGTCCCTCTATTGTAATTAAACATAACATTTATTTCCAAGTGGTATGACATTTTATCAGCTATATAAGAATAATAATAGTAATAAGCAGAATGATAAGGATCATCACCAAGGTTATTATGAGAGCAAGCCAAGATCACATGCCCTCTCCTTCCCAGAGCTGCTACCAGGAAGGTGTTCCAGCCAGCAAGGACTGTGCACAGTATTTAATGGAAACATGCACAGGTAGGTTCCTGTCTTTAAGGGAAAACTTTGCAAATAAGTGAGTGGTTCCTACTTGCTAAATGAAATAACAATACTCTGCCAATAGATTGTATCTGTGTATCTGTGCACAGATGTGAAATTTTTTTCTTCCTTTTTTAGGAAAAAACTTCCACAAAAGCAGACTTCCATAAAAACTTGCCACTTTGTACCATATCACAGAGGATAGACTAAAGTAAAGGGATGTTAAATGATTCCTCACAAAGCACCGTATTGCAGATGCCATTCTGGAATAAGAATCCAGAATCAGAATATGATTCTGTGCTCTTGAACTTTATTCTCTGATTTTACATCATTTTCCTTCCCGCATAAGAAACTGGATTAGGTTCACAAGTTCCTTTCTACTATAGTACAGTAATGATAAAGTAAACTCTTATTAAATAGGTGATTTAAAACCTATCACCTTAGATCTTTTGATTAAAAGAAAACTGACTTTCGATTAAAAAAAAAAAAAAGAAGGCATAAAAGGAATGTAATTAAATTAACATATTTATTCAGCTTTGATATAGGTAATTTCAGGAAAAAGTCTTTTCTGGAAATAAAACTTTGAAATAATTTCCCAGATGGGAAAAGAGGAGACGAGCCCATGGAGCTCAGCAGCTCCTACTGCAGGTTTTGTAGCTGCCTCCTCGTGGCCTGCGGGCAAATCCAGCCCTGACCTTGTGCTGGAGCTGTCGAGTTCATCCGGACCTCTGTGGTTCACAGCCAACTACCCGCTACAGCGGCACTAAAACTGTGTCCCCGAGTGACAAATGCTGCTCCCACAGGTGACAAAGGTGACAAGAAGATGCACTTCTGGCTCATGTTCTGGTTCCCTCCAGCATCGTGTTATGGTTGTCTCTTGTGGTGAGGTTTTGTGTGTTTGTTTTTCAGTAAGCCACTTTTAACAAGCTCAAAACCCACTAGCAATATCCGTATTTCTGCTTAGGAAATCCTGCTAAACATATTGAGGCGATTTCTTTCCTTTGGAAAGAAAGGTATCTGTTATGCTCCAGCTGGATTTTTAAGTGAATAAAAAATAATAAACTGAGGGGAATCATTAAAAGAACTCGTATCTTTTATTCTTAAGTATGGAGATATAATATCAGCTAATATCCAAGTTCCAAGAGCCACCTTGCAACAGAGAAAATAAATTCTTAGCATAAAAACCTAGATGTTGTTACAAACAGCGGCAAATAGCTCTGAGCTATTTGTTTTACACACATGGCCATCACCCTTTGGTATACTTGAAATGCCAGCTGGTGCACGAACTGCTTCCCAACAGTCTCTACCCCTTGCTTTTCTCTGGAGAGCTTTATTCAATAATTTTGAAGAACAGCTGATTAACCTGCATCTCTATTCTACTCCTGCCAAGCAGTGACAGTAAAAATGTTGCGCGTGAAGCTGGTCTTATCTTCAGACTACAAATTTGGCAAAGCGGTTATCTCCAACTCCTTCCTAACAGTCTAATTAATTATTTTTTTCTTGTATTATGTGCCTAACAACTCGATGATATTGCTAGGAGCGTGCGTGTTTTTATGGATGTTACGCGCTGTTTCCCACACTTTGCAGAGCCTTTGTATTTGTTATTTAGAACAAACCCAGATTGTTCCTGGAACCCTGCCTATAGAAACTACTGCTGTAAGGTGTTTATATGATATATAATTACAGGCATGCTGTAACCTGTCTGTAGCCAGTGCAGAACAAGCTGCACTATCCAAAACACAAACCAATCCCTAAATTAACTATTCAATCTGATACGTTCCCTTTCTTCAGCAGTTAATGTCAAAGAGAAATTAAATGAACACAAGTTATATTTCTGAGCTTCAGTAGGAAAGATGGCAACTATGTAATAACCAAGCAGGTAATATGATATTCAGAACTGCTGAATAGTCCCTAATGCAATACTGATTTTAAGCCAGTGCTGAAGATTAGGCCACTTGGTCAGACATTCACATTTAAAAATACTAAATAAATAAATAAATAAATAAAATACTAATACTAAAGCACAGCAAAACGTAGGAAGAAAAGCAAGACTCAACTAGCAATGCAGAGAGCCACATTATTGGAATAGCTGAGTCTACACACATGCATTCCATACTGGAATGGGGTTAGATTCCTCCTAGCAAACAACTGTTTGCTCTAAGTTTTAACCTAAGTATTTCATCAAGATAAATAACTATGACTCTCTGTAGCGCATATTGCCTGAAGGGGATAAAGTTTTATAGAAATAATATCTAGTTAAACAGAATGGTGGATAATGCAGAAGTCTGAATTATTAGAGGATTACTTTGCCACACTTTACCTACAGACTTTAATTCAAACCTAGCTTACATGTTTATTGCAAACATCTAAACAACTACTCGCTTGATAAATACTGTAATTGTAATTACTCTAATGTTTTATTTTATACATATTTTCTCCCCTCATGCATTTATTTAAACTAACAATTTATCAAGAAGAATTTTTAAATCTTGGTAAGATTTACAAATTCTTTTTACCCCATATGTTAAATATCTCTTGCTTAAGTGATATCTAAGACAAATTTATAAAATCTTCCCACAGTAATATTAAGTGAACATTTTCTTATATTTATATTTTATTGCAAAACTTTTTGCTATATACACCATAACAACACAGTTAAAAGTGGTTCTGATTATATGATGCACATTTACAGATAAGCCAAAATAGACAACAAAAGTGCAAGTGCTTCTAAGTTCTGAGGGAGAGAAATGAATAGAACAAAAAGGAACAATGAGGAGCAAAAAGGGCAGGATCTGATGTCTCAGATTGTCTTTTTATTTTTACTTTATACATTTTATTTTGAATCAGGTCCAAACCTACGAGAACTATATTTTGCAATTATGAAATGGATGAGGCCACAGTAACACAGCAACAGCTGGCCTTACTAAAACAGGTTACAAAGGGCACAAGTGTTGCAATAGCAACTTCATAAAATTTTGTAGGAAAAAGCTTTTATGATCTGCCTAATCTATTCACAGCAAATGCAGTCTTGCAGATGTGGGGAATACAACTTTTACTACCACAACTGCCAAGTTCTCATCTCCAGTAATTTGTGTGTGTGTGTGCACAAAATAAATACAAATTGTTTTTTCCTCATTTAAACTTGCTCCACACTAATAATCAAGTGCAAGAAATAATTATATAGTATTTTCATAGGAGCTTCCATAGTGATTCCTGGGACATATATTACTCCATCGGAATATTATTGTAGGTTATACAATAAGTTATTGCAAACTTGTAGTTTGTGCTGACTCTGGTGAAGTGGAATAAGAAGGAGAGTAAAGAAATATGTGGAAGAACCTTACTGAGGAAGGCACCCACCGTTAGAGAAGCATTAGAAGACACGGTTGAAATTTATTCTTTTATGGAGAATTGCAAAAGAATTGCACAGTAGTATCTCAAGTTCTGTGCTTCAGTTCTTCCTTCCAAACTCTATAGAAGTTGCTGTGTTACATTTTAATCCAGTCAGGAAAACTCCATGTTAAAATCATTTTTAAAATTTAAAATTGCATGGTATTGCCTTCAGGAATGGCTTTCCTGCATTTTAGTATTTATTGCATTTAAACCAATATAGGATATACAAGGTATATAATTTCACTAGAAAAAAACACATCAGTAATGATCAAAATACAACAATTACATTAATTTCTGCCTGTGAACTGCATGCTTAATAAGACTGCATGCTTAATAAGTCTAGATTTCTTCTAAACATTAATAACACCTCGAGTGCAACTTCTACTTGATCTATTTGAGAATGCCAGCTAACGAGCACAACAGGATCACCAGTAAGATAGTAAGACAGTTCTTAGCCGATAGCAAAAAAGTGTACACAGATTTTGTAGTTCTGGTCCAAATTTTACTCTACTCCAGACAGAATACTGATCTCTACTGCCTGCATTTTATTACAAAGTACAGTTTTCTGTTTCAGGAAGTTCTAATACTCAGTTACGGTTTCTCAAGTCACATGCTGCAACTAAGGTTTGTCCCAGCTTGTCACAGTGGCTTGAAATGAGTGATTTTTCATGTTTCATTTTCCTATAGTACGTGAACACATACAAAGAGCTGTGTGTAAATATAAATATATGTCTGGGTAAATAAAAATTTGTGAAATTGATTAAGCAAATAACTTTCTGAAACTTTCCTTTCTCCCCACTAGACTTTTACAGTGTGATCCTCTCACAACTTTTTTCTAAACATTTTCAAATCTTAAGGGACAAATTCTGAACTCTGTTACATAATGGTAAATAACTGAGTAACTGCCTTGAAGTTAATGGATTTACCCCAGAGTCAAAATAATGTAGGTGGCAAATTTGCCCCCACCCCATTGCTGAGGCAACTGAATTCTACCAGTCAATGTATGACACAGAACTCACTCTTTCTAATTAAATTTTAAACTATGAACAGAGCTGTAGCATTCTCCTGCTGTATTTACCAGGAAAATACAGTTGTTGTGTGCTACAAGAACAAAGACAGACTTAAAAAAGGCTACTCCACACATTTTTACATGGAACTGATTCAGCAGCACCGAAGCGAGCCTGACCTGGAACCCTGCCCTTCGGACAGCTCCGCTGACATGCGCGGAGGACTCACATGGACAGGGATGGCAGGTACTGGCCCTTTATGCAAAGGCATATTTAGATAGAAGGTCATTCAAGATAATTTGGCTTATGAATAAGACCGTTCATTTGAGTCACCCAATTTTGTAATTACGTGCTATTCTAAGTGGATTTCTGGATGTTATTTTCTTTGATATCTTTTATGACTCATAGTTCAGTTGAGCAAAGCAAGCTACAATTTGCTAATGCAAGTGTGTACAAATTTGAAACTGGTTGGGCTGGGTGTGTCTAACTATAGAAACATACATTTTTTGCAGTTTTCAGTAAATGTTATTGGCCCCGTGTTATCTGGTTACATCTCAGTTAAATTTAAATATTTCATAGTTTGAATACCATTCTTTAAAAGGTTAGTTCAGCTGGGTAATTGCTAAGCTCCAGAACAGAAAGCTGCATTAATTTTAAACAAAACAATAACCAAGAAGCTGTCTATCTTGATCAGGGCACGTTGGTTATATAACCACGCAGCATCAACTGATAATATCCTTTGTACATGCAGGCCCACCTCACATATCCTAGGGAAAGCAGGGGACAACTGGTTTTCATTTGAGAGAACGAAGAAATTATTCTTTCTGTTCTCCCTGCGGCTGTAGCTCCTGATTTAAAGGGCTCGGATTGAGTCCCATCCCTCTCTGTTTTGCAAAGACGCAGGGAGCATTGCCTGCAGCTCATGGCTAGTGGGAGCTCTGCCAGCATAATTTGCAGGCATTTGTAGGCCGTTTTCTATTGACATTATAGTACAAGTTAAACAAACTCACCGGATACATCAGAGTAACAGCACGTAGGCACCTCGAGCTCTCCTCTCACTTTCCGTGTTTGTGGGATTCGGCTGCGGCGCTGGGACAGGGCCCTCCGGTTCCTCGCGAACCTGCAATGCCGGAACGGGCATCTCCAGAGCATGGGCAACCCACACAGCACAGCCCAGTCTGCACGCTGCTCCGGTCTCACCACGGTCCTCAGCCGTCCCCAGAAACAGGCAAATACAAAGGCAGTTTGAACCAAGTTCCACTGAACCCGAATCTCTCTCTTCCAGCTGAAAAGCTGCTTTTCAAAATCTTTCTGTCCTCCCCTGCTGATAGTTACCAAGGAGCAGAGCAGAAGCGCTACTGTAGTCATCACAGTATAAAACAAATGAATTTAAGGATTTTTGTTAGCTTAATCAATAGGCTAGAACTTTGGGAAAGATTGTGAACTATACACGGTTTCAGTTTAAATGCAAGTAGCCACCCCTGCTGCATTTAATGGCACTATTTTAAGTCCTGGTTTATCAATCATACATTTGCAGTATACTGTATGAGAAAAAATAAGACTTGCATATCAGCACTTCATCTTATTAATTCACTGCTTTGTGATAGAATTTGTGTATCATTTGAACATTTATAAATATGATGAAAACAATTATTTGCTTTCTCAAAATAAATATGTTTTTCCTCTCCCAATACAAACGTTTCAGATGAACCGAGTAATTAATATAATTTCTAAAACTGTGATAATTTTAATAAACACAAAGCAAGTTATTGGACTAAGTATGACTCCAACTGTGAGTGATTTATAGTGATAAAAATACACAGATGCCATCTGTACCAACAGAAGAACACTCATCACTAAATTTGTTTTTCGGTAACACTTCCCTTTCATTTATACTGGAATGAGCACAAATTTTAAATGATACTGACAGTAAAATATGGCCACTTGTAAAATAAGTAACCTAACAGTAGGAGAAATGCACTCAAAACTATGAATTAAAGCACTTGCCCAGGGCCTGCACGCTGTACCACTGAACG
This sequence comes from Crypturellus tataupa, assembly GCA_034781795.1. Lineage (NCBI taxonomy): Eukaryota > Metazoa > Chordata > Aves > Tinamiformes > Tinamidae > Crypturellus > Crypturellus tataupa. Next base: position 1,777,128 of record JAWLRI010000115.1, read on the forward strand.
GTCAGCGAACATTAAGCCAAGCTTGCCAGACGAGCAGCGCTCGCTTGGGCAGCCGCCGCTTCCGTATGACAGTTTTTGCTGGGTGTAACACTCTGTACCCCTCCCAAAGCAAATCAAAACAAAAAAAATACCTCAACCCAAACGGTGAAAGCTTTAAGTGCAGAACCCAGCCTAGGTCATTAGTCTGACTTCATCAGCTTGTCTGTGATACATTTGCCAGCATTTTTGCCAGTTCAGCATTAAGCAAGAGGGCCATGGGGTATGCACCAGGGAAAGCAGGGCAGGTAGTGAGAGCGTGGTGATAAATATCAGTCAACATCAAATACTAGCAGGAAGATCAAAAGAAAAGCAGAATTTAAATAAAATCTGCACATGGAGAACTTCATTAACAGCAGTTGCAGAAACAAAGATATGACACCCAAAGCGTTATTCACTTATGTACCAGGCACCAGGAGCTTTGAGGGCGGGAGGATCGTCCTCACCCGTGTGTGCTAATGGGCCCACGGCAAGGGCAGGGCCCAGCAGCGACTCTGGCTCGGGGTCTCCCCTGAGCACGTCCTGCCACTGCTGCCTTCTACTGCACTTGCCCCTCGGCTCTTCACGTGACGCTGTGACTGAACACAGCGACGTTCGTAGCTTACACAGTCCTGCATTTTTTAATTAGCAGTGGCCTTAATGCAACCCTGTTCAGCTTTGGATTCTAAAATATGGAAAGAATTTAAGTAAATGTGTAAAATAAGCCCTACTTATTTCTGCTTTGCTCTGCAACTATGCTTCCACCCCCATTTATCTCAGCTCCTCATCCCTCCAAAGTCTTTGTATCAAAAAGCTGGCAGATTTAGTTCCTACTTTTCTTTTTGAAATTTAGCAAAACAGAATGGCTGTCATTCAAAAACATCTTAGCAAGTGGCAAGCCAGCTCACCTTCATTCCCCCAAAATCAACACTTGGAAGACACGTTCTACTGATATGTCATGTAAAACACACTCGGATCTGACAGATATGTGTAACAACCATGTCCCAGAGCCTGATGTTCACAGAGAATCCCTCTATATATGCTTGTGGAGTTTTATAAAAACAGTTTTTAAACAGTGTAGATATTTACCTTGAGTTTGGACACAATATAGGATGCAGAATGCTGTCAAAATTTGGATCCAAAGTCTTTTTCCTCGTCAACCACACAGACATTCAGAAGCTTTCACTCACCAGCTGGCCAGGAAGCATCTGTTCATGAGCCACCTTTGAAATGACTGTCCTCTCCAAACCGTCTAAGATGAAATGCTCTGAATGCAACACAAAACAATTTATCAAGGCATAAGGAAAGATACAGATAAAACTCAGTGCTTCATAGCTTTTCTTGGGAGAAGCGCAACGCCATTGAGATTCCATAGAAATATCACAGAAATGAAAAATGAGCTTACTGTATGCCATACAAGACAAAAATATGTCATTTAGTTTCCATCACTGAAGCCATGCTTCTCATTCTAGGTGGATTTTAAATGCAGACTTGGAGACTGCTGCGTTCGTTACCAGATCTTCCACAATAACCAAATGCCACTAGTGTGCTAAGAGCGGCTGATCTGAAGTTTTGTTCCAAAATGACATTTTCTTTCTGCATGCAAATTAAAAAATGAGTATAAAGATATATCTACATAATGTCATTACATGATTTGAATCAAGTGGACTTGATAAGTGCAGTACTAAATTAGGTAGTTTTACATGCCATTTCTGTGAAAACAGAGCCCTGATCTTGTGAAAAATGATGCAAGATTCCCTCAGGTATCTGCTCTCCTTGATACCACTGGCTGAATATCACTTTAACATAGCGGAAATTATTCAGAAAAGTAACTGAAAAAAGTCTGAAAGAAAAATGCTATTTTTGATGAATAAGTTAATAAATAGTTTGTATCTTAGGAAGAAGCAAAACCAAAATGGCAATGATTTGCTAAATTATGAATTTCTATTACAGTATCTATTGTGGTTGTGTAATTCCCTGCTACTTTCCAAAGTTACACCTCTCAGAAATCCTCAAATTGGGTGCCCATTTTACATCCGGTTTTACTGCTTTCTTACTTAACAGCTCCTATAGATTAATTCGCTTTCCTTATCTACAAATCCTCAACCATTTAACAATTCGGTTTAAAATCTGACAACTTTCATTTAATTGAAAGAAAAATGCCCAATCAAAGCCACGGAACATAAGCAATTGCGACATATGGCTCCCCAGCTGGGGAAGTGTCTGACCAAAGTATCAGCAATTTGAAAGACAGAGACAAACAGCCCCATCAAATACCCTTTCACCAGGGGACAGGTGCACTGGGAGGGAAGCCAAAAGACCATGCTTCAAAGACCCAATTATTGAGCGAAACCATATGAAGGCAGCAGGTATTGTTCCCCCATCCTACAAATAAGGTGACTAAGGGGTTGTACGAGAAGCCTTTTGCAAATAGCTGGGAATGGAATCCATATGTTTATTATGACAAAACCTATTTTCATGCACTTAACTGAACTGACAATCAGGAAAAACTAGCCCAAATGGAGGTTTCTCGTTATGCAAGGCATGCAGACTCGAACAATTTTATCATCAACTTCAGAGAAAATACTTAACGTACCACAAACTATCATAGGTTTGTCCATGAACGTTTGATTCGGAGTGGCTCATCCTTCCTCAGATTTTCACGGGGACTGAGTCTGTATACCTGCGAACAATGTGCCTGCTATTTTCCTCAAAGTTCAGCCTGTTTTTAGGGAATGTGACACAGACGTGTTAGAGGGAGGAACAAGAATCTGGGTGTGAAAGCGGTTGGAAGAGACTGTATCAAGTTGAAGGTCCTTGTGTGGGGGATACAGTGCTGGGGACAGTAAATGGACATGACAGCAGAGAAGGCAGGGACAGGACAAGAGCGCGCTGCTCAGGAGCCCTGAAATGAGCAGCAGCCCCCAAAACCCACTAATGTGCAGCTGAATTCAAGAGGATTATGGAAGAAAATAGAGTGTGGGCAAGATGGGAGAAATATAAAGGATGCTTTGAATTGGCCGGGACAACGAAAGAAACATGGAGAAAAAAAGAAAAGGACAGTAAGAAGGAGGAGAAAAATAATTCAAGTAGCTCAATACATCCTGGGATACGATGACAAAAAAACTGTTCTTAAGCAGCAGCCAAAATGTGCATATGCGTTTTAGAACAAAGCTGAATATGAAACATAAAATTAAGAATAATGACAGTGAATACACCTTCCCAAGGACTCAAAAATCCAGAAAGCAGGTCAAAATAAATTTCAGTAATATCTATTTCTTAAAGACAATCTTGGCCCCTCCAAGAGTATATAAAGGATTCCAAGTCTTGAATGTGCATATTCACTTTTGGTTCCAGGGCATATGCCAATCATCTTGGACATTTTTTTTTAGTCTTTCAATTTTTATTTTCAGACACAAAATGTTTAAAAGTCAATGTAATAGTTATTGTACTCAGATATACTTCAAATCACAGAGTAAAATTGCTTTTCACTGTGCATTTCACAAAGTTTGATAGTAAGAAAGTAAGAGAACACCTCCCTCTACTGTTTCTTTCTTGTATAAGAATGCTCTGTTTAAACAGTTTTCTTTCTCTTCAAAGTTACAAACAGAAACACACTGGGGATTAGCACTGAAGAGTTTAGTTGTGACTTTTTTTTTTCTCTTTAAAAAAAGTGAAGTTCAAGTATTGATACTAACCCCAAATCAGCAAATTAGAAGAGCAGGAATCGTAAACAGGATTCAGAGGGAAGAATACAATGTGAAAAAGGAAGAAAGGCAAAGTGATGGGCATACTGACACATGTATTGAAGAGCTCCAGCAACGAAATATAATCTGTCCATGAGACTATCAAATGAAATAGTCAATATTCAGCTTATTTATTTGTATTTGTATTATTATTGTATTTGTACTTATTTGTATTCGTATTCGTACTTCAGGGAGAGATGGTTTCCGTTATGCTAGTTACAAAAAACAGAACAGCAAAACTCACCCGACTTTTCTGATGCATCCATCTTTAGGCATTAGATCTCAGGGGTCATCCAGCATCTGTATGCCAAATCCATGAAAAATGTATTTCAGGAAGTAAGCTCAAAGAGCCAGTGCGGTTACTGGAGGGTCACATTGCACCAGAGTGTCCTGTCTCAGCGTGGCCCTGCAGCAGCTCCTTAGGAAAGAGGACAAGAAAGAGGTTAGATCGAGAGCCCTCCTCAGACCTCCGACCCAGCTTCCGGCACACAGCAGCTTGGGACCAAGATTTCATCTAGACCACTGTATTGAATAAATTCTGGCTTCATTAGTTTTCAAATTGATTTTCATTCTACTTATTATTTTAACCTTAACCACTCTGTGTTTAAAAAAACAGTTTTATAGTTTGCAGAAAAGTATTTCCTTGTATTTTTTTAAAGCTAGTTCTCTGCTAGATAGCTGCTTTTTGGGTAAGAGAAACAATGAATAATTACCTTCAATCCAACAATCCACAATGTATTTGCTAAATAAAGACACATCTGAGAGATGAATAAATTCCCTTGATAAAAATTAAGTCTTTCCTGTGAGTATGGTGATTAACCTTATCATTTTTTTCTTATTTTAAATAAGAAAATGTTATATCTTAAAATCCAATAATGACAAATAACTATTTTATACCTACCAAAGCAAAAGTTCTGCTTTTTATCCCCTCTGAATAGAAATACATGCAGTATTTACTTCAACAAAGCATTCTTTGGTATCAAAGTAAGTTATCTTTTTAAGACATTTGATCAGGTTTTAAATGATTTGAATGCTTATATTACTTTAAAATCACAATCTTCACAGTAAGACATTGTGCACAAGCTAAGACGAGGGTAAAGTTCCACATATAAGCACGTGCTACCTCATGGCTTGCCAAAAACAGTTTTTAAAATGTGCAGTTTTTGTAAAAAAATGAGATTTTTATCCAATATGCCCAGGAGGAAAACTCACACTTTCATCAGCTGCCGTATCTCCCATCACCCAGTTATGCTACTAACTAGCAGATTACAAAAGAACAGATTTTGGTCAAATAACGGCGTAGCATTGAGATGCTCTCAGTTCTACAAGTGCAAGCAGGCTGATTTTTGCTGTGCTAAGCATTCCCAAAATAATTTTAAAAACCAAGCAAAAAGAAATAGGATTTGCTTTGTACCTTCAGGGGTAGGAGATGACTCATTTAAAGCAGCACAATCAGTAGTGAGAGAGGCAGCTCTCTCCATAATTTTCTGCTCCAAATAATAAAACTTCAGTTCTGAAGGATTCAGCGCTTAACATGTTTTTAAAGAAGTGAATGAGACTAGACCTTGAATTGACCAGTGTCCAGTTAAAGTACTTCTCACTCTGTTACCCCTAAATTACTTGATTTTAAGAGCTCCCTCAAGGATTTCTGTTTGCTGCTAAGCTTCTCCATGGAGATAGATGGAGCACATGTTCAGTGAACTCATGATTTTTGGCTAAGCAGGCCAAAATTTCCTTTTCTGAAATCATCACATGAACTAATTTTTTGTTAATTTTGTTCCACAAATCCATTTACGTTTTAGTCATTTTAGTTGACGGACTATGGAACTGATTTCATCATTAGCTCATATTGCTATTTCTGCAAGAGTAAACGTACGCACTGAATATTTTTCAGCTATCTTTTATCTACGAATATCAAAGAGAAACTTTAGTCTAATCTATACTCAAGTCTTTCAGCAAGTCATTTAAACCATTGCAAATTAATTGGAAACACTGCTACAGGAGAGAGAAAAAAACAAAACCCCCAAACACCCCCTTCACTATAGCCAGCGAAATAACATCCAAATCATTTTACCTATAAACATCTAACTTATAGCAATATGTCTAACTCATTTAAAAGCTCCACAGACTCCAAATTAAATATTTTTTTTCCTCATTTTAATGCCTTAAAATAAAAGCAGCCAGCCACAAAATTCAGCGTCAAAGGAAGTTCTTCACACTCTACCAACTTTAAAAGTTTCAATATAATGACTTGTAAGTCACGATGAATTATCGGCACTTCAATCCACAAAATTAAAACACAGTATACAATATTCAAAGATATACCGAGCTGCTTAACAACGATAACGCCGTTACACGCTGATGTTTGATGTTAGTGATCAAGGAGTTAAACTCCCAGCTAGCATCTTTTTTACCTTACGTCACCATGATTGTCTTCGCTTCCTCTCACAATTCCTACCGAAAGCGGAGGCGGGATTTTATTTGTTGCTCGTATTTGCAGTCCACTCTCTGGATTTCAGCGGGTGTCCCAGAAGGAGCGGTGACTGGAGGCCCGTGGGAAGCGGAGCGGCTCCTCGCCCGCTCCCGGCAGGGCCGGCAGACGGCAGCGCTGCCTCAGCGAGAAGCTGCTCGCGCCGCCGCTCTGTAAATACCTGTGCGAAGAGACGCACAGTTTTGGGGAGGAAAACGCGTACAAAATGTAGCCACAGTGTAAATTAAACCTATTTACAGACCAGGACTAAGTAACAACTAGAGATCATACAAAGGCAGGTATGATCATCCTCTATAAGGCTATACTTAAAGCCAAGCTATCTCAAAACTCAACCACCCTCTCTACTCTACCAAGGAGTTTTCCCCCTTCTTTTCCCACTCTTTTTAATGGGTATGGGAGAAATTCCTAAGCATAAAACCAGTATCGTTTTGATTTTAGCTTTCTTAATGTAAAGATGAGAATAATTATTCAAAGAGCAAGCACAAGCAGCGGACTCGTACTGTGCAAGCAACCTTAAACTGACTGTGCACACAGTATCCGTCCGTGTTTAATTATGTGATGATCGTATTTTCCTCCTATTATTTAGTGCAGCAGGGAAGGCATGCTCACTCAGGCAAATGTTCAATTTCTCTTTATCTTCATACCTCTGCGTATGGGTCTCTGCTTTATTTGCTCTATGCAACCACTGAATCCGAATGATCCAATTCACCCATTTCACAATAATCAGCGTCCATGGCCGGATCCCCCGAAGACACAAGTAGACTGAATCTATTCAACAAATCAACAGAGCCAGGGAGGCAGCCCCTAAGCACGAGGAACTGGGCCCAAACGGGAGCTGGGAGTCGTGTCCCTGTCGTGTCCCTGCCCCTCGTCCGCAGGGAGCTCTCACTCACTGCTCTCATTTTCGGGCCCCAAATCCAGCACTGCACAACTCAAGGGGCCCCTAATTGGGCTGCTCTTTTTCTAGGTGACAACATGCCAAGATTCCACTTGCAACATTTGCTGGATACCCTATGAAAAAACCTGTTACAAGGAGGGGTCAAGAGAGACTCCTCTCTCCTCGCAGTCCCCTCTGCGGGAGCCTCGGTTGTTTTGTGCACGTTTGTCCCTGGGCTAATGCAGAACCGCTCGCTGACAGGCAGCAAACTCACAGTAACCCCTCCGGCACCTCCAAAAACTGCACACAAAGGGCAGGTCTGGAAAATTTATGTGCAGCAAGTATGATTATAAAACAAAAACTCACTCTTAAAAAGTCCTGATTCAGGCCAAAAGTGGAAATATTACATGAGAAAATATTATGAATTTATTGATTTCTACATGGTTTTTATGCTTATATTAACTAAATATATTGCTTAATACATTGTTCTGATAATATGAAAGTGTGGCAGTACTTTGAATGTCCTTTGCAAGCAAGTAATCATAAAGAAATCATTTGTAATATTATATATGTCATATATGGAAGGAGAAAGATGCAGTTTTGGGCACTTAATTCTAACAGAAGGATAGAATTGTTTATAGCACCTATTAAGGATATAATTATTTAAAACTCAAGGCAAGTTAAATTTTCACCTGTCATTCAATTTATGGAATATGAGCTCACCTACAGGTAGCACATAGGGTGAATGCAGATTTCACAAAATAAGTGTTTTGTGAAAACTACTAAAAAGAGTTTGGGATTATTTCCAAATGCTAATCATCATGCAAAATTTGCATTTCTGCACATAAAAGTCATTGTTTTTATGTTATATTGCAATAAAAATCAAGACATACATTGTGAACAAGACTTTCAGACCAATTAGGCATACAATTACAAGTGCAGAAAGCACGCACAATTGTGCAGCTAATTTGTGCATGAAATTACTTTGATTGCACATACTAATTGGATAAATGTATGTGCAAATGCCAGTAGTCATTTGTGCTAGCAATTACCCAGCGCACATACATAGTCATGGAAACTGCATGTTTAGATTACATGCACTCTTGCATCCCTAACTGGCCTTGGTAACATTTTTAATCACAAGTCCTTACCAGCCCCCAATCAGGTCACTTACAATATTTTGGAAGTTTCTACTTACTTGTTATCCTTTTGTGTCAAAGCAATGAACATCACCATTGGGAAGTCATTCAATTTCTTACAAGCGAAGGAGAAAGGAAGAAAATTCCTTTTCTACAGATACAGCATCTTTCTGTCTTTGGTAAGAGGGAAAATCCTAAATCTTAAAGGAATTTAAAGCAAATATTAAAGTAATATAAAATAACATTTTAAGTCTATGTTCATGACACATTTGAATAAGAATTATGAAAATAATTTATAAGCAATCATCCAAAGAAGAGTGTGAAAAAAATTCTGTGTTCACAGAGGTTTTAAGTAATTCTATCAGACATGATTACATTGCTTGTGCACATACGAAGTTAGGAGCTCACTTTACAATCTTTAATATTCAATTAAAAAAGAACCCCTTGGACTCGCCCTGCCTTTGTTCTCTATCCTTATGCACTGCTTGCGTGTGTTTGACTTAGTTTGTCTTTTCAGATTATTCAGTCTGGTCTGGTGTTAGATTTGCTTGTGTATGACACTCATTCCCAGTGTGTCTTGCTAGCGAGCTCTTCATGGCAGTGGTGGTACAGAGCTTTGTATTTGTGCAAAATCCCACAGAAAGGGACCTCATTCTTGACTGTCCCTTAACACCTGTGTTCAAACAAAGAGTAATAAAAAACATCATGATCATATTGTAACATATAAATTTGCTGTCAATAAAGAGGAGGATTACGAAGAAACATTCCCTATAGACAAGTTGTTCTCTAAACACTTGCTGTAAAGTTTCTTACCTTTTCTGAAATATCTGATGCCAGTTGTGACTGAGGACAAGGTAGTTCATTACAGGAAATATTCATATAATCATCTATGCCAATTATAATTTGCCAGTAGTTTGTCTTCTGAGTGTTTTCTCATTTTGATTTTCAATGGCTGTGTTATTGCATATTCTCCTGGACTCCTTTCTCTCCCAATTTTCTCTGATAATGTTTTGCCTAATACAAAATTATTTATTCTACCTTTCATGTAATTGGAAAACACAATCTCTTTTGTGTTATCCTTATCTTTAAGGTCAAGGAAGTTAGGGTAGGGTACGCTAGTTTATAACCAGATACAACACATTTCCATCAAGGCCTGTCAACAGTCCTTATGCCTGATGCATGGCAGTTTCAAGACACAGATTGCGGGTTGACATATTCCATCTTTTTATAAACCACAGCTTTCAGCATTCCTTCATCCATTCACATTTACTTTAAAAAAGATGGAGAGTGGAACTGAAGTGAAATTTTAATCTTCTGTATAGATGTCACTAAAACTGAAGTTTCACTAAAAATCACGTGAATCTTACAGTGACTAAAGAGCTTAAGAATTCCAAGAACACGCCGTGAGCTTTAGCTTCTGCAGGAGGCCATATGCCACCCATGAGGGAAAAAAGACCTTTTGCATTTGACAAGGGAATTTCAGAACAAATCCTTTCACTGCCTAGTCTAACGCAATAATAGTGGCAGTCTGTTTGAATCCACCGGAATAGCACAAAACCAAATCACTTTGCTTCATTATTGTATGGTGATAATCAGTATATCAGTAAGAAATTTATTATGTTAAGGTACACTAGGAATAATTACAATAATTAATAGATGCAATAATTAAATATTCTTATGGTCTGAATTTTTGCATTTTTCTGAATAAGGACTTTGTAGCCGCCATTGGAAGATGCAAGAAAGCACAGTGATTAGCGAGGTATCATTCCTAAATGATCTATTTTCTATGTTCTAGGAATTCAGATCTATCTAGGAACTATGTACCAGGAACTAGGAAAGATAGAAACAATGAACTAGAAAGGGCTTCAATCTGGTCGTCTACTCACACCCTCACGAACAGACCCTTGAAAGGACTCCATTTCTCTGAGCAATGAATGAATATTAATTTTATGAAAAAAAAAAAACCAAACCCTCACATCACACTTAAAGATATTAACTACTTTTATGTCTGACAGGCCTACTGAAATTAATTATGTCTCGTGATAGAGAAAAACTAACTAGAAATGGTTCTTCAACACTTCCTCCAAAACACTCACAGTGTTGCAGGCCTTTTGCTGCATCTCCCCACATACATTTGTTCTGTGAGCTGAAAGGTTCTAGCCTATTCAGCCTAACCTTGCAAGGAAGCTGTTTCACATTGCTGATTATTTTACAGTCTTTTGGGAACTTTTCTTGTTTTCTGAACAGCTCTTAGGAGTGAAGCTATTTTTGATATGAGATAAATATGAACTCTCAATCTAGAAATAGCACCACAAGACTAATGCAGAAGGTGTCTTTTTTTTTTCTTTTGTTTTCCATTTCCATTTCTAATATTTTACTTTTCTTCATATGACTTCTTATGACTGCTGCTAAGCACTGTAGAAACACTTAACTGACAAAGAAATATCCAGGTTTCTGTATGGAGTGGTTATTACTGAGTCACAGACTATCATGTCCCACATACAGCTGTACTTTAAATATTTTTCTCCTTAAGTTATAAACTCTTGATTTTTTGGAGTAAGCAGCAGTAAATTTGTGGACTAAGCTAGCCTCAGGGACCTCAGACATCCTGAATCACTTGTGATCTGGGGTAGCCACAACCTCCTCCTCGAATTTTCTAACCTGTCAAATGGGGATAGTATCAGTCCTATTTATGAGGTTTGCAAGTGTGAATCATCTCACAGATGTGTACTAACAGCAGTATTATAAAAATATTACCAAACTAACAGACTACACAATATATTAAGCTCCACACTATTAAAAGGAGGTGGGAGAAAAGGTATTTGGATTTTGATAGCTTTTATATCATAATAAAGATGGAGGGATTGCAGTTTTGGAACTTGTTGAAATGCATGGAACTCCAGAAGCTCCCATTCTTCCCCTGCATTACATCCATCACGGCTATTCTCTTCCAGGACATAGAAAAATGATTCAGCAGAAATTGAACTTCCTCATTTCTATGCTGCAAGAGCTCATATTCATTTCAGGCTGTTCACAGCTGCAGAAGTTAGTTATTGTTAGCACGGACCACTCCTGAAACCCGAGATGTCCTGCTAAGGATACTCCATCAACAAAATCACAGTTGTCCTGCTCTTGCATAAGTGATGCCCTGTGTCCTCACAGCCCATTAGGCTGCTCCAAGAAAATGTGTCCCACACCACCTAAAGCTTCTGAACTCTGACTTCTTTGTTGTGTGCTGCCATCACGTATAACACATTTTTGTTTATTTGTTTGTTTTTCCACACGTGGTAGTATTTGCTGTGTCCAGCAGAGAAAGGAGGACTTTGACATAGTTTATTCCATCCCTGTTGTTAGAAAAAGCCTTTTAAATATTGAAGATTTTTATCCCTTTACTTTAAACTATTACCCTACTGCTCAGTTTTAGTAGAACTAGGAAGAAAAAATAAACCCCAGTGCTTAAACACTGGTCGTAAGAAACTATGTACAAATTTAATGTTAATATTCCTTCCAATGTGTAGTAATTGATGCAGATAAAGTAAATGTCATGGCTAGATCTTGTGATAATTTACAAGTAGACCTGTAATGTTTCCTAGAATTTTTAACTTCGAAGTGATTGCACAAAAAAAGACAGACTAAGCGTCTTAAGTTCTAACATTATATATTTTTTTTTCAGATAAAACAACCAAATGAGAATTTAAGAGAATTTGTGGAAGCAAATTACAGTTAATGTGACACTGGCCAAACTGCAATCTCAATTCTCCTGTTGTTTCTCAGTCACATCACATCAGATGCTAGTTTTTGTTTTTACATATTCTTAGAACTTCACATTTTTCTTACAGTTTCATCTGAGATTTATACATAGCCAGCTTCAGGTCTGAATACATTGCATAATTTTGATTTTTTTTCCCCCTCTGGAAACACGCTGTAAGTGGTATAAAATAACACAGTAGACTTCACAGAGCTGAAAGGAATCTCTAAGAGCAGAAACAAGGATTTTAAAATAATAAAGTAATAAATAATCTAAAGACATACTTGTCTTACAATCCAGTTTAAGCAGTGCTTGCTTCTTTAGGCAGTCTCAGTGGAAAGAATAGAAGGAGAGCTATTTCCCACTTAAGTAAAAAGTTTCTCACATTCTTGTAAAAAAGTTAAATTACCACAGCAAATAGTTTGGGCTTTTTCCTTTCAGCTCCAGTTCTACTGTGAGATGGCTGTTTTGAGACACTGGTTTTCTTCTGACCATATTTCAGCATATCTTCTCAATAAGTTAACCAATAAGCAAAAAACACCTCTGGTCTTGGGACAATAATATGGAAGAATTACCACGAAAAAATTGTTATACCTTAAGAGCACCAGTGAATATTAAATAAGCTATTCTGATTTTCTGCTTCATAGTCTAAGTGTTTCTGCCATTAATTCCAGGAATTTGTTACATTCCTCATATGAGCTCCCCTACTTCACAGTAGGGCATTCAGTCTTAGTGTGAAGACCTTCTGAGAAGGAAAAGCCATAATTTTAGCTGCTTATTTCCCCGAAGTCATTTCTAAATTGTTAGTTGGGAGCCGTATATCCTATGTCCTATTTTACATGGCATTTGTTGGGAGATTCTACTGAGCTATTCGCACAGAACCACAGAATGGTTGAGGTTGGAAAGGACCTCTAGAGACCCAGAGATCTAGATCTGCAGCAGCAGGACCAGGCAGTTCACGGGACAGGCCCTGCTTTCCGCCACAAGCTGTACTGCTGTGTTAGCGCCTCCGTCCTTGCCAGCGCTTCCTCAGGCACAGTCATTTTCTTGTGGCAATGTAGGCCAACAACCTACATTACTGATAAGAATATTGGAGCACATGACACTATTCTATCCTGCTGAAGTTACCAGAGATGCTGCGTTTCAAATACTATTTCACATTGCTAGGCCCTTCCTCAGCTCTCTTAGCTGACTTAAATCTCTTTTATAGATGTTCCATTCATTTTACTCTGATAATCTATTATGTTCTAGGAAAGTGAACAATTCCCATCTGAAAGTTTAGGTATATGGTATTGATGCAAATACTTTTACCAAAGAATGATATAAAATTTATCTAACGGCATTATCATTCATAAAAGTCAGAATGTTTCTATCCTTTATTTTCCATCACTGAAATTCCCTATAAATTTTTGCTTTTCCATCAGTTTGCCTGGGATTACTCAGGTTAATCAGCCTGTAACTCCAAACTACTTGCAAGTTTTATCATTATACATAACCTAAAAATTGAGTTTGGTAGACAAAGATCCAATATACACTTGAAAATTTAATCTAGCATCTATTTACCAGAGATGGGACAGATAAAAATCTGAAATACAGCAATTAATACTTATTTTTTACTATGGATATATTTAAATTTAACGGTAAAGAATATTTTATACAAAAGCCAAATTTTATGGTAAATTCACAGGCAGATATTACTTGGCAAGCTAAAAATACCCCCCTCACACACAGAAGAAATATTTTAGAGCAGACGGGTTCTGTGAAATCAGGCAGAAATATTTTTTTCAGAAAATTAGCAGAATAAGTGTAAGATTTTAAAGCGTTTTTACAAGCTTCTTGCTAAAGAATTTTCATGCGTACTGCACGAAGAGCTCACCAGATGCCACCTCACTACGCTTCCTCTAAAAAATCGAACTTGATGCTGCCAAAGTGGCATTGTAGATGAAAAACTGTCAGTGAACTTGCAAGATTAGTTCAGATTATATTTATTAGCTATTGCAGCACTTGCAAATGCCATTCAAATAGATATTAGTGAAATTAAATACATATATAAAGAAATATTCATTGTACTTAAGATCTACCTTTCATCTGATGATGGGGCTTCTATTTTATACTGTTTTTCTATTTTTCTAGTATTTCTATTTTATATTAATCCTAACTAGACTACTGCTACTTAAAAATGGCTCTGGTGATGAAATTAACCTGGTAGGCAGACTGAGAGATAATGTTTTCATATAGATTAAAATAGATTTTATTTTTTAAAAGGAATGCATTTAAGTCTGAGGATTTCATGGCATTTTTCTTAAACGTTTAAGTGCTTTTTTCATTACCAGGAATACTTACAAAATTGCTGCTGAAAAATAGAGTTAGCCACCTCCTACCCAGATGACTCTATGTATCCGTGTATTTTCTCATTCTCTTTGATGAACACCGAGCAGACAACGAAGCCATCTGGTCAGGGAGAAAGAAATTGTGTAAAAATGAGATATGCGTGTGTAAATAAAAGATTGATGAATGAAGCCCTGAAAGCTGAGATGAAAGTGAAGCAGAACAGACAGGTAAATCATTCTGATACTTATGTTAGTGCTGAAATTATGTTCCTCTACTTTCTATTTTTTTTTCTGCTGACAGCAGTGTAGGTGACAAAAAATACTTTCAATTTTGCTGTTGACAAAAGTGCTGGGGGTTAGCAAACTGTTTTAGTTCTACTGCTGAAAAAGCATGCTTTAGTCAGGAAAAAATCAGAGAAAACATTTGATGTTTCATTTTTAATTATTTGAGTGTACCCAGATACTAGAGTGCTGCTGGTTATTGAGCTATGAAGCTCCAGTTTCAGGACTACCAAAAGAGGACTCTAGGATGGTTTGTTAAAATTGTCTGGGTTTAAATAAATATATATATACACACACACACACAAATTTTGAGCCCATTCAGCTTAACTGTGACAAAAAAAAAGGAAAAAAAACCCCACACATTCTCTGATAAGGCTCTAAACTTTCTTAAAGTGTGTTTAAATAAAATATCAATTTTGGCCTAAATAGTACAGAATTTCAAGCAACTGTTAACAGGTAAGCTTTGCCTAAGATCCTAGAGTGTAAATGTAATTAGGATCAGTTTTCTATTGTGACAATCACATGATGCAATAGCTAATGAACCGAAATTCAGTTCAGAAACTGAAAAAAGAAACAAACAAAAAAACACTTGATGCAATTTGAATTGATTCTAGCAGGGAATAAACTGGAATCTATACATTGTATCTATTTGTCATTATATGCTTCAATATTTCCAAATCTTCCTTTATGCGACAAATCACTCCAAACCATTTTTCAAATGAACGATAATCTTGTTTGAGGTTAAAGAAGGGTTACCAAGAACACCCAGAATATCACTATCAGGGGACATGAAGTTTAAGGATTTGTTCAACATCCAAGATATTCAGTGCTTGTTTGTTCATGCTTTGGGCATCATGTGAATTTAAAGGCTATAGCAGTCTCGGCTCAGTGATCCTTTACATAACATTTAGGAAATGGACTTTATTTTACAGTTGAGCAAAATCAGTCTTACTTCTCACCAAATGTCTTCATTCATTGGTTAATGTTTAGTGTAAATATACAACCATTCAAGACAGCATGTTTAAAATTAATATTTTTGATTGACATTTCATACTCCATGGATATTTGTTCCCTTACAATTCAATTTATTCAATATTTAATTCAATATTTTAAACAAAAAACCTACATCAAATCTATATCATCTCTGCTTTTATAGAAGTATTATTCTGAAAGCAAACATACTCAGTTTCAGAGCTGAAAGGGGACAGAATTCAGTCCTTCTGGCTCAAAAGCACATGCATCACCATTAGATATAAAGACTTCTCTTGACAACCCTCAGCAGTTGGCAAATCTTCTGCAGCTGACCTGCCCTGAGTAAACCAAAAAAGCCATATAGAGTAGGCACTGTGGCTCGCTTATAGCCAATATTGTTACTACTTGAAATGGTTATTATAATCATAACAAATAATAAAACTTATTACTTACTAGTACTGCTTAAGAGGTTTGACAAGATAACCAAATACAACAAAGGGAAGCTCATGCGTTACCAAGTAACATCAGCAACAAATTCTGAAGATTTTTCTTTTTTTATAATTTTACAACAGTGGTAGAATCATAAAGAATCAGACTGCACGCAGTCACTACAAAAATATACTAATATGGCAATGACAGCAATGATTTGTAGTGAGATTTCAGTAAGCAGCATATGATTTCGCCATGGTTTTTGGACAGAAAATAAAAATATTAATTTTGCTAAAGAAAATATGCCAATTATTTATCATCAGGAAAAAAGGTTAACCTCAGAATACAAACACAGAATTCTATCCATATTGGTATCTGTCAACTATGCTGAATGTATTGTGTATAGAATTAAATATTATGTATTTACAACAAAGAAGTTAAAATAATAGGCTAATATTGGCTAGGAAAATAGATAATGTGCAGAACAGCAGGGCTCGCAGTGCTGACGACTGCACAATGTCAGTGCTAAGAATGCACCATGTGCTCATGGAAACTTCAAATATTAGTGCAGCATCACACAAAGCATGGAAAGGAGTTATGGTATGAGCAATATTAACTCATTCAGTTCATAGAGCTGCTTCCTCATGAACTTGGCACTGGGAAGAATTCACTATCAATTTAAATCACTTTAACAGTTAGGAAAGAGACAACACAGATAAAACATGCTTATTACTGAATTAAATAATGCCACGGAATAGTGAAGAAGAGCTGTCATACTGTATCGTTCGTTGCCACATACAACAGAGCGCTGCGGATAACATTTAGCAATGCATGAGAACAAGCATCACAAAAGAAAAATTACTTTAGCAGATGCCAATCAGTTGCTACCTGTGTTATCCTTGGGAAAGTTTTTAATTCACGTTTTTATCTTACATTAAATACCAAATATTATCTTGTTCTTCGGAGGTAAGGTTTGCTCCCTCCATTTCTGGTGGAAATCAGAAACATAAATTCCCCCAAGCAGGCAGAAGAAGAAGAAAAGGAAAAGAACCATAAAAAACAGACCACTCCTAGAGTAACAATTTAAGCTTTTAAGTACTAGAAATCCCACGCCTTAGAATTCATCCATACCCAGGACAGAGAAAGAAACACCTGAGCACGTGCTGGCTCCTTGCTCACGGTGGACACTTTCCCAGTTCTACTTTGATGTCAGCAGCCCACAGTCTTACCGTGTTTTTTGTGGGACCGGGGATCCTCATGACCCTACAGGCCCATGCGCACACACTCAGCATATTGCTTAGAAAAGGGGGCATCCTTCTCATGGCATGCCAGCTTTTCCAAAGTGATAATATGGGATAATATATTTCCCTCCTAAAGATGTAATTATTTTTGAAATAAAATCAATAAGAATAAATACTATAGAGGATTACAGTAAAAAAAAAACCATTTTTTAACTTGGAAACAGACGTACTGTGGTAGCTTCATGCCTGCCTCATCATTAACATCAGTGGTAATGGAAAGCTCTTGAATAAAACATATACTTAGGGCTTATCAAGAGAAAACTCTTGGGCCAAATGAGAGATCACCACACGAGGTACTGCAGGAGGTCAAAGGCATATAGGGCAGCACATCTCTAACCTTAGCTACAAGTGGGAGCAGTGCTTTAATCTGGACTCTGCTACACATTCCTTCTGAGCCTCAGGGAAATCAGTTAACTTCTTCAACTGCTTTCTGCCAGTTAGAAAACCGAGATACTAAAAATCAGTCATTATCTCAAGACAAAATCAGAAGAGTGATAAATGTGGATTATAAATAGCACAATTATCAGCATTAATCTGATAGAAGGAAGAGGGCATTAATTCCCATGGACTTCCTGAAACAATAAGGATTATTTCCTTTGAGAAATGAAGTAAAAAACATGCAACAATGAGTAACAAGTGATAATTTGTTCAAGTCACCCAACACATTATTTGATATAGTACTACAGAGTTCATCACACATTACTGAAAAAGTCACTATGTTACCGTAACAAGAAATAAAATAAAGCAGATGTAGCAAGGGCAGCTGCAGTAAGACAATCTAGGACAGCTAGGTTGAAGCATGCTCTGGTAGACAAAGCAAAAGAAGTAACGTTTAGCTAACTTCTTGAATTCAGAGGAATAACTTTACTAAAAAAATAGTCTTCTAAGTGAGTTTCAAAAAAGCTATTCAAAATTTAGTATCATACACAAAGGAAAAAATAGACAAAGAAACGGGACCAAGTGGAATCACTAAAAAGAATAAAAACAAACAAAACCCCCAAATCCTCAACAGCACAAATGAATGAAGATGGAAGGAAGCTGTACGATGTTTAAAGATTTAGGTAGCTAAAAATGCTAGGAAATGGAAAGCAAGGCAAGATTCTCCGGTCATTGTCAAAATTTTGCAGCCAAAACATACCACCACCTGTACGAGAAGAGGACTGAAGGACAGAGAGAACTGGACTTTGACAACAAAGGACATGCCTGGAAAAGGAATTTTTAGTATAAGGAGTCTTGCTTTGATTGAATTAAATCCCAGTCTGCAGGTCCTCCAAGGCCTCCTCCAGTTCCATTTCTTGTGTCTCTGGATCTCCCAGTTCAGACTTCTAGATGGTCTAAGGATTATCCAGTTATCCTGGAGGTTTCCAAAACGCAGGGTAGAAGTCTGAAAAGCAGGAACCAATCTCAACCCTTTAGTCTGATACTACACAAATGTCAGACAAATGTGTTTTGATGATTTTGAGAAATTGTTCTCAAAACAGAATTTGTTGAGAAGGATGATGTATACACACATCTTATATTGAAAGGTTTTTTGAATTTATATAATGTGTAAAAACTGAGAAATTTGCCTCTGTTTGCTTTCTTTTCATTCCTCAGTTATTATTGCCTCATTATACAGTCATTTGTACAATGTTTTGGCAGACATTTACTATTGCATAAATTAAAGTCACTGAATCTAGTTTTGCCTACAGGTCTTTATGAAAATACCAGCAACATTTTTATTTGAATGTCAAAGTTTGTCAACCATTAAACTGATTGATTTTTCATTATGCAATTCAATAGAAGAAGCAATCTCCAGTCTGTATGCAACATTACTCTGAGAAAAATATGCATCTTTGAAAAATCCTTGCTGCTTATGCTTAAAAAAAGTCTCTTCACAAAGGAGCTACACTTTAAGGCTGACTTCATATATTTTATTAATATACTAGCAACAGATAGGATGTTGCAATTCAATTCAGTGAAAAAGAATGAATTCATCTGTGGTAACCCCAAAATTCTAATAATTCTTTAGAACTCTTTTCAAGTGGCTCTGTGAGAAAGATACCGATTTTAATAAAAATAAGATTATCCTACACTCTGAACCTACCATGACATCTCTAAAACCAACTAGACTCAGCAGGGTAAAGGAAGCTCCTGCACAGACAGGGCAGCACAAGCTTTCCTGAAGGAACAGCCTCTCACATCCCTGGTTTGTGGAAACTACAGTCAAGTTCAGAGACCAGTTTTCTTAGTTTTGTTTTTAAGCCTCCTTTACAAAATTTCCAACGATGACACCCACAACACTGCATAGAGGGAACTCAAAACCTACCTCAAATTCCTCTAAGAAGCCACAAAATGCCAAAATCTACAAGCAGGGTTGCACTGGCTCCCACTGTGCAGGGGAAGCAGGTCAAGACCACCCCCGAACAGCAGCTCACAAGAAGTTAAAGCCGCAAAAACAAACTGCAAGCTGAGGAGGCACAACTATCCCTGGTGAGAAAAAACATCATTTATCAGACGCAGTTTCAAGAGATTCAGAAGACCCACATAAAGCCAAAGCCTTTCCTTGTGCCAGCCTTGTTCCATTGCACCACGGATTTGTGTTACTTATGTTAACGCCTCCAGAAGGAAAGGACAAGGTAACCACCGAGGAACACAGGATGATTATTGCTCCCTTGGGAGTAACCGAGTGTGTTTGGGAGAGAAAAGCGTCTCAAACGCAGGGTGAAGGAGGGGACAGCCGAGCCCTTGGAGCACACTGGTTGCGAGAGGGGGAGCAGACACAGCGCCAGGCCGCACCGCAAGGGGAACGGCCTCGCTCGGTAACCCAGAGAAGAGTGAAAGAAATTTTACACCCATCTTTTGAGAGCTATCCTCAAAGACAGGACTTGCCTACAACGATAGCGGGAAATTTGTGTAGAGACTCTTTTTGTTGCTCTTTGGCCTTCTCAGGGACTAGCTCACTCTCTGCTTAAAAGTAATGTCCTGGTCTTGTTTCTGGTCAAGTAACGGCTGCTTTGGAAACGAGAACAGTTATCCTGGTATTCTCATGGTCTTTGCTCTCATAGGAAGATCTAAGTGGATTCACATGGAAGCCTGGGCTGAGAAACGTCCGGTAAAATCCTCAGTCTTGATATCTGAGACTACGAAGGAAGCAAAAGCTCCTCTATTTGAATTTACCGACTTTGTGTTGCACTCCCGGTACGTTTTGAGCAAGACCCCACACGTAGGCCGTGCTGCGCCCCTGCTGCGGGCGGCAGCTCCTCCGCGCGGCCAGGCCGCCCTGCCGCGGCGTCACCAGAGCCCTGCGTCTCCCCACGTCCCGTCCTGCAGCTCTCCCCGCTCCAGCGGAGCCTCCCGAGGAGACACTGCTGCCTTTCCTGCAGGCAGGAACACCTGGCAGGAGATGACACGGAGGACCCAGCCCCACCATTCTGTGGGGCTTTGTACCCGCACATAAAACAAACCAGGTGGCAAGAGGAAGGCAGCAGGTGGTACTTGTGGAAAGGGACTGCAAGGTGAAGCGCTGCTTAATTGTTGATTTATAGGCACCGCCACAGAACAAAATTTGGATAAGGTTTTGATTTTAATCTTTGATTTAACTCATTGTTAAAACACTTAAAAGACTTCAAGCAGGACAGTATTCCAAACTAGGGGTCCCGGTTTTCTCAGATTCCTGTTTAATTCAAGTCCATTTCTTTCCTCCTCAGACGAATGCAGAGAATAGGCTCTAGGAAAAATATTTTTACAAAAATAGGTACTTAGCACATGTGACAGTATTTTTCAGATTTGCCTGACTACTGACAGCTGAAACTGAAAGTGTCATTTTATGTTATTTTTAAATGATTTTGATTAAGTAGTAAACAAAGATTTTATGCGGGTTGGTGAAAGCTTACTTGTGAAACAAAAAACATGTCAGTGATGGAAAATAGGACTTGGCTAAGCAAACATCTGCTATCCTTTCATTTTTTAACAGTTATGCTTGATTTTACTCACAAAAAAATGTTTGCATCTCTTTTCAGTGTTTCTGCTATCCATTCTTACAGTTATCCTTAATGTTCCTTTTCCTTTTCAAAGCTGTATGACTTTTACATTTCATTGATCTCTCAGAAAGCTTCAGAAATATCTGACACCATTTTGCATCTTGTAACTTTGACAGTTACAGGAAAAGACTCAACCACATTCATTCAAAAAAACAGCACCAGAGACAAAAAACAACCCACTTCTCTTGAATCCCAACCTGGTCCGTTATCCCGTGCCTGTTCACTGGAGTACCGTTTCATCCCCCGTTATTGCACTTTTAACGGGACACATCAGCGTATTTTCAGACATCACTTCAGAGATGACACTGGAATATGATACCTGAAGGGATCTAGCACGTTTTTATATGTATACTCTGTGCACTTTGTATTTCAAGCAGTAACTTAGCAGAGCTAAATATATATTTAAAATGTAACTGTGAGGCCACTTTACAATGATGATAAATAGAATTTTTATTGTTTCTCTTAAAAGCATTATTTTTGTCTTTTATGAAATTTATGAAGTAATTTTTACATTAAGTTTGGCCTATTATTTCAGCAATAGAGATTTCTACTATTTAAGAAACTAATCACAGTAAGAATCACATAGTGGATTATCTTGGAATAATCTGCAGGCTAAAATTATTCACTATAGGTACCTAGATAGGGCTTACAAAAAAATTGGAGTGCAAAAAAGGCTGAATTCACTGGATAATTTATTCACAAAAAAGGACTCAACCACGACTAGCAGTGACTTTCATGCTACCGAAAAATTCCCAAAGCAGAAAAATGTTTTGTAACATTGGTCTGACAGCTGGTCTCTCATCATGATTAAATGGCTTTTCCTTGGGTGAGCTCCAGAAATATGCTGGGGTTTGAAACAGAACAGTTTCAAAATTCCACAGTGGCCATTACAAAATTTCTGAAGTACACAGAGAATTTTTTTTTTTTTTTTAAGGAGCCAGCACCCACCTTGGGAACCAGTCTGGAAGCGTCAAGGAACTTCAATCAGAGTCTCAATGATCCAGCTGTTTTATTGTTGTGCTAGTAAGACTTATGAACCCAACACCTTCAGGATCAAGAACACCAGCACTTACAACAGAGAACAATTTCTTAGGCCAGCTCTGTGTTAACAGTAAAAGAAAAATGAGTTAAAAATACTGGCATTCAACCAGAGAAAGAGTTTCTTGAAAGCAAAGAGCTAAGGGCACATTTGTTAGCCACAAACAGTGACTGTGCAATAACACCTCAGAGAAGAAGCCTCCTCTGTTTGAGGAGACAGATGACATGTCCTGAAATGAAGTTATTATTACTATTATTATTTCTTTTCAAGTGGGACATACCAACCATAAGGAGTGGAGGAACAGCACTCAGGTCTTTTGCAGAAACCCAAAGATATGAATTATGGCACAGCACTACGTAGGTCCTCAAAGTACAAGGTCCTCAAAAACTCTTATCTAAAAATGTTCAGATATTTTCTATCAATCAGGACAGTCTGAGTTAGCACCACAACTTCTTGGCACCAAGCCCCTCCTGGTAACTGAACAGACTGCCACAAACAAAGTATTTTGGTTCTACTTGATTCTTAATACTTTAGATTACAGTAACTGACAGTTAAAAGGAAGTTAAAATCCGGTGAAGACCTAATTCAGTATAGTAAGCACTTAAAAACCTCACACCATTCTCAAAGCAGCTTTCCCACAAGACTTACAAGATACTTGCATAAAACTGCCGCTGGAGCAGCATTATATTCACTGGGAGTCTGCTCTTGTCTTTGAAGATGCTCATTCAAATACATCTAGGGCTTGATATACATTCAAGTTGATGCCTTCCATCTTTTTTTGTCAATGTATGCAAGTAGCGTAAAATATATTGTCTGCTAGAATTATGACAGGAGAAACATTTTCTATTAAAGTCTCCTCTGATCAGAACTCCCATGCAGTCAACAACTGCATCTTCTTGATACTTCACTGTCAACTTTCTAAATCTCAAATGCCACTGAGATTTACAACACCCCTGCCTGCCTCCCCATCCAGATTTTGAAGAACCAGTCACTGTTATTAGTGGGAACTGGCAGCCTGTAAATAAATATAATGGTAGAATTGCTAATATGCTTTATTTCCACAAAAAGTAATTTTTTTGCTACATTTGAAAGTGATGTCATGAATTCCACATGGTGGGCAATTTTCTGTTATCCCTACAGCTGAAATATATAGTAACTTTTTACTGCATTAAAATGTTATTCCTGAAACTACACCTAAGTTGTTTAAGCTTTTTTACTTATTACTGAACCAATTTTGCTTCTACACTGGGTTAAACAAATATTTAATATTGGTCTCTCAAACTTCTACTGTCCCCTCACCTACTTCCACATCCTATCAAAGGTACTTAATAAATGGGATGCAAGCGATTCCCTCTCTACCACCACTCTTCCACACATTTGACAATTTTGATAATAGGAAGTGATTTCAACTTTTGGACATTCTACACTGGCTGAATTCTGCGAAGGTTTAAATGCAAACTTTTATGAATTATTTTGACACTAATTAGTATTAGTTGCTTAAGTGCACACACATGTATGTTTATGTTCACATACATATAATTATTATGACGTGACATCAGTAATTCACTTTCTTACTTGGAAAACTATTTGTTCTGTCTAAACATATATTACTGACAACAGGACTGATGCCGGTACCATTAGTTTGACCAGAGTCATTCCTGCATTCACTGCAGTCAAGGCGACATCTACGTAATTCTGAACTAATTTAGTCAACCAACAGAGAGGTACAAATCTTCATGATATCAACTGAGATTTATTTTAAACTACTTGTTTAGAATTCTACTAAGGACTATTAAGACTGTTTAATTGATGCTTTCTACTAGCATGGTAACTAGTGTTAGTATTTTTCTAACTTTTTCTAACTTTTCTAACTTTTTTTAACTCCATTTCTGTTCCCACGCTCAGCTTCCTATTTAATCATCAGTGGCAGCAAGATCAAATTTCCAAAATATTCTACCTTGTTCAGGGAAAATCTGAACTTGCAGACTGATTAATAAATGCTCTGTAAACTTGAAACTGGAATTAAACCCAATGATTATGAATAGTACATAAAAAAATCATAACGTGCAAGGGGGAAGACTGGGCTCACTTAAAAGTTTTGATACTTATGAACCTTTCCATGTTTTAGAACTGAGAGCATTTTCATACCGAACGCAGGGATCCACTTCTCAAAAGCAGGCAAAAGCAAGAGAAAGCTCAACGGGGTAGAGAAGCCACCCTACAGTCAGCGCAACATCTGTGGGTTCTCCAGCGCATTCGTATCTGAAGGGCCCTTGCGCTTCTACTCTCGTTTCTACTTGATGTGCACCTTTTCTTCATTCATTGTTACCCTCCTCTCTCTCAGACTTTTCTGACTTCTGTAAAACTCCTGCTGATCTCTTCCATTTTCTTCTTTCTTCAAGACACTTTGTCTTGTCCTTCCACTGAACAGATTTCATTGATCCTATCCAGCACCTTAAAAAAAAAAAAAAAACATACAAGTCATGGGAATAATGGAATTTCTTTTTGCAGAAGTTCATTGGAATGTTTTACAACCTTTCACCACTCTCCTGCTTTCTTACTTTCTGGTGCAAGCTCATGGGTGTAGGTCTTGAGCAGTATGTGGTATCTTTATTTATGTGGTGCACCTTTTTGGTTCGTTGCTGTTGTCTCATTGCCCAAAGTACGTGCTTTTGGTTTTTTTCCTTCAAGTTCATAAACAGTTTGAAATTGTGCAGCAGTCTCACAGAGCAGAAGGAGACACACAAGTGCAAGCACACGTAATCTTGTAGCACGAAGGTTACGACAACCAGTCCCTGTTCCATCCTCCTCTCCCCACAACAGCAATCTTGCTTCGGTTATTCCCATTTGCTTCTTTCCATCTTAGGTAGGAAAGCAGGTAGTTCATGTCTTCCCATTCTCGGTCCAGAAAAGTGCTGGAGAAAGAGATTTTATCCTTTCAACTGCTCAGATTATAGATCATTGCTGAAATAGTCTCTTACTGTGTGAAAACACAATTTTAATGCTTGCTATTTGCTATTAATCAACAGATTACCATCACATTGTTCCCAGAGTTAAGCTGCAACAACACACTTTGCTGATGTGGAGATTTGGAGGGGGGTGAGAAGACAAAGTACAATGTAGGCTGAAACAAAAAGCAACCACGCAACCTCCTGGATACAAACACTGAAATCAATACCAGCTAGGTGAGAACGCAGAGCTGCAAGGGGAACACTGACAGGATGTGGAAGGGTTCCAAAAACGGGCACAATTTGCAATAAGGCATCGTATAACCAACTGTAACTCTCCAAATCCCCCATGACCCGTGCGGAGCATCTCCCAGGGTGGCTGAACCCCAGGACCGGCCCTGCCGCTCACAGCGGCACGCGCAGCGCCAGGCACTGCGTGGGCATTTTGGAATCAGCAAGTTTCACACCAGATGGTCTTTTTTTTTCTTTCCCAGGGTCAATTTTCCCATTGATGCAAGGAGGATTTACGCATGCAAGTCCCATTACCATTAACAGGGGTTACCCATATAAATCCCTGTGCTATGATAGGAGAAAAGACCCCACAGTCTGCAGGCATCTCAGTTCTAACGATTACCTGTCAAATGGCCCTCGGCATCATCACCATGAGAAAAAGCAGACGTAGCAGCTTCAGGGCTGCAAACACCTTCCCAAGGAAGGGTAACTAATTGCAGTCCTACAGACAAGGCAATGCAACAAGAAGAGAAAATGGCATGAAATAGACTGTGTGAATATTAAGAGTTAATCCAATTAGCTAAAGTTAAAACGAAAGTGCTCATTAAAAAAGGAATTCAAACATATCAAAGCACTCCTTAGAAGAAAAAAAAAAAAAAAAAAGGTGTGAATATTGTATGAGCTCCAAGGTGCTTGAAGGATAATACAGCTACTTGTTTAAAAATTCAATTAACCTTATCTTTCTTTAACTTGATTTATTAATAATCCTACAGATAAATTGCCAGTTTTTAAAAAGTCATGTTATCTTTTGAATACATCCTGTGTGACAAGCCTTAAAAATACTTCAAATAAGCCTAACTCTCATTTTGTACGCTTAAATCATTTAATTCAAGAACAAAATGCAGTTCAATGCGTGTTTTCCATAAAATAAAAAGATCAACAGTCTT
Source organism: Crypturellus tataupa (assembly GCA_034781795.1). Taxonomy (NCBI): domain Eukaryota; kingdom Metazoa; phylum Chordata; class Aves; order Tinamiformes; family Tinamidae; genus Crypturellus; species Crypturellus tataupa. The sequence continues at coordinate 1,803,645 of JAWLRI010000115.1, forward strand.
ATCTGTTGCTACTGCAAGTGAGCTATTGGGTACTCAAGTACCATAGGAAAAACATTTTATATTTCCATCACTATGTGAACGAGGCATGAAAACAATTTTTAAGCAACCAACTTAGTGTAAAGCAGACAACTTCTAAATTATTCTGTTTTATCTAAAATCAAATTTGCAGAATTACTAACCTTTTGCCTCATATGCACACAAAGCACTAGGCAGCTACCTTACATAAACTTGCTAGAATATCTAAACAGACTGGCACGCAAGTAAACTTCAATCTTATTACACAAGTCAATACCAGGAAAGCAGGCAACAGAAAAACACCAGGAAAGCTCAGCTAACAAATGACCTGCTTTTCCTGCGTAATTGAAAGAAAACACAGAAAGAAATGGACTTGCAAGCAAACCTTTAATTTTCAAACATTTTTTTTTGTAAACACTGAAGATGAAAAGTTCAACTATGATCCCTATTATTGAAAGACAGACATGAACCAGGTCCTCCACTTAGTTCTTTTACAGATTTATAGATGTTACATACAGTTACCATATACTCATACTTTCCAGTGCACATAGAAATTACAGCTAAACAAAGCAGCAGCCTGTTCATCACTACATATAAATAATTGCTTAATCACAAGCATCTGAAGATAAATGTAGCTCAATTTTGGAAACATTTCAGCCACATATTTTTCTGAGGACTTGAATTACATACAGTGATGCCTATCCGCTAAACACACAATGTAAATACAAACATACTGATTTCTGAAATGCAAGCTGGACATTGGGTCATGATACAAGACAAAAAGTGAAGTTAACAGTGTCAGTTATGTTGTAAAAAAATAAATAAATTGACCTTTATGGCATGAAGCCATTTTAAAGGCAGGCACGTGCACTGGAAAACTGTACAAACACCCAGTTGTACCCCTTTCGGGCAGTGCTCAATATTCATTATTTGAATTGGCCTTTTCATTCACGTATGTTGCTTAAATACTACTCAGGAATTCACTGAAATAGGCAGATACACGGCTGATCTATTGGGTATATATTTAAAGATAAATCTTACAGTGAAAGCTAAATATTTTTCATTATCAGAATATGCAATTTCAGGCATTGCTCAGAAGAGACACAAGTCTATCACAGTCATTTACAATAACGTGCTCATTTTGTAATTCTTCATACAAACTAGGTTTATAAATACTTAAATAAATTTTATTGTATAAATATGCTTTGTGTTTTACCATTAAAAAATGCAAAATTTACAACTATCACACTAATTTTAATCTTACTACCTGGGATCAGTACAAACCTTTGGAGTTATAATCAGTTGAACGACCTCCTTCTTCCCCTCCCACCGCAATTAATCATCATCTAAATTTCTCAAACACAAAACTTGCAAATATGTTTCATTTATAAACCTTAATTTTTTGGAGAGCACTAGCATTAAGTTGCTATTTTCCTGACATTAAGGAAATTAAGTCATTAATAAATTAAGTATGATTGTGCAACAGTTAGATCTTATTAAGTAATATTTTGCATGTAGAATAGTCATGTGAGGAATACTTGTTGATTATATTTGCTGCTAAAGTATAACATTGGTCATCAGTTTCAAAACTACACAAGATTTTTTTCATAATACAAATCAAATGTGATATCCAGTTTTCTAAAAATTCCTCCCCGAGTCTTTGCGTTCCACTCGCAAGGATTTACGTCCTGGCAGGGCAGCTTATGAAGCTCACATCCAGCTGCTGCATTAAAAGACCCAAAGGCTTTTTGAAGGACTGGATAACTTAGACTGGAGCATCTTCCTCAGATCTGTAAGTACACTTGCAGATTTTCTCTTTTCATTAGCTCTAACTTTGTGCCTACTTGAAAGATGGAAGAGCCCTTCCAAAACATAAAACAAACCCAAACTCTCTCTTTCTCAAAAAAAAAAAAAAAATCATAGAAACAATTTCTAATCATAGATTAGAAATCATATGATTAGAAATCAATCTAATCATATTGTTTCTAATCATAGAAACAATAGAAACAATTTCTTTTAGGAATTTTGTTTAGCTATGAACACCCTTGATCTGGTCGATTATGCCTTTATTTAGAATCCAGTGAAACTATCTGAAGAAAGAGCATATTCAAACTAGGAATAATAAGGCTAACAATACAGCTTTTTCTCTTTTAAAACCGTTTTCGTGATTTTTTTTTTCTCCTTACGCTTCCCTGCTTACCCTTTAGTCTGGGTCAACCTCTTCTTCTACCAAGAAGACTAAGCTACCTCATCCCTTACTGTTCTGGCTCAACAGCAGCACCGCCCTCACTGCCGCCTTCCTCGGCTGAAGGTTCAGGTTTTGCCTCTGGTGCGTTATTTAACCCCGATTCTTCGGAGGCCGGCTCCTCCTCCTCATACACAGTATCTTCTGGATTTGGTGGCGGTGGGCAAAATTCCTCTGCAGGAAACATTTCTTGGAAAATAGTCTCAGCCTATTCAGGAAAAAAAAATACATGTATGTAAACTTTACCTTCAAATGTAATACCTTGCAACAATATTTTACTGATATTTAAGATTAAATCCCATTATTTCAAGTCAGCATTTTAATACTTTGACAAAAGCATAAACACAAGATATCCATTCCTCACTGAAGTCCTCACAAAGGCAATCTATCTTTTTAAGTTGCTCTACTATGAAAGTCCATATAGATTTCCTTAAATAGTAGTCATTCTACACTGAAAATGAAGCAGCAATTTTTTGCAAGCTCTGCTAACTACCGTTAAACTGTAATAGGTTATTTGCACAAGATAGCCTATCTATAGACTTACTTTCTTTAAACAAGGGCTGAGGATGATTAGAAATTTATTTTCCAAATCAACTTGCACTGCAAGATATCATAAAGGCAAGTTTTCTTTTCCAAGTCCTTAAGTTTCTATGGCAAATGGAGGCAAAAGTCAGAGATTCTAGTCCTGTTTTGGGTGTAAAGTCAGAATGAACTGCCTCTTCATTTTGTCCTTTTAGTAAATTATGCCCTAACGAGGACCTCTAATGAGAGCTCCAACCTAGGCAAAAACACATCTAATCTCTGTGTCCACACTAGTACCAGACACTGCACTGAAAGGGGTGGCAGTGGGGTCAGGTAATGACAATGGCAAAGCTTGATGACGTGATGTGAATTTCTGGACAGGAGGGAATAGTTTTCAGATTAATACATCATGGAGCATGTACCAAACAGCTTCCTGAGATGAACTTCACTGCCCACCAGCTCTGCATTTCTATCACCAGTGCACAGACGCAGGGCTCCATTTTTAGCTGCTTAAATGATCCTGTTGAGCCTCAGCTCCACCTTATTTTTCATTGTGCTTCCTAAAATTCTCTCTTCCAACTCCTTTAAAAACATTTAAAACCAGCTGTAGATTAGGATATGCAGAAACAAGCCCAAAATGTTCCACTCTACTTCTGTCTGCCTGTTGTTTTTGTAACTATACACCCAGCCAGATAGATTTGGGAAAGGATGGTAGATATGTGCAAAAATGATACTTCCTACATAAAGTTAAGCTTCTCATGGTAAGAAAACACTTTCTAGTTAACATTAAGTCTGCATTTGTCCTTGTAACTCCAAAAATATATATTTAAATAAATATATTTACTAGAGTATTAGTGAAGAAAAGTACCCTATTTTGCACTAAGCAAACGAGAGCAGACAAACATTTAAAACATAGTTCTGAACAAATTACTCTGTCTCCAATTAGTCAAGGAATATCCAGTCCAAAAAAGGTCAAGAATTATGAGTTGAATATGGATAGAATTTCTCAGTATACGATGTAGGACATCATGACATTGATTATAATTGAACAATTTAATGGTATATAGTGCTTTCAGGTCTACCAGTTTTTTAAGTTAACCTTATGCAATTGAAGTCATGCAGAATAACCAATAATAATTTAACAGCCCCTTCATTCTAACACTCTGATACTTACTGTAAGTAATTAATTTAGTAAATAGTTTCTCCAATATTTTATTGTTAAGGGTGCCAGTTTTCAAATGTGTAAGTTTGAGGTAAGCATCAGGACACAAGCACGCAGGATACCTGCACAGATATTCTTGTTTAGTAACTGTTAAAGTGCTCACATGAAGCTACCATGTCTTGTACATGTTTTACTCTACCATGAGTACCTTGCTGGCACACATACAAGCTGCATGTATTTATGGAGAATACAACCAAACTAACAACTGCATGAGATACAATCCTGTGACTGTGAAATCTTTCTAGATTACAAATATGGGAAGGGACAAGGACTGCCACAGCATTTTAGTACTTCATTTTGTGCACTCAAAAATGCCTTAGAAATTTCGAAATATTTCAGGTAACATTTCATATTATTTTAGTGTAAGATAAATTGTGTCATGTTGTTATCGGTAGAAAAATGAAGACACTGGGAACCAGATTCTTTACTTGATCCATATATAGAAGATTTGAGGAAATCATCACTATAACTTTGCATTTCATTTAGCCTGTTCTCAGGACAAGTAAATATAGATGTCAAAATTAAAATCAGTATTATAGCAGAAATTTAATATGAAATTAAAATAAAGTAAGAAGTCACTTGTACACTGAGTTGTAGATGGATAACTATCCCCAAAAAACGTGGTACTGTCACTTCTAAATAATATATCGATACAGTCAGAGATCATGATACACAGAAATCAGCAACACTAATGGTCATGTATATTGAAATCATGAAAGCACCCAGAGCACTTGGAGAACTGAATCTGATTTTTATAATCAATTCCATTCCTAATATTAGAATAATGCATATTCACTGCATTTCTTAAAATGTTGTAATGGGAAAGTTTGCAAGAATCTGATGTGGAGATTTTGACCTCATGGCTTGTATGATGAGAGTGGTTTGCAGAGGGGCACGGGGATCCTCTCCTCCCTCCTCCACTCGTCTGGAAGAACAGGCTTTACACTAAATATTTTTCATTCTAATTAGTACTTGTTGCAAAGTTTAAAATGGATCCAAGAAATGCAACTTTTCCTCTTTCTGAAAGCCAGTCTGCCAGGCTCTTGATCCCTTCCTCTGAGATCTGTTCAATTCACATCTACCTCGCTGACAGTCAAGAGTCCCCACAAAGGCAAACTACAATACTGGAATATTTAAAGACAGTTTGGTACTATCGCTTGTATAGATAAGAAGAGGGCTGTTAAGTGAAAATAAAGCTGAATGCTAGAAAAGATGGCTGATTATAGAATTAGAAAGAGGATGATTTAAATAAGATGTACTATGACTATTTACTGTGTGAACTATATTGATCTCTAAATTTGTTTTTACATGCATTTAAATAGCTATTAACTTGCAGTTTAAATGGTAATAGTTAAAGAAAAAAGAAAAAATAATTTAATGAAATTCATTTACAACTTAAAACTGCTACCACAGTAATTGTCCAGCATTACTTTTATCTTTATAATCCTTTATCCTCCTGGGAGACAAGTTATTGCCTTGTAAAGCAAAATGAAGGGTACTATTAGCCCTTAATTATACTGTTCTGACCCTACAGTTCAGGCTATGTCAGCCTTCCATTTTAAAATCTTATGCTAAGAGGTTTATGATGTGGCCATAAAACCCTCCCCACCTCACAACTAGTTAGAAGGCAGCGAGCACCTTTTCTGAATAGCGTAGTTAAAAATAATAAAATAAAAGCTTTAAAAATTACTAGAGGCAGTTAATCCTATAAAGCAGTAGCAGTGTCCTCATGTGTCCACTCTCGGAGCACTTTGGGATGAACGTTGAGCCCTCGGTGAGAAGCTCATGTGAAGCTGTGAACTTGTGAGCGCATCCCCGGCACAACCTGGGGTGCCTCAGCTCCTGCCTCTTGACAACAGAGAAGGTTATTTCACCCTCTAGTTTTGCCTAGGAAGGTTTTCACTCTTCATCTCCGATTTCAAAGCACTTGTTGCTGGGTTTAAATGAGCACTGGCAGGTAATTTTTCAATGCTAATTGTCCTTTTCCGAAGTTTTTTTCCATTCACAGTCCCGTTGTCATTCACCTTCCTTGCTATGTGATGATTCTGTATGTCCAGCCAAAAAGTAGCATTTTTTTTTAATATTAAGCTACCTAGCATAAAACAGGATTATGCAAAACAAAAGAAAGACTGAAGTTGCTAACCTGTTTGACAGCACAGTCGTTTCCTAAGGCAGAGTCAGGTCCAGAACAGACATAGACGTTCGCAGGCAACCTGTCGTATGAACTTCTGTCGATGCCCGAAGAGTCCCTCATGTTGAAGTACACAGCCCAGAGCACTCTGGGTTTCTCCACTTCTTCATTTTCAGTCTCTAAAAAGGAAAAAATGTTTCCAACAATCAATGCTCAAGTGTAATAAAAAATACAGAATTTAGCACATTAAAAGTCAATTTGTTGGCATGAAATTACTATAATAAGAGAATACGTATTTTCAAAAGGCCTACTATACTAGCTATATTTTTAATAGCATTATTTTTATAAGGTTTCTAGAAAGGATTTTTGTAATTAACCATCTGCCAGTGAAAATCCTGCTCGCTTATTACAAATTTTGACTTATCTTAACCAAATTAAGTCCTTGAATGCATGCTTTTGTATTATTTCATTTAAAACTAGATAAAATTGGTAAATTAATGATTTATCAATATTTACCTTGTATTTTTTTGAGGGGCTTTCAATCATGTTTGTCTTCCATTACAACTGCCAGTACGTAAATTCTATTTGTTCTGTACACAGGATGCTAAGGAAGAACCAATATCACCAAAACAGGCCCCAGGAAGCTTGGTTTAAGTACAACCCCGTACTCTCTATGCAGATGAGGTGACCATAACTATGCCCCCTTCTCCATCATCTGCACCTTCCTGCAATTCCTGGTACTGTACATGGAATTCCTCTGCACGCAGTCAGGGAATCCTCTGAGAAGAGGAAGGTCACACCTGGACGGTGCAGAGGGTGCTATGAGAATACACCCATGCTTCGTCCCGAGCTTAATAAATACTATTTGTTTGGAAAATATGCTGTCCCCTTTTTGGTGTTTTAGCTTCCCTAAGGTAAATGATGCTTGTAAAAGACCTTGCAAGATTTACTTTTGTCCAAGGAAGAAACTTCTAGATAGCAATGACATTCAGTGTAGTATTTTAAAACAGATGAATTAGAGGGGAGGAAAAAAAAAAAAAAAAAAAGATAAATCTAGGCTATTCTTTCAGTATCTTCTTATAACTGTCAAATACTTTAAAAAAAATAGGTGCTAACCATATTGAACAATTTGAAATATAAATTAAATTCATCAGCCTGTGAAAGTCTGAGCCTTACTACAGGGCAAGATGCTCTTTAATATATTTAAAAGTTCACATTGCTCATAAAAGTTACTTCTTCCTCATTTAGGCAGGAAAATGAATGGAGTCCTCTTCTCCAGGTGACTTTGCCTCTTTGACCTGCCATGGCCCAGTGCTCACTTTATCTGGTGATTCATTTTCAATAACTCCAACAGTATTTGTTCTGACATTTTAATTAAAATACGACCACTACCTCATCCTGATGATAAAAAGGCCTATGTGTCAGTGAAAACTAGCTTTTCAGTGCCTCAGTGCACCTGAGGACCCCTCTGATCACAGAGTTTCTACAGAAGAATTTCAGGCAGGTTCTACACAATATATCATTTCAAAACTGGATCACTTTAAACATCAAGATTAATGCTACCTCCCCCCATGACTAGAAGACACTAAACCACAGGCTAATCTTTTCTTCACCACTTGTACAAACACAAAGCAGTATCATCAACATGTGAGCTATATATTAAATATTAATAGTTGGAAATTAGTGGGCTTTAACAAATATTAAAATGAGGAATAATTGCAGATAATTCAACCTATTTTTTTTTTATATTTACAAGCCATTCTTATGTTCTAAATATTTGTTTTATATGAGCATTCTGTATTTCAAAAGGCTTCATCAAGATGAGAATGCAGCGACAGCTTCTAGGGACACATTACCTTAGAAACAAACTCATTATATGGGGTTCTACTAAAAATATGATTAAATTCAACATCTTGCAATTAAATTTCAAAGATTTCTGTTGAACTAAGTGGAATTATCTCAGGGAGAAATTCTTTCTTAACAAAAATTACTTTGTCAATATCTACTTTCCTCTTGGACTATGAAATGGTGCATCTCAAGGTCAAACTTCATGAAAGCAGGTGGCAAAGTTTCCTTGAAAATAGGGCCAAAAATTCATTCCTGGAGATAAGATGGACTAAAAATCTCTCTGCCTTCCCAAAATACCCTAGTGTGCACCTCCCTTACACTTCAACTTCTTTAAACAAAATCCACAGAACTTCAACTAAAAGCACTAAACAGAAAAGCACCTAAAAGAGAAAGGCTAAAAGACTGAGTAAAAGAGTGGGAAAAGAAAAAGGCAAAAGAAAATTAAGCCTATAAGCTTGTGCACATTTGGCAGTTGGGGGGAAAAGCATATCATGAGCTTTTAGGATTTTAAGATCTTTGGTTGGAAATGCATACAAGTGGCAGAAATCACAAAAAACAGCACAGTGCAAGAAATGTAACAGGTTCACAGATTTTTGTTCTTACTGCATCTTTCAAAGACACAGGTGCCAAGAAGCAAATACAGTTCCACTAAAAAACAAGAAACTAAACTAAGAAGCCCAAAGACCTAGAAACTTATTCCCATGGTCCTGGCATACTGAAATTAAACCAGAGCTGCAGAACACCAGATCATGGACCAGAGGAAACTGACACCATCTACTCATCTGCCACCTCCCAAACCTACTCATCTACCCCTCCAAACCCATTCCTGTTAAACACTGATCTCTACGTGGCAGTTCACAACCCGTGTTGATTTTGATGACAGATTCATATATTCAGTAGCAGCTACTTTAGTTAAAAGGCTAAATTATTTTACGCAAGATAGCCTCTTAATATTTAACTTATTTATTTTTTACCTTTTTCCGTGTCAGTATTTAGATTGAATAACTTCTGCACGACAGGCTCTAAATCTTCTCTAGCAGTTTTAGTTGATGGACAGGTTAAATGAACTAAATCTGTTAAAAGCGAACAGAAATTAATTACAATCACCACTACAGAGATATATAAATATCATTTACAATTTTTGAAAGACACAGCAAGCTTTTAGACATCACTGTTCTTCGTATAAATTACTTCCTTTAACCCAGAGAAGTAATGTTATTAGGGAACTCCTGTGTGTGTGTGTGTGCGTGTGCACGCACCATATCTCTTTCAATACAGATATGTATATACACCCCCCACAGTAATGTGTATGTACACTGCTAGTTATGAAAATATTCTTAATATCATCACGAGTCTGCACTGACCTCAGAGGCACAGAAGCTGCAAGCTGAAGTGCTTTAAAACAGGCAGTAGCTACCAGTTCATGTTTGTGCACTTAAAATGTTAAGTTGAAGTGCAAAATAATAACTTACTACGAAATTACTTTTAAAAACACAAACCCCTATGGTATCAACTACCATGCAATGCATGAAGGATACTCATTCTAAAAGCCATTCAAGTCCTTTTTTGAGAAGTTCAGTGGTCAACATATGAATTCAAAATTACCCTCTATATAAATTGGTAAAAATGTAACTAACATTTAACATCAATAGTGCAGACAGAGAATTTTTTTCTAGGAATGGGGTCTCCAGATCACAGGAGAAAGACCATGTTAAAAAAAAAAAAAACAGCAGCAGCAAAGCAGATGAACACCTCCCACCAGGAACCTTCTTCATCGCTGCCTCGACAGCCAAACAGAGCCCAAAGACACCCTCCCTCCATCCCTTGGACTCTGCTCACGCCTGCACTGAGCTCAGCGTAAGTCTGGATGGACAGGAGTAAGGGGGAAGGCACCTTTCTCCACTGAAGTCTGAGCAAGACCTCCACTGCGCTAAAGAATAAATGGGAGGTGAAATGAATAAACAGGTTTCAAGTTACAAGGCAGGTTTCAAGTTACAGCTCAAGTGGGTTCATTCATCCACCTTGTAGGAAAGAAAAACAGGGTGAAATTAGGTTGAATTGGCTAGTAAGTACTTAGGATGTTTGGAAAACTGATTTCAAGGACCTGATTTTGAGAAGTGCTCTGTACATGTCAAAACCAGAGACTACAGCAATCTCAAATAGAAAAAAGCTGACACTGAAAGATTTGGGATTATAAGAACATTTATGTATTTGTGTAACAAACCAACCTTACAGCATGGGCAAACCATTACTAACTATACCCATTTTTGTATTTTTGACAAAGTTTACAATTTTTTTCAAATAATATCAGTTTCACATTTTGATTTCTCGTTCTCATACTTGTTTTCATGAAAATAAACTGATAGCATGTTCCATGGGGAATCTTTTTAGCAACCTTCTTTGTTACATTTTTTAAATAGATAAATCATTTGCTATAACTCTATTCTGTCCCACTAGTCTCTTCAGATAGAAAGGCAGCTACTCTGCCGCATTACTCTATCTGATTTTAAATCTATTCAGGTATTTAAAAGCCTCATGTTAAAGCTGATAATAATGAAAGTCGCCCTGTAACCTTAACCAAATGTTTACCACTTCAAACACTGTCTGCTTTTTCATAAAAAAAAAAGCTATAAATCACCAAAATTCACATCATTTACTTTCTATAAAATCTTTTTTATTATCTTTAAGGTTATCGCTATGAGTCACAGTCATCAGTATATATTTTGATTATATTTGATTTACTCAGGTATAACTGCATTAGTTACAGTGGTTGCCAACATTTGTCTTCAAGTAATTCTTCTAGCAGGAAGAGCGATGAGTTTAGTTCATGATTTCATCATTACAGTCTCAATTTTTAGGGCAAGTGAAGGAGTTTGGTTCCACTCAGCTGGCAGTACAGATTATCTGCCTGTCATTTATGCAGTGTGATCAAAGAGTAGATGTATTTGTATACTTATCTTAAATAATTGTTTGAAGGAGAAATAAGTCAGGTTAAAATCCACTTACAGATAATGATGTAAAAGTAAAAAAAAAAAAAAAAAAGACTAAATTTAACTATACTTATAATACAACTATTCTTACTTCAGTGTTTTGGTCAAGGTCAGCAATCTGTTAGGTTTATCAAGGAACATAGCAAATTCCCTTCCAAAATTAATGATGCATAAGGAAAACAGTAACTGGTATCAAAAAAAATATATTTTTTTCAGCATTGCAGAAATTCTCATGAAATTAATCATTTATAATTGCCAAAACTTTCATGTTTTCTTAAGTTTTACTTTCTGCTACATATTTTTTTGTGGCAGATTAGAGAAGCTAAATCTACCAATTAACAATATACATTTTTCCTTACTTGTAATTATTACATGAACAGATTTCTAAATTATTTTTTATATTTTGAAAGTAAGTCGGAAGTACCACTTTGAAGGCCTTCAAGTCTAAGTAATAATAAAATAAATTCTCTTTCTCTCTGTATATATATATAATTTTAAAAAGTGTTAGGTCAGATAACATCGAATTCTATTATCTCCAAGGGAAGACCACACAACTACTACAGAATGAAGACATGGACTATTTCATCTTGTGGTAGGAGTAAGCCAGGGTAGGTTGTTTTCTCAGACAGTAATAGGATAATTGTACAACAAAGGAATGCCAAAGACATATTTAAAAGTTTTGTTCCAGAGTTGATATAAGCAAAGAAAAAACACAGTTAAGAGCACAAAAAATGCCTGTACTTACAGGTATCCTTCATGCACGTCATGGTTGAGGAACACAACTCAATGACGCAAACGGCTGGCTGCCCTCTCTCCACTGGAGGCATTCTCAGAATGGAAACCTACCAAGCAGGAAGAGAAAAGGCAATTCTGAATACCAGCCTAACTTAAAAAACAGCTTCATTTATGCTGTATTATTTTGTACTGAAATACTGCAAACTGCAACTCTATTAATACACTATTAGTAGTTCAAGTAGAATTGGTTTGGTATCCCGTTCAAAAGGTAAAATTCACTATTAAAACACCGCAGGTAACTACTACATCAACAGCCACAGAAATCTGGAATAGGTAACAGACTAATGCTGTCCAGGTATACCTGTACATGAACACACACATTGAAACAAAGTTTTTAGATTTCTATACTTTTGCAAAAATAAAAAAATAGGCGAATCTCACAAATAATTGCCAAGAATTTCATACCTAGATGTGTTTATCACCACAAACATAACTGTATTTGCTCTGTAGTCTGCAAAGTTCAGCTACCCCATAAATATGTATTTACACATAAGATGAAGAGTGCTATAGAGTAGTTACAGTGAACTCAGCTACATACAAACATGAGAGATACTTCTTTTATGAAATATGTGTGTGTGAGGGGGAAACAAGCCTATGTCAAAACAGAGTAACATGAAGGCTAAAACAACCAACAGAATTCTCAAGAGAAATGAAATATAACTGCAGACCTATTGGTACAATCTTATTTTCTGATTTATTAGTAACAAAATCTATGGGATCAATCCTGCAGAGCTGCAGATACAGAAGATCTCAATAAGCACGGCCACCTTCCTTAGGAAGGCTGGCAGCACCAAAACGACCTGAGAACATCTCATTGCAGCCCTCTCGCAATGATGATGCTCAGCTTTTTCTCTTGTAACTGGTTTGCTTGCTAAGGCACGGAGAGTTTGTTGGCAACAAAGTGACTGCAAAATGCCTGAGCCCTGGGGGAGAGCCCGGTTAGGTGAGAACAGAAGGGCACTTCCATGGGGACGGTTGGTAGCAAGACATAGGAAGGACAGACTTCTCTGCCACCTATATTCTTATTTTGTAGGCCCTAATTTAAAATATAAGAACACATGACATGAAAAATTGAACAAAAGAAACACTTTGACACTGATCACAACTTAATTTTAAAGGGCAGTTAAGACTGACAAAGCAGAAGTATTCAAAGGACCTGAATGCACACGCATAGAGTTTTAGGCTGTAGCTAAAATGAACTTTGAACAAAGCTTAGACAATATAATTGATTATCAGTTAACAGCCAGAGTATTAATGGCAATAAATTTAAAAGACAAGTAAAATAGCAGCTTAGCAATTGTGTTAATTAGTATAGTCAACCAACAAACAGGGAAACCTAAGCCATTATACTAGAAGATAGGGTTTTATAGAGACTAATGATAGACAATCGTCTCTGGAGCCAGCTGACCAAAAAGCTGGATTCAGGCAGGAAGAGAAGTATGAATTAACTCCAATAATTAACTATTAATACATGCAATCCATAAGAGGTAAGTGATATAAAATACATATATACCTGCTGCTCTGAGTCTGTTTTTAGTATGGACTGATCTGTAATGAGTACTGCTCTGGAGATCTGCCTACAATTAAATAAAACAGTTATGACATTTCACAAAACCAGAAAAACTAGCAATTTGGATTCAGTGTCTTGGCAATACATATCTAAACATAATAATGTGTCAGTATAAAATATACAATCTTTATTAATACGACTATGTACACATTGCATTGAGCATACACTGCTAATTGTGTAATTGGCCTTTTGCTGTGTTAGGTCCATGTCTGGAACATTAATGTAGTATTTTTGAAGACCAAAAAAGACGACTGATAAATAAGTTGATGCCATTTTGTAAATCAGCTTGAACATCCTTCTGATTTAAAAGATTGTTTTATTTATTTTATAAAGTTTAGTAGTAGCATGTTAGAAGACTTTTTAAGTTCCAAAGAGCATAGGACACTTTGGACTACAGTGAACTACAGTGAAGTTTATGAATTAAAGTGTCAAATCCTTTGTTTACTATGATTATTTCTTGGCTGCATTTGACATTACCATTCTGTCTTCATCTCATCTACAATATTTGGAAGACAAGGCAGGATATGCTCAGGCTCTACCAAAATGCTTTGGACCAGATGCCAGAAGGGGTAGAGGCAGAGAGAGAGCAGGTGTGTGAAAAAGCAGCGAATGTTCACATGCTTGTAAAGCTGAACAAATTTAGAGAGAGGACAGCGCAACAGGCACCTCTCTGTCCCAAGGACAATTCAGCATATATGAAATCCCCAGTGTTGGGTATTCTTATAAGGAAAAGGGGAATGTAATTTTAAGGAAGCCTAAAAATAGCAGACACAGTATGTTCTCAAGTATATACAAGAAAGATTATGCACAGAACTAAAGTTGGTTGTACTATAAAGATAAAGCAGAGGGAAATAATCTCTCTACACTCTGAAGATATGTTTATTATGCTATTACATACCTGTAACACACATTTTTACATGTGCTCTCTGAAAGGAAACTATCTTCCACAACAAAATAGTTGGCACTTATTCTTTGTCCAAAATGATCTAGGACAGCTTTGCATCTGTTAAAAAAAAATCAAAGAAAAAAAGGAAATCATCCATATAAGTATTCATAATTTCATTAAGCTTTTGAAATTAAATGACAGAGAAAAGTATTTAAATCTGTCACACAAGTTGCTACAAATATTTAACATGCAAGCCCTAAAATAATTCAACTGGAATTCAAACAGAAATCTTAGACAAACACATCTACATAAAGTATACAGTTCTTTGTTCTGAATTACCTGCAACAATGCTAGAAAGTTAAATTGCTCATTTTATTATTAAAGCAAAATATAGGCTCTTAACACTGACAGTTCTCTGTACAAGAAAATGGCATGTTTTCTGCCTCATGACACGGGGATGACAGTGTCACAACACTTGAGGCCTCAGGAATCTTTTATACTTTAGTACATTTTAAAGTGCAACATAATAGACTAACTCCTACAAGTAGGACAGAAATGCAAATCACAGAAAGGTAAAAAACAAAAAGCAAACTGTGAAGAGGATGCAAATTTCAAATTTTACTGAGGAAAAAAATGCATGAGAGAAAAGAGGTTTGAAATATACGAAAAAATATTTGAATATATTTTCAAAAATATATTTGAAATATATGAAAAAAATCTGATATAAATGAAAAAAAAAGTTGCACATAGGTATTCAAAAACCTGTACTGTTAACTCCTATATACTGTGTTTCTATTTAATTCTATGTATCTTCTCAAACTGAAAAATTGCACATACTATTTAAAAAGTCTTATAGTTTCAGAGGGCACCTATTTAACTAATAGAAACTTAGCTTTTACTGTTATAAATGCAAACTAATAAACAGACTACAATTCTTTATCACTTGTCTGTATCATAAGAATATTAAGGACTTAATATTGAGTTCTATCTGATGTAAAATATCTTTAGGTTTTCTACAATATCAGAGCATGTATTGTAAAAATAAGTAACAGTAGGAAAAGTAAAACAAATCAGCTTTGCTTTTTACCTGATTCAATTGCTTTAATATACAAGATTCAAATCATAAATCCTCTCTCACTCTTTTGAGGATGCCTAACATGGAGATTTCTTACAGATTTAAACATATTTTACCACGGCATCACATCTTGTACAGTTAATAGCTGACACACAAATTATGCCTCAAGAATAAATACTTCTGTAAATTCAAGTTATTCATCAGCATCTGCGAAGAGACTTGAACTAGAGAGGATTAAAATAAAAACTAAATAAACAAACATGATCAATTGCCACTTGCTTTTGTAAGTCTAGAATGTCTCCCTCCTTTCAATGTGTGATATGTGAACTGGAAAAGGGTGGATGTAAGGCTGTATTTCACACTATCAACTTTAACTCGCTATAACACTAACTACTCACAGTGTGTTCATAGCCGTGTGTATTATACGTAGAACCACATCCAAATTCAGGAGCACTTGCAAATCAGTGGAAAGGCCTCACGCTGGGGAGGGTTTAACTGTGCACGCAGAACCCTTCGCCCAGAGCTTAAGCGGCATTCGCTTCCACATGTGCTTCACCTGCTACTTTCTGAAGTTTTAGTTCCTTTTTTCTGGCCTAACTGATGCTACTCGCAAGCACTTATGTAAATGCTGCAAATAAACAAGGAAGTCAAGCTGGCTCAGTTCATGTTTAATTATAGCCTTCTTTATTGTTTATGGAACAGCTTTCCTGCTCTCCCCCGCTGACACTCGGGGTGGGTAGGGGGAAAGGTTCATTAAATGTCATCTTACAGCACTTAAAGCCAGCAAACACAACTGCACACTCTTTATTTTCCTGCTAAGTGTTGTTTCCTCTCCTCTGTTCAAGAACAGCTATCAGGCCATACGTTTGGTAAGATTTTAGGCAGAAAAAAGAGATCTCATGTTTAATATCGGTCTCCACTTTACTTCAAAGGATGATGCTGAGAAAATTTCTTTCAAGAACTGCTTCCAAATATGGAAAACACTTATGCACTGACATTATCAGGTCTCTGTCATCTGATATGTGTTGGGACAATGAATCATACAGAACCCTCCATTGACCTTCTTTCAATGTGTCTAGATAAAAGGATGAAAATTAGAATCCATCTCCTTGCAGTGCCACGAGTTATAAATGTACTTTATAGGGCTCATTATCCAAACTAATGGACTAAGGGCGACATCCTTGAAATGGACTTACCAGCACTGACAAAGCCAGTATGCAATATTTCAGGAGAGATATGTAAATTACTGTGTGTTTGCTATATCTTTTTATTACAGATATATAAATTTACATTTATCACATCTTTTCCATTTTGAGGCAGAATTATGTGATTGGAAACATATTTAAACTGCGATCAACATAAAATGCCCACCGTTCTTTTCAGTGCAGTCCGTGTAAATTAAAATACCTTAGATTTCATCAGATAAGACAAAATAGGTGACTACTCACTACTAAAAGTAGAAAATAATCATGAATATTTTCTTTTTCCTCAAGCAAAGCAACATGATGTGTTATTTATTATTTTTCTAACTGGGCATCAGGAGTGCAGGAGGTTTGGACAGACCTAATGTGATGCTGTCAGGAAAAAAAAATGGATTACTAAAAACCTTAAAAGAAGTTATGCTTAAAAATTCCCATGCTTTCATACCATCTTCCCCAAAATACATATACTATAAAAAGGACTGCAGTAACATAATAAATACAACTGTATACTTGGGATAAATTCTACTGCTCTTTCTTTTCTCAGAGATTAAAATGTTTGTAATCAACACCGCAAGCTGTCCCTGCAAGTACAGGTGGTCTGTGACAGAGACACAGATTTGTCTATTATCAATTACTATTAATGGCCTGTTGACTCTAAAGCTCCGTAACTCATAAATACCCTCATTAAGGATTTGATAGCTGATCTTTAGCAGGCAAAGAGCAAAGCTCAGAGTCAGGTGGAAATCAGAACTAGCATGGGGGGGAAGGCACAGTAGGTAATGCAAAAGAGGTAACACTAAAACAAACAGAAGGGAAAGAAATTAGTGATGATCTTATCGACAAACAAGTTAGCTTGCCAGGTTACACTGCAGTGAAAGACTTCAAGGAAGAAGTAAAAAGCTGTATCACATTCCAGTGAGAGGAAACGGACAAAAACAATGATAAAATACGAGGTAAGGAATAGACTGCTCTCTACATGTTTGTGCCTGCACTGAAATGTCGTAGGAAGGTCAGGGGTTCAAAGCTAGAGCCAGGTGACCGGACAGGGGAACCTCCACCGCTTGTGCTGCCTCATACTCAACAACAGATAATGGCATCACTAGAAAAATCATGTTTTCTAGAATAAAGAGAGGCTGGTAAAGACTTTCACAGTTTTGAGGGAAAAGAGCACAAGGGAGCCATTAAATCAGCCCAGTATGTTAAACAGAGAGTCTTGAAATCTGCTGCGGTCTCTGAAAAACTTGTTACACACAAAGCAGAAAAAAAACCTCACTTCTAGTATCCTGAAACCAAGCAAAATAAACCAAAAACAAGGGGAACCAGCATCACCGATCAGCAAGGACTCTATGGAGTGACATCTGGGAGTTGACTTATACTGCCACTCAGTTTTCCCCCTCTGAAATAACCAGTAACTATTCAAATAACACTGGTAAATAAAGCTCCCTAGTATGATTTCATACATTATTATTAAAAACACAGTTTATGAAAGAGACATAGTTTCATCTGCATATGAACATGCTCTTGGGAACACATAAGGGAACACATAAGATGAAATATAATCACCCTTGCATCTCCAGGGCTAAAACTGAGATATAAACTTTACAACTTCAAATAACTAATGGGAAAATAAACTGTTCTTTAGAGAATTAAGAAAAACAGATGCTACTGGACCGTGTCGTGATAAATTTAGCTCTAAATACCATGCTAAAAGTATCAACTGTGCAGGGCAGCTGGAAAGCAAAAATATTATACTGATAATTTAATTACTAACTGGTCTAGTAAAATATTATCACATAGCCTTATTACATATTTCATAGCTTAGTTTTCAAAATTTTCAACACAATATTTTGAAGATTTCAATCACAAAAACTAAGCTGCAAAGCCTCTTAAAAAACAGAAAGTATCATCACAGGTATTAGACTAATAACTGTTAGAATCCATGTAACAGAAACATGACGATCTTCAGAGGTGTGAAAAATGCCAATATGGGCAAAACTTTGTGTTGATTTTTCTTTGCTCAAATTTAAACCTGCCTACAGGCCTGATATTGCTGTAGAAGAATTTATCCTATGATAAGAGGGCAGCATAGTTTATGACAACAATCTACCCAAAAACTCATTAAAGTCTTTTCTCTTGGAGTGACATGCATTATCAGCAAAGATTAATCTGATGAGTCTTTAGGTGAGCTCCATTTTTAAAAATGCAATAACAGAGGGCTTTGTTGTCATCTGATGAAAATCAATTAGAGTAGGTAAGGCCACAAGGAAAACTAACATCACTCATCACCAGCCCCCCGGCAGCTGAAATGATTTGTCTTCCAAGCTTGGGTGATCAGGAGCTGTAGTAATATCACAGGGAAATTAATTTAGTTTCTATATTCTAGACCCACTTTCCTTGTTCTGGAGGACCTAAACACAAATTACTTTTAATCAAGGCTGATGTGTTATTAATACCAAGGAGGATCTTTGAAGAATCATTTTTTTAAAATTGACTTAATGCATTTTTCATCTGTATTTTGTATATAGGCAGAAGGTTACTTATATTTCCCTTACCGTCCAGATTCTTTGTCCACTACAAGGCACTGCACCGAATGGCGAAGACAATAGATACCCCCAAACACAGCGCACATCCTGGAACACAGCAGAAAAAACAGAAGTTACTCCCATCCTAACTGACTGTAGGCAAGTTGAGTAATAGCAATAAGCAAGGCAAAGCACACTGTTGCACATTTTTAATGATGTCTTCATCTCTGCAACAGATAATCAAAATAAACCATGTCAAATGGTTTTGTAAAGGATCTTTTGTTAACATTTTTTGTATTAGCATTTATCATAGCCCCTAGAGAGCTGGGCACTCGTTTCTCCGAGATGTCAGAGACTCCCAAGTCACTCAGTCCAGAACAGCACCAGTTTATTGAAGGCTCACAGAGTATCTGCTAACCAAACTGTATTTTACATAGTGAAGAATAAGGATTAAAATAAAATAAACAAAAAACAAAAATTCCTAATACATAATTTCTGAATTTCTTTCTTTACTCTTATGTAGCACAGTAATTTTCCTGGCTATAAGCAGCTTAAACTGGGGGCACTGGGTCCAAGACCCCATTTAATGCAGATTTTTTGCGGTCTTAAAGGTGACTCTTCCAAGTATGAACACCTCCACGTTCTGTTTATGATCAGATGTAGCTGCTGAAGATAATGTGTTGTGGGATGATGATAAAAAAATCTCCTGAGCAGAAAAGTGAACCAGCTTCACAGGTCAACTGTCTAAAAACGAGATAATTTTATGCTATTCAATATTAAATTCTCCACTCACGCACAAATCCTAACAGGTAAGACAGGCAAAGAAAATTAAACTATCCAAAAGTTATGCAAATATCACAACTCTTCTGTTCTTAAACTACAGGGAGACTCAGAGTTCAAAGAAATTACATTATAGCGTTTAAACATGAGGAAGTTATTTTTCCATATGTGTTTATACCAGTTTTTACAAATACTTTTTAATAAAAGATTCTATAATATCTTTTTAGCAAGGAATTCTGTGACAATCTGGTTGGAGCTCTCCCCCTCCCCCTGGATGCAGGGCAGCGGGTAATGCGGGGGCCGAGGCAGTGCCTGGCTCAGCCCTGAGCAGCCCTGCGCCGCTCTGTGCGCAGAGCGCGTTTTGCCACACGCCGTGGGACGCGGCTCGGGGCAGGAGCATCCCCTCGCGCGCTCCCTGCCCGGTGACACGGGCTCCTGCTCACGGACACATACTCCTTGCTGGCGACTCCTTACAACTAGGCGTTCAAAACACTCGCCAGCAGAGCTACAGAAATCCTCCACTACTGCAGCGTATGGAGTTTTGAATGACGTTTCCAAATGGCCTTACAGACCTACCAAAGTTTCCATTATTTGGAAAGATTTTTGTTGTCACAGCAAGCCACATGACTTTCGTAACACTTCACGTGACTACTCCCTTATCTTAAATTTTCAATGATCTGAGAAAATGCACTCATCTTAGGGTGATCATGTAACACCTGGCACATTAAGATTTGCCCAATTCCTTACAATAACATTTCAGGATTGGATCATTTGAGTGATCAGTCTTGGGAATCTTTAATTTTTCTTAAATTCTTCTTTCTTCTTCCAGTGGTTCATTCATATCAGTTAGCTTTCACTAACCTCTTCCTATGCATTTGGAGGAGCAGGAAAAGCACAAATTAACTGTGTTTGTACAAACTGCATATTCTCTAGCCTGAGAGAACTGTTCCATCAGAGACAACGGTCAAATGCTGTCCTGTAAGATCTCACTGTTCTTTCCTTGCCCTATGAATTATCTACAAATTATACCACCTTTGCTCTTCTCTGTCATCCTTACTATTCAAAAGTATTATTCTAAAGCTACGGGACCATGATTCTGGGATATTATCTCACACCATCTGAAAGACTGGCTATGTAAACAGGGGGAGGGAAAAAATTGTAAAACTCATGGACAACCCATCAACGGACTCAAACCTTGAAGTATGATCACAAAAAAAATTGCCTGGAGAATTACTGTAGAGACCAAAACAAAAGAAAAATATCTTAACATTGTAACATGAAAATTGCTAACAATGAGCTTTGCTTCACCAGAACCACAAACTCCACATCCATGTGATGATATTCACAACACTGTGCTTGGTGTAATCACTCATTCTTATGCTAGGATGTAAGTCTGGATAAAGGAGGATCACTCTGACCCAAAGTAGGAAATTCCAGTTTATCACGTAACCTGCAGGTCTCACAGGTTCACAGTTCTGGACTGCAAAGAAGAGGTGCAGCGAATTAATCTTCCCCTCTGATGCTCTCAATAGACCTGTCCCTTCCTACACAGGAACATCAGACGGCCGCCCTGAGGTGCATCCATACCTCTGTTAGCAAACGAGGACACAAAGGCACCTTTCGAGACAAAGCTCAACTGTGTTCACTTCCTCCCACATCCAGGACCAGGGAAACTCTGGTATTCAAAAGCAAAGTCCATTTCTGGGCCAAACTACTCTTTCATATTGGGGTCCTTTTGATGTTTATACTGGGCATGTATTAGAGTGGGTTTTGGAAATTTTCTGTCTTTCTCTACTGCAGCATCTCTTCTTTATCCTCTCTAAACTCAGTCTGGATGGGAAAGGCTAGAAAGGAGTTTCCACCAATGTTCCATAATCCTTCATCCTCCACCTCCCCCGTCACAAAAAAACTTTAATAAATAAAACTTTTATAAGTAACACTCGACCAAGCAGAAGAAGGACTTGCTTCTCCCTAGAGGAAAAGTACACAACCTTGTGCTGCTCATTAGGCAGATTACCAGGTGGTCCGTAATATTAAGGCGCAAATTAATAAATATGTTTTGATGCACGGAAAAGGACAGTGTGTCAGTTTCGAAAGCTTCAGTTGTTGCTAGGATACGTCATGTATTTCCATCTTGCCACTACAGACCGGCAAAATGAACTGAGAACACTCACATCTTCTTCACTCCTCAGGCCTCGAACGAGAATACCAGGCAATAACGTCACATTTAGAGCCTTCAGAGATGATGAAAAAACCTTTAATTCTGCAAACTTGCTTCCTATAATGGAATCCATATGGGAATGCAAACATTGAGTTCAAAGACACTGACACCACAGCACCTTCTACAGCTTGTAACGATGCAGCATGGCAAGGAGCTAAGTGTGCCACTAGCTGACACCTCCTCAGTTCCGCACCAGACGTGGCCTCCTGCGGACAGACCAACAGTGTCACTTCCTGGGTAAAGGAGAAGATCCAGCCCCCATAAACATGGCTTCTACTCAGGCAAAAACAAGCAGAAGATTCACCGTGCTGTATCCCACCTTTGCGGGCCAGAGGTTGGCTGCAGAAGATGATCCAAAGGTTAAACATCCACCCAGGAATATTCCAGAGCCCTGGAACTTAATGCTGCATTTGGTGACTTCTAACCTGATAAAGCCAGTGTTAAGATCTTCCAGACCAACTCAAGTTACACATCTCATGTTACTGAACATAAAAAATTAGGACTATTTACCTAGCTATAAGCAAGATTCTTTTGTGGAAAAAATGTATAAATTATACGTTTCCTTTAACTTTAACCACATTCAAGGGCTTTTTGATAAATGCACTTTATTTATCCAGAATGCTTTGAAAGAACTTTGCTGCTTGGCTGCGCAAAAATGCGAATGACTAATTTTCAAGAGTGGTCTGCTACCCAGTAAGGAGGGCATGACCTGTTTTCATATTAGTCCAGCAAAAACCTTTTCTTTTTAAATGAAAATAGAAAGGAATTTTGATTGCATTATGTTAAACAATTACAAAGAGTTGAAACACCTATTAAAACAGCCGAGCATGAAAAAAGACTTGATTTAGAAGAACTAGCCAAAATTATTTAAATACAGAAATTGAAATATTAAACTAAATAGCATCCCAATAATTTATGGTAAATTAAAATCATTGTGTTAACATTACTTTCATACAATAGCTTATTCAAGAAGATTTGACTGTACTGGAAGTACAAGGGAACTCTTTGATACTATTAACCCTAAATGACAGACGTTTAAACTGATATTTCTCTAATTAACTGGCTTCTGCCTGCACCAGTAATTCAGCTTTTGTTGAAAGATAGCAACAACACCGTACTCTGCTTCAACTTTGCCCTGCTGACATCAAATCATATTACAGCTAAATTAACAGTTGTGAAAATTTTTGGCCTGGTAGCCCTCCATCATACACAGCCTTTAAATGCCATTTCAGTTCCTATCGAGGAAGGAATCAGCAGTTGTAATTTTTAATACAGCTGCGAAACAATAGGACATATTAAGAGCTGAATTTTTGACAGCATATTCACGATGATTTATGAGTTTGTATATAATTTGATTATTCTATTAATTTTACTGATTACTGTTTCAGCTAATACAGTGAAGGTCACTTACAAAATAAATCTTCATTACATTTCACAGAAAGTAACTGCCTCCAACTAGTTGTTTTCTTTAATTAAACACTAATGTAACAAGAGAGAAAACAGGCTTCGGGGTTGCTGCATCTGTTGCTACAAGAGGAGTTTACTGCTTTGATGTAATGCTCTCCGATATTAATTGAACAAAAATAGAATGTCTCTCCGTCTGACATCTTGATTTTCAACACAGAACACAAACACTCTCAGCTTACAGACTACCCTTAGTTCATTCTGAAACTACATGAAAGGACTGGAAAACCATACCACAAAGCATAATTTTTCACCAGAAAGAGTAGCTTTTATTTCTGGCATGACTTTTTCCCCTAAAATTCACAGAGTGATTAAAGAAATTGAATAATCTTTTCCCGATTGTATAGTCATCTATAGGAAAAAGTATTTTCTTCCTTAAAGACAAACAATGCGTGCATGGCCCAGGAAGCTTTGGAGAAAGATCAAAGGGAAACATGCCAAGGGCCCGAATTAATAAATTGCCCTCTTAGAATTTATTTTTTTCCCATAGTGCAAGCTGCATCCTGGTTCTTACGTTACACTCATTGCTTCCTGAGAGTCCCCAAAACTGCATTTCCTGCAGTATACTGTTATATGTTCTAAAAATCATCAAAAAGGAGAATATGGACAAGTCACAACTCCAAGGGCTACGGTTCAGTAAAGAGCTGATGACTGTTCCTAGCACAGAACGCTCCCATGCTGGAGTCTCATCTCAGTCTGCACAGGGACCCGCTGCGCGGGGGTGAGAAGAGTCAGGTAGCCCTGGAGGAACACGTCTCTCCAAAGACAACGTCCGCTGCCCTCTGGAACTGCCCTGGCACCTAGGGAACTATTGGGAAGGATAATGTGTGACAGTAAATGCCAAGACAAGCTAAAGGAGGAGGAGTCAGGTATTTTTACAGAAAAAAATGAATGCAGTACCCAGAACAAAATCAAATTTTTCAAAAAGTCCTGAAAAATTCTCTAATCAGCCAATTTATTAACCCAATTGTACAATAACTGTTTAAAAGCCATGAGGAATTTCCTGCAGTTATCACCTGGAAGTCAGTGAACTTCCAAACTCTGGAACTGTAGTCTCGTACCAAGCTAACTTCCCTCCCCAGTTCCTCACCTCTGCACTGGCACCAGGAAACACAAGGGAATTCCACAGCTGTGACCAGGCAGCGCTATAGGAGGAGTTACTGGCACAGCTTCCAACCTGAACTGAAAAAATACTAATAAAAAAGCACGTGAACACCTGCTGATTGGAGTTGCAGACAACTTCTTCCACTCGGAGAGACAAAGCAGACATGAACGAAGACAGCGCAGAGAGAGCTCTCAAGCAGAGAGAGGGGTGGGGAAAAAAAGGAATCCAAAGGTAAATTTATTGCAAGTTTCTAACTTTCAAATCCTTAAAATCAAATTTGCAGTAATATGGCTCTGCCCTCAACAGGGGCTTGCAAGGCACAAAAAGCAACGGCAGAAGCCAGTCACTAAGAATTCAGTCATCTACAAAATCCATTTTTGTGCTCTCTAAGATACAAAAACTCAAGTTATCTTAACTATTGGTAAAATTCATGGACTATTTCATTAATTAAACAGTAATTCGGAAGTCTTTCTCAGTCTTCCATTTGAATGGAAATAGACTGCTAAACTACATTTGCATTCACATCTCAATTTGTGTCTATACAAATACACATAGTTATCACAGATCTTCCAATAACACTTTAATGAATACATACTTCTGAGTCCCTATTTTTAATATATGAGCCAGAATCTGCATATCACCACACAAAGTAATTCAAACTCTTTCAACAAGACTGTTAAAAATAACAAATTATTCACATTATCTTAATTATTGAAGAAAATAATTATGAAAATATTATCTCTATTTCAGCATTTATATTCTATACTTTTATGTTTCAGATATTTTTGTAAAATGAAGCAAGATTGTTTTGAGAGTAGAATAATGCAGCTCATTTTTTTAATATGCAATATTAAATTGAACGCACCACTGAATACATTCCTATCCCTTGCAATACCAGGAACTTCTTAACAGATTTTTTTTTCTATTCTTGTTAGCATTCTGGAACCTACATACTTTGGCATCATTCTTCTGATTTAGAGGTGAATTTCATATGGTGCATCCTTGGTTAAAGGTCTTCATGAGGTATAAACATGGGGAGCATACTATATTTCCAGACAGTGAAACAATAAGGGAAAACATGCCTTATTTGTAGACATGTTTTAAAACAATAAACAAACCTATTTTTCTGAGAATAGCAATAAGATCAAAATGGGAAGATACTTCTCGGGGTTGCATACATATAGAATGTATTTCACTACAAAGGTTATTTCCAAATTAAAAGTCTTTTCCTGTCAAATCCTGAGAAATAATGCGGGCAAGGACACAAAAGCATTCCATAGCTTTATTAACGACAATGCTCACTGATCTGTGAATAACCTGAAAAAAAATGAAGATTATTGAGTTACTTTACCAATCTATCCATCCATCACTAGAGAACAGGTCTCAGAATGATGGATTATCCCACTTCCCTGATGTTTATCCCAAGAAAGAGTTTCTCCGTAGGGGAAAAAACAAACAACTGATCCTACAAACAATAATGCTAACTACAGCTGCCCGTTCTACATTCATCTGCCAGCAAACTAGGAGATATATCAGCAAGTTTGTCTGTAAAAACTCCAGCTATGTCAGAAGTTTTATTATTTGATGAAATTCAAGTTTAAAAAAAAAAAATTAAGAGCAGTATGACAACTGCTCTTCCCACTCAGCATTTGAAAAAGGACTTGGTAACATTGACAAGCTATACTGTCAGTAATTTCAAAATATGTTCTCATGTCCAAAGAAATGAATTTTTAGACAATATGATCTATATAAATACACAAATGATGCATTTTAAAATTTAGGACTTAACTCATATTTCAGATGGAGCTCTGTTTCTTCCACACTTACAGAAAACTATAGACCTCCTAAAACTTAAAACTAGCTGCTGACATATCTGAGAACACAAGCAATTAACAGCGTTATTTGAATTTCCCAGTAATACACTAGATCTTATAATTAACATACCGAAAGGTTATGCTAACACATGGCGAGACCGTACTCATTTACAGTTCCAGATGAAGAAGATGTTGTGCTCAATTCTTTATTGGTTCTCAATGCATTTAGGTTTCCGAAAGTCCGATCTGAATTTTGAAACACTGCAAGCTTCTCGAGCAGCAACGTCACGTGGCTAAGAACCCCTGAAACTTCACCATTCATAACATACAATAGTCCAAACATAGGGTAAAAACTGATGAACCTTCCAAGTCAGTCACACAATCTATCATAGCGCAGCCTGGATTCTTAATCTTCTTGGAAATGTAGGGATAGAAAGGGATGATTCTTCTTAGTCAGAACTTCCCTCCATACAAAACTATACTGTGACTGCCATAGAGTAATTTCAGTGAGAATCTGCAACAACTGCGAAGAGGAATGTTGCCCACTAATGCCTATAAACCATAAAAGCTCAAAGCCTCCTGGACAGCACACACAAAATCTCAGTCATGGGCTGACTGCATCTGGTGGGTCTCCAACTCGTGTGGAAGCAGCAGGCGACACGGCTCTACCTCAGCACCAGCTACAGCAGCCCCGTCTGCACAGCCTGCACCACAGCCCAGCTGCCTCCGACACCCCAACTGGGAGCACAGCCGCTGCTGCCGCTGAACGGGGCCTGAACACAGCGCCGTGGCCAGAAGGAAGCGATGTAAGAACCCAGGAAAAAAGAATCTGAAGAGAAGCTGAAGACAAAGGAGGCAGAGTCCTTCGAAAAATTCAGTGCTGAAATAAATCATAAAAGTAAATGTAGCCACAACTGACTTCTCAGTATTTACCCATCTCATTGAACGACTCTGCTCTTTGGAGAAGAGGATCAAAACTGAATTTTAGAAAGACTTCCTCTTGAAGAAAAATTGAGAATAAGATGTATATTCTACTAGGATTAACAGTAGAAGTGAAATAATTTAGAAAACAGGTCTTCCAAACACACCAAAAATACTCATTAAAAAAATCTTTTTTTTTTCCCTGAAAAAAATGAGAGAAAGGAGATACAAGCTACAGATGAAGTATTTGTTTAGAATGTATGAAAAGCTGTAGGAAAAAATACTAGACTCCTTTTATTTACTTTAAATGACACTGTATAATTTATAAATGAGTTAATAATCAACTATTTGATCAAGACCCATTTTAGTTTTTAAGGAAAACTTCCAATTACAAAGACAAAATAGACAGTTAACAGTCTTTTCTTTCTCCTAAAACCAGAAAAATCAAAGATACACTGCACACTGTGAATGCTGCATTGCTGCTTTACAGTCTTATAAAGATTAACTGCAATTTCTCCTTAGTGACATTTTTTTCAAGAAATTGTAAGCCCCACTTCTGATTTGCAAAAAGTATGTTGCCTGCAAACTGCAAAATGGCATTGACTTCCCTTGCCTCCCTGCACGTATTTCAGTGAATTTTTGGTATCTACTTTTACAATATCGATGCAAAGCCTTGGTGAGATTTTTCCTAGAAATTAGATAAATTTATTTGGTTAATTATTACTAAGCATAAGGCTGTTACTTCATTAGACAGAAAAACAAGTTTTGTGTGAACAAGTTTGAAACAAAAGAGGCTACGAGACAGGTCAGTAAAAGTTCTGCTGCTTGTCAGCTTGGAAGAGCACGAGGTTTCCAGTGACCTTCGTTGTATCACGAATTCGATTTATGGGGATAGAAATCTCACATCTGTACCTCAACATATTGTGAGGTACATTACAGCGATATAAAAGTTTAATTTTCTCTCCTAAACCATACCTGTTTAAACCAATAAAGAACTAACACCGCTTTTACTCACTCAAGTGTCTTCTGTAGTTATAAAATGTTGTATGTTTATGCAGAATTCATTTGGAATGCAAGGATGTGACTTACAAATGCCTTTGAATCATTCACATAAATATGCATGCACACCATTTATAACAGTAGCCTTGATGAGAACACACAGTGTAACTGGCTGCAAGAAACGCTTAAGAGGTTTACATTAAAACAGAATATAGAGTGGTGGTTAGAAATCACAGAACAGGTGACACCTTGCTCTGATAACCTGGTGATAAAAACTGCACGGTATGATGTATAGGTTGTGGCATCACCACTTTGCCACACAGTCTGAACTCTGTCCTTAGGATACCACTCAGTTTTAATGAGAACCAAAGCAGATCTCGTATAATAATTGTAACTAATCTCTCTTTCAAAGAAAAAAAAAGTGATTGCTTATTAAATGGTTCACTTGAAAACAAAGACATTTCAGATTTAATTTTTATTATAATGCTTTGTAATACAAACCTTTTAAAAGCATAATTACCTTTTGGTTTGACAGAATAATTTGCTTCAACTATTAAAATACTCTCCCTATCCTACTTGTAAGATTTACGATTTAACAACAACAAAATTCCCGACGTGCCACAGTCAACAGGTAATCAGAAACTTTAGACAATTCGAAGAGTCCTTGTTATCAGAGAGATTTTCTGATAAGAATGCTTAACTCACTTCCAGACACTGTTAGTGCTAGCTCTTTAAACATGGTGCTTTAATAGATCAGGAAATTGCCTGTGCTGGCTATTAAGCAAAATGAAGCAAAAATGCTTTCAACAACATCAGAAAACAACATATTAACAAGGATCTACATGAAAGAAAGTAAAATTAATATTCTATTTTTAATCATTAAAGTTAAAATATTCATATATTTGAAACCCAATTTCTCATCTTCTCAGATGAGAAATATCACCAAACTGGTACTTCTATAATGGTTTTGATAAATTGCTGATTTGATTTATTAATCTATTGGTCATGTGCAGATCCAGTCCCACATGCGATCCTATAAAAATAGAAAAACCTCCGTAAAATCCATAAACATAAATCTTGTTGCACGTCTGTGTCTAGAGAATTTCACTAAAAAACAATTCTTCTTCACAAACTAGCTAGTCATAGCACAATACACAATCCCACATTTAAAAAAAATCACCATATAAATATAATTTCAGATATAGACAAAACGCTATTATCAGAAAATCAAATTACCAAATTCTTTTGTACTATTCAATTTGTACTATTCAATATAGTACAATAGTTCAATATAGTTCAAAATAGTGCCTAGTTGTCTAATGAAATAAGGTAAGTATTAGGTAAACCACGTACACAAATGCTGAAATATTACCTACGACAATTCCACGTGTTTTTATCAAATGTTAAGGCCAAATCAAGACTTTCTTGAGCCCAGCCACCAGTCCCAGCCAGCTGCTTTTCAGATCTCCTCCATGACCTACGATAATTATTCCAGAATGGTTTTATCGACTTACATTTGTATCCATCCTACGTACCGCCAAACAAGCACAGGCTGCTAAGGCCATTTTTCCAGCAATAGCCTTAAGTGTCCTTATAGAGTAGAAATACAGAACCATTACACCGACAAGCCAGGAAAAGAATGTCCAATCGTACACTACAAACCAGAATGTCGTTAACAGCAGCACACATTTAAAAAAAATCCACCAAAAAAGAATATAGCCCTGATACTTACAGGAACTGTATCTGAACATACCGTTTAGATGCAACAAAATAGCACTACAGTCATCCTTGTTGATGGGCATGACTCCTCATTGATCAACCTTAAGAAAGGATAGCTATTTATGAGTGAAATCATCTCTCACCTCTTCCCAGTAATTAGTAGGATAGGCAGCCATCAGAACAGCCAGGCATTAAAAGTCTTGTTTATAACATAGTGAAAATTGCTTCCAAGTATTAAACTAGCAAAATGTAAAATACTTCTGCTGCTCCGGATGAAATATTATTCAAAATTCTTCAAATCAGCTTCCTGAATTCAAGAGCTGAATGCACCATAGTTAAAATGTTTCTTTCTGTCCTAGGAAATGGAAAACTGGGGGGTATTCATAGCCGAAGAAAACACGAAACAAAAACTAACTGCCAGCAGGAATTGCTCTATTAGCATTAGGTTACTACGAGTTTCCTTTTTTGAAGGCACGTACGAGAGAAGCCGAGCTCACCTGCAGAAACACTGCGGAATCTCTCCCTGGCCATAGAGAGGGAACAGGAAGGGTGTATTGCCATAGCGGCCGAGGCACTGCAGGAACTTCCTGGTGGCCTGGATCCCATCCAGGGTGCTGCAGTCGGTCTCCGACACCATCGCGATGGAGTGAAGAATGAAGTGCTGCAAGCTGGGGGTCAGCTTCCGTGTGCCTAAGAACTCAGCAAAGGTCCTGCTCTCGTAATCTGAAACAAAAAAAAAATCCAGGCAAATGATATAGTCTGACACTTGCACTTGCTCAGGTGGTTCAACTTGAAGAAATACCTTTGTATTTAAAAAAAGATCAAAAGTGATCATAAAAGAAAATTTGCAATTTTAAAAATCTATATGACTGAAAATAGGTTTTTCTATTTTGTGAAACCTAAAACATTTACTTGAAAGTGCTTTTTAGAAGACAGAAATATCACCACATTATATCACCACTAAAATATTTTGGAATAACACAAATCTGTTACATATGAACTCCATATGAGACTGGAATAGGATTACCTAGTCTTACAGATTATCTGAGCACCATCTAAATATGGCTTCTTCAATTAAGTTACATTTGATCTATGCCCATTCTCAATCATATAACAATTTTTGCTCAAGATTTAACTTCCTAGGAAAATGTGCAGTATCAGCCACATGGCAGACAAAAATCCATAGGTTTTACCACGAATTGGGACGATATAGCTGATTGCTGTAAATTACATAAATATTTACCCATTTAACATACAAGCTGGGCAAAAATTGTACTATTGAATCCATACCTATATGGCTAGTGCACGTAGTTATGTATGGACGAGCCATTTATGCAGTGTTTGAATCCGAAGATGAGAAAGGAAATATATATTCCAGATATGTCAGATTGCCGACTTCCCAGCAAACAAGTATAGATGAGATGAGACAAAGATGCAATGATGACAAGGACGAAGCAGCATACGTCTTCCTCAAATCAATACTACTACTCATGCACTTGGGCATTCACAGAAAAACAGAAGTCTTTCAGGCAACACTGAAGGCAAACGTTACCTCCAATGTTACTGATATATCTCCAAAATACTACAGTAACTTTAATTGTCTTAAATTACTTTGAATTTTCTTTTGCAGAAACACATTGTTTCAAGCAATAACATATTTCATACCATTTAGAGATCTATTCTTAAGCTTATTTCAGCCACATGAAGCCTCAAGAGTAATGCAGGAGTACTGCCCTCCAGCGCTGTGACCAGCAGGATCAGGCCATTTACTGTCTGCGATTCAACCACTGTTTTATTACAAATGTACTTCACTACCATTGTATGGCCATTCAGCAAGTCATAAAATAAATTACATTTTCTTTTACTGTCTTTCTGTAAAAAGTCTTAAGTTTTTCTAATTCTAGACTTCTTATATAACTGAAATTTTTATAGAACAGCTTTAAAGAATTTTCTTCACTATCATTAACTCTCCATGTTAAAAGTCTGTCTTCCCTAATGAAGGCAATGATTTTACCAGACACAATTCTAAATTCTGAAGTCTTTAAATTAGACTAACCTGACTCAAAATATTCCCAGTTACTTCCCTGAATACTTTAAAATGTAGGAACAAAACCTGTAACGATCTCTGGACATAAAATAAATCTAATGTAATTTAGATATATGAATCAATGAATTCACTTAAAATTGACGTGGTGTCTCCTTTTTTACTTAACAAATTTTCTAAATACTACCTATATTCTTTCACTAGGTGCCTCACTTTTCCCTCAGCAGTAAACCTCAAATTACCTTTAATCTATAAACCAGTTCACTTTGACTTTTTCCCCTTCAGGATTTCCTAGAGTTCATCACAGACTCTTTTCTTCCTAATCATATCAAATCGCTCTCTATACTGACCGATTCTATCTTGCATATGCTTGAAATCACTTTCTCTGCCATTTCTACATCATCTAAGCTCCTAAAAAACCACAGCAGCCCTAAGCTCAAGCCACCAGGCCAGTATCAGTGACCAACAATTGCTTCCTTCTGAAAGCATCGCCCATCACCTACAAAAGCACTGAAATGCTTCCCTCTCAAACCTATAGTCATAGTTTAAATATTCCTTTATATTCATTACTTCCCTTTGACAGATTTTACATTTTTGCCCTAGTTTACTGTTAGACTGCAAGCACTCAGAACATCACTCCACTCTTTGTACCCTTTGTTCACAAAACCAAAGCAGAGAGCACTTCCTTTCCCTTGGCCAATTTTCCTCTTTGACCCAATGATCACTATTCTTTGCATAACCTAACTCTAACTAATTCACATTTTCACTCCTTTAAATAACTCAATAATCACATTTACTTTCAAAGTTAAAAATCCCATGTTCAGCATTTCTGATTTTGTGGCAAGATATTGTCACAGGATTTACAGAATTTACATATTATCTCTAAAAAGATGATCAGGTGCATCACACCATATTACAAAATCTCTGAAGGAAAATAAATAAATAAAAACACTTTGCTATTCCGCTATATGAGTTCTTGCTGCTAAAGAAAAATGAAAATAATTAATGATATTACGGGAACTAGAAATGCAAGAGCTTAACTAAAATTTCATATTGATGTGAAAGGTGAGGAAAAGGTCAAAGCATCCTTTGAAATTTAATACTATAAAAATTGAGTGAAAACACGAGAGCTATCAAAATTCTGCAAAATGGTATAAACTCAAAATGAGAATGTTAAGTAATACTCAAAGAAATACTACCTTGGTATTCCTCAGGGTGTTGTTCATACTCCAGACAAAATGTCAAAAATTTCATTAGCAATCTCTTTTCCACCATAGTGAGCTGTTTGCTATTGAAGACATCTGCTCTAGAACAAGGTACCTAGAAAATATATGTATTTTTAATTTTAGGGGTTTTATATAGCTCATGCGGGAAATACATGAAATAAGACCTTAGTTGATTACCTAATAAACATTTAAGGTTCCTATTTTTCATTAGAACTGTTGTTTTGCTCTTACAGATTTATTTCTACTATTTTTAATATAGTTAAAATAATCATTTTTCATAATAAAAATATTCTAAAATATTTTTCCTCCTCCCTTTCTTTGTTTTGATTATTTCTCTTCAGTTTCAATTGCATCTCTAATATCTCCTATTACCATTATCAGACTAGCGACTTCTCATCTACACAGATAAAAAACACAAATCAAGTCTACTCAAGGAATTTTAAAACCTAAAACCTGTGCATCTTTAAGACTCAACTGCTGAGTCTCATATCAAAAACAAAACTAAACCAAACACTTATGAAATTAAAACAAAAATTTCAATTAAATATACCAGCTTACTGCTACAAAAGTCTCCGGAAAAAAAAAACAATTTCAAAAATGGACTT
This sequence comes from Crypturellus tataupa, assembly GCA_034781795.1. NCBI lineage: Eukaryota > Metazoa > Chordata > Aves > Tinamiformes > Tinamidae > Crypturellus > Crypturellus tataupa. The sequence goes on from JAWLRI010000115.1 coordinate 1,837,566, forward strand.
GGAAAAGCTCAGGTTAAACACACATAATAGATTCTTTTACAATACCTGTTCCACTTTTCCCTCCCGAAAGGCAAGAACTCGTGTGGCATTTTTAAACTCCGCATATCTGCTAACATTTGACTTAATGAGAAGGTCAATTAACAGACCTCGGGAATAAAGCAGCTGCACAATAAACAAAAATAACACAGTGAGTAAAGAGAAAGAAGCACTTCCATCAACAGAAAATAGTAATTTCAAGAGTAAGAATAAACATTTGTAAAATATTTTCTATACTATTTAGTTACACACAATGAACTAAAAAGCACATTCAAAACAAAATTAACTGAAAAAAACAGAAAAACAGAGAAAGAAAATCACAGGAGAGAAGGTTTCATTCCACTGTTGATCTTATTAGTTTGGGAGTTATTCTACTTCTGTTAAAGTAATCAGGGTTCTCAAAGATAACAGAACAATGGGATGAAGTTCTAGGTAATTTTTTCCTTTCTATTCCCTTCAGTGTTTATCACTGGACAGTGTTATTCATATTTAAAGAATATGCATAGCAAACATGGATATATTTGACATTGTCTCAGCAAAATGCTTTGCAAAAAAAAATTAAATACTGAAATTTGGGAAAAAAATATACAGTGTGAAGCACAGAAAAAAAAATAACTTAAATTGAATTTGCAAGGACATGCACATACATTCAGGGGAGCTAAAAGGCAAGTTTTCGATCTTAAATTGTATGATAAATGTGTCAAGCTGTAGTTTCTTCTAACTAAAAGCACACAAGTGTGGCAATTGAAGGGAAGAATAAAAATAGTTTGCTACACTCAAATTTTATGTTATGGACTAGCTGCATTTTTTTTAATACAATTTATTGCAAATCCATTTTTCATTCAACTGAGAACTAAAAATGATACATGATATTTTAAAAAACTGATAGTGAGAATAACACAGGAAAATCTATGTAAAAGAGGTGAACATATCTAGTAGAAAAATTACTTTTCATCTTAATAATACCAAATATCTACACTTACATTAGCTATAGGTAGCATTTCATCCCTCTAAACACTAAGATTATAAACGTCTCGGCATTTAAAACGAAGTAAGCGTACTTGTACGAAAAGTCACGAAGTTCCTACCTTGGAAACTAAATCAATATTAAACCTTCTGCCTTCTCTCACAATCTGTGAATAGGTAATTTTCTTTGGTTCTTGGGCAGGATTTTCTGAGGGTGCCGCTTCTGTTTTCCCCACGTGTGAAGCAGCCTCGCCTGAAGCTGCATTATGAGAACTTCCACACTCTGCGGTTATTTCTGTTTCGCTGCCTTCTGCTGCACTTGCTGGGTCACTGCTTGCAGCCTTTTCTGGCAAGGTGTTTTCCATAGGAATGGCCTCCTTTTCCAACTCCTGAGCAGCCCCCTCGGCACCAGAAGTTGCAAAGGGAGGCAGCTTTGACAAAGCGCCGGCCTCTTCAACATCTTCCGCTGAATCCTGACTGATTAAAAACATACGGGGAAGTAGAAGAGTTAGCACCAGCAACGGAAACATCAGCCTTTGGGTGAAAATACTTTATCCTGGTCAACCGGGTGTCACCACCTAAAGAGCTCTGGATTTCTGACTGCAAAACTAGCACTCAAGATGGGTACTGGTGCGAGGGTGTGGGGAGGAAGGAAAAAACTTGTCTGTTCCTTTTTTACATAGAATCCATAAATTCAGCTTAATATGAAAAAATATACAGCTATATAAACAAAGAAATCTATTTTTTTTAAACGTGCAATTTGGTTGTCTTTTTCTTACAGATAAAAACCTTTAAAATTCAACTACGAAAAGACATTCAAGTTACAATTTTTTGAAACCAAGTTCAGTGAAGGAAACAGAATTGCCAGGTATGACTGAGACTACTTTGCATAGTGTAATAGTCTAAATAGTCTAAGATGGCAAATCTTCTAGAGCAACACAGAATTTTGAACTGAAGCTTAAGTTCATATTGTTTAAATTAAAAAGCTTATTTTTCAGACTCTCATCTTACATTCTGAGTAGCAGCCATAAAGAATAGCTGTAAAGAACAGTGTATTTGCATAACTTTGTTTTTAATAAGGTACTACAGTTCTTTAGTTTAACCATGCACCAACCAATTATCAACAGAATACATGTATACGTTAATTTATTTTCACTTTTACTAACTTTTTACAGTCTTGGATTTATTGCATACATAGTGAATCTGTGCATAGTTCTGATTAATTCCTAACATGATTATGATGAAGGCAGGCAGGCAAAGGGAGGGCCATTATCACACATGAGTATTCTATACAGCCCATTTGCTTTTCATAATGACACAATTCCTTAATATTCTTCTTAAAAAGCAGATCTCCACTTTTAATCTCATCTACCCTTTTTATCTTGAACTTCAATGACATCTACCTTAGAAACTAGTACTTTTGAACTTCGAATTTTAGTTTATACTACCAGCTGAGATGAATCAAATCAGTGTCATTGTAAGTGAAAGGACTCCAGCAATAATTTCACACTATCTTTTTATCTTCATACCACAAGCCATTAATGCACTGTATAAACAATTTAATCTCAGCGGAAAACTAATGAACTATGATTTTTAAGGTGACCTGCAAACGTACAGTATTGAATTTCAGTGACTATCTAGATGGTTAAAATTCACAGAGTAGCAAGGAATTATTCGGCACTCTTTTAAAAATGTTCCTTTGCTCAACAGTAGCCGTAGAGATGGAAGTGGGGGGAGAATTCTGGTTCAAGTCATAAAAAGAAAGAAAAATTCTGCTTCCTTTAAAGGGCTTCTCTCCTTATGATCTCAGGGGTTAATGAAAGCAAGAGTTTGGTGAGAGCCTGGTGCACAACCCCCAGAAAGCACCTATATGGGACACAGTATGGCCCTTTAAGTACAAGAACTGCTGGAAGGAAACAGTAACGGACATGGTCAGGCTCTGTACATTTGTTTTTTCTGTTTCTTTATGGTGTGTACATTAAATACACGTAGAGCATCAAAGAAAAAAGTAAAATACTGTGTCACACGTTCCAAAAAAAATTAGTACAACTGACTCCATTTCAGGGGGTAAGAGGGAGTTGGTTTGGTTTAGGAATTCAGAATACTGTGTAAACAGACCAAAAAACCTGCTGTCATTAATGTAATCACTAAAAAACAAGCTTTTATTTCAGCTTCTCTGAAGCTTTGTAACACACAATGCAAATTCAGGACAAGTTTTTCCTCCTACCTTTACACAATCTGACTGTACAGATCAACCTCATTTAAACATATATATATATATATATATATTCTTAATCATTAAAGTAAAACTTGGATTTGCAAGGCAATTTTTTCTTTTTTTTTCTGTATCAATCTGAAACATAACAGAAACGTTATATTTACAGATTTTTAAATTAATTACATTTTTAAACTAAATTCAACTCCTGCTTAATGAATACGTAAATCTGTATGATTTGCAGCTCTACACACTTTATAATGGAAGCCAAAGAAACATACATAATCTAAATTCATGACATCTTTCCTATAGGAACAAATATCCCTGAATAATGGAACAACTGTCTATAAAAATCACTTAAATTGAACTTTTGTGCCGACAATTCTTCTCCTAATTCAGAAAAAAAAAATAATACATCTGCAGACAAATTGTTGTGTAAATTTAGAATATTATCTTCTACCATTCATCAATTAATGGTACTAACAAAGGAATATCTTAAAATGAATGTGTCTTATTAATGCCTTGTAACAGCAACCCCTTCAGATAGGTCAAATGAAAAATTGCCAACCAGCTGGTTAATTTATTCAGCACAGGTGTTCACTATTTATTTTTCAGCCATTTGCCTTTTTTCAATACAGCTTGTTGTAGACACAGTATTCTTTTCCTTTGATGGATGCACTTTGTTCTAAGGCCATTCATTTCAGATTTGCACCGTGTATATTATACTGCTACCCAGCTGTTTATTCTTTCAAAATAAATGTTTAATGGTTACTTCATAGGAGTTATAAAAGTTAAGCAAAAACAACAGAATCTAGCCAGAATGTGTAAATTGTCAGAAACACAATAATTGACTCTCTCAAAAAGTTTTAAGTTAATTTGGCAAACTTTTTTTTGATAGTTTTGTTAGTCTTACAGTTCTTCATTGTAGTTTCTTTTCCTCTTATGATAAATGGAAGACAGTCTTATACTGCCAGATTGAGTTTAAAGTACTGTTAAAACATGAAGATCCAACTGGAATGCTCACTTCCACAAAACTGCAACTCCTTCTTGCTGGGGGACTCTCCTTTGAGCCAGCCATGAGTCTGTATCACCTCTTCAATAAGAATCTTCCTAGGGATGCAAAGCTAAGAGACTATGAATCTTTTAGTTTTATTTAATATTTGTTCTGAACAACATTCATTAATACAATAATACTAAAATATTATATTGATATTGCTTTAAATCAAACGTAACATTTTACACAGAGTACGGTCAAGCAGCCATTACTATGCAACACAGCTGTATTCTGTAACCTTCAGATGGTGTTACTCTAATTCTTACATTTTATTATTTTTACTAATTGTGAAAGAAACAAATGTTTCTATACTGATATCTGCCAGTGGTTCATTCAGCTACCCGTGGTATTATTCAAGAAACTCAAGGTTAAACTTTGAACTATTTGAATAAACCTTTCAAGAAATCATAATAATTCAATAATTCAATTCATTGCTAAACCTGTAAAATACAAAAATAATAAACAGAGAGAAATAATTCAGTTTTAAATCGAGGGCCCACACAATTTCCATTCATTATTACTGTGCTTAAGTACTATTTAAGACTACTGCTTAACAGGGATACTTTCAGATACTGCTTGATGTATTTTGGATAATATGGCACAGTGAAAAGTTTACTCCTTGTATAACCTATACATAAGGAAGTATCCTATTTACACTTTAACAACTGAAAATGAAAATGAAATTTTTGGTGCTAATGCAAACAATGAGGAATACCTAATGGAAACATACTTAGTCACACACTCAATTCTACAAGGGCATATTACTCTTGACCCACTCCTACAACAATTTTCCCCAAAGGTAGAGGTGTATATTTCAAACCAAGCATGTATCTTTTGCATTGTTCAAGTAAAAAAGAGCTGTTACTTCAAATGCAAAAAGAAGGGCAAGCTCAAGGTTAGCTGCTATCTTATTACCAGGAACTTTCGACCATGCCAGTTCATTCTAAACTACCACTGGCCAGTGCTGCTTAATGGGGAAGCTGAACGCACTGCACACAGAGCTAACAGAGGGGCAGCATTGTTTTGTTAGTGCAGCACAGTTAAGTATTTTATAATTACGTACTGCTATCTATTCATGCTCGTATTCTTTTGTGTATCTTTCAATTTAAATATACAAAAAGGGAAGCTTTACTTTATTCCTATTCAAAATACTGTAATATGGAATGCATCAGAACCACCAAATATGAGAGCTCTGCTTTGCCCCAGAAGCAATAAACTGCCAACTAACAAGGCTACTGAATGAATATTCAAATGTTGCAGCCTGATAAGGTAGAGTAAGAATAATCTTCCTATGGAACTACCTTCAATGAAGTATGGATAATTTCAACAAAAGAACTGAAATTTTGCAATTCTTAGTTCTTTTTCAAGCATCTTTTTGAAACATGTCATGTTGCTGGTGATGAAAAGCTTAAAGTCAAGAGCACAATGTAATTATTTATCTGTGACACAGAAAATTATTTGTATATTATTTGTATATTTTCATATTTATACTTACTTGTCAAAACAGAAATCTTCTACATGTTCAATAGTTTTATCTGAGTTGTTTAAAGAAATAACTTCTTCATTCTCAAGGATCAGTTTTCTCCAGTCTTCACATTCATCACTGACTTCAGTTTTCTGCTTAAAAGAAAAATAATGAAATTGCAAATTTGTACTGCACTAACTATTCTTAGACTATAAATCTCTATCTTTCCATGAAATCCAAACGATCTCTCTTTTAACACTTCTATAGGTTTTCTTTAAAGACTATATAAAAATAATCATGGCTGGTCACTTCACTGTAGTACGTCAACATTTGCACAACATTATTAGCTCAATGAATTTGAAAATGCAGCATCAAATGAAATTCAAGTTTTAGTAGAAACTAAAATATAGCACAGTAAAAAGGCTTGTCACAGCCAGGCTAGTTCCAAAATTTGAGTTAAGGTTCTTTGAATAGCATGAAATAAAATGATCCGAGTATTATACAAGTCTCAAATATAGGGATACTTGGTGTCATTTGGTCATCAAATACTAGTTTTCAATAATGTAAAATATAACAGACACACAGCAGTTCCACTCTAGTGTCAATATTTATTCAACAAATGAGTATGCTTAATATTCAACATATAACCATAATATCCAATATATAGCAATATTAAGCACTCTCATTTTTCAATCTACCTTTTCATGTTAAAGAATGTTAATAGTAGTAATTGGGGATTTTTTTTTTTTTACCTGTTTTTCTTTAATCCAGGACAATAATCCTGAAAAGCTAAAGCTGGCCCAGTTTCCACCATAGTAATTTTTCCTGCAAAGAAAAAAGCAACAATGAAACATAATAGACAGAAACTTGAAAAGGGTTTTTTCAATTGTTTTTTACACATGGAGAACATGCAAGTTGGAATAATGTTTTTCAAAAATTTTAATCATATTTAAAATGTAAAATGTAGAATTTCCATTTTCATTCACAGCATGGTGATGAGATTTGGCCCATTTCTGACAGAGTAAACGACAGTCTGTCCAGTACATCTGTAGACCAGTTATCCCGAAAGGAACATGAATAATGCAGAGAGAAAGTGCCCTGGATTCCCTGAGGAGCAGAAGAGGGTGCCCAGGGAGCACCGCTTGGCCCAGCACACCCAGCACAGAGACCCTGCCCCGCTCTATGTCCTGCAGTATCACACTGCCCAGGGCCCCGGTCCTGTCGGGAGCCAACAGCGTTGTTAGGGGCTGCCTAACACTAACGGGGCCCTACGGCTGCTGACTGATGCTGGTACAAAAACTGAGATAATTACACCACGTGGCACTGCCTCTGTGAATGGACAGAGTTAGGGAATCCCAGTATCATTCCCATGAAGTAGGGATGCTTGAGCTTGGGCCCAGACAGTAGAATCCGCACTTCCTGTTTCCATTATGTCGAAGATAAGTGAACTTTTGGTTTTCTGTTCCTGACAGAACAGTTATTACTTACAACTGAACTTACTAAGAACTGCAAAAGCATCTCTAAACCACATATACTGTAGGTGGAGCCAAAGGAACTGATTTCTACAGAATGATCATATCATCATGAGTACTTTTCAGTGTATATTTACTACCTTCTGCCTTGAAAACATTACCGGTTTAAAATTACAGAAAATTAACAATCATATTTTTCATCAATTAAAGGTCTCTTCTTTTCTTTTCTTTTCTTAATTTTTTTCTATCAATAATTCCCTAGCCATATGATGAATGAATTAGCATGTTATCATGAATTTCAGATCTTAAATATTTAGTAACCGTAATAAGAAATATAATCAATTAATTACATTTTTAAAAAGGTATTTTCAGATTTAACTAATTTAATTTAAATCTCAGTTCTCTAAATTATGGATTTTTTTTTCAGAAAAGTGAAAGATACGAAAAATTAAATGTATATTTAGCCTTACACAGTAAAAAGTGTTGAGGAAGCAAGGGGAGCTTTGTGTTTTATAGAATAGTGCAGACTGATAAATTCAACAAACTTGAGATCTCATCATAACATACTCCATTTCTGAACTGTGGAGCTAAGTGCGATCAAAAATAAATTAAATTCAGGTTGGATTCCACAGTTTAGGCTAGGCTGGTTTTGACAAGGGTTATATGTCCTGACAAAGGCTTCATTAAGAGTGTCAGCCCCTTCACAGTACCAGGGTGCGATGCTCTAGCCCATGTTGCTTACTTAGCATATGAAAGACAGATGTCTGCTGAACAATCCTTAATTGTTCCTGACTAGAACCTGACCTGGAAAAGTCTTTCAGCTATTGCAAGACAACAGTAAGGAACATAAATAGGACATCTTTTGCAGAGACAACAAAATCCGGCATTCACTGAATAAAGGTGGCTTCAAGAATAGGATATAGTGCTTAAAGCCATGATCTGGGAGCACTGGACCTATACTTCAAACACAAAAATGTGTTTTCCATGTAATTTAGTTTATGCAACAATTTATTCATTCTGAGCAGAAGAGATCCATCTGTAGAACTGTTACCAAACAGAAGTCCAGATCTTCTGTGAAAAAGAGTTAATATTTATCTCATTATGTGAGTGATAAAGATGAAGATTAAAACGTGTATATTTGGTATCACATGAAATACAATGCAGTGAGAATTAATTATATTACCAAACCCCCGATTCTTCCAGATTTCAGTCTGTGAAACAGCACCAACAAAAATCCTAAGGTCTATTTAATTATAAATAAGTTATAAACATATAAATAAAGCTTTAACATTCAAAGCTTTAGTTTCTTGTTCCATTCCTGGGATTCATAAAGGATCTGCCACTCCTTGGAATTCTGACAAAACGTAGTCACAAGGATTTGCTCTCAGCGAATCTGCAGCTTTAGTTGCCAGTTGCCTCGACTATGAAATACAATGTGCCTGCCAGAGCAAGCAAGGCTGCTGATCACACAAACTGAAGAAAACACCTGCATAAAACTGGGGTTCTTGAGCCTATACCAATATAAAGGGATGCATATTTGGAATATTTCCATTTGATAAACTTTGAGTAAGAGAAATTACTACAACACACAACTAAAATTATGAAATGTTCTGTGAAAACGTTAGACACCCATAATGTAAACCCTGTTCATCTGGATTTTTCTTTGAAGCTGCTTTTGCTTTTAACCCCACTGAGGTGAACCAGCCTTTGCACCCCAGCCCCCTCTACCCCACCCTGGAGCTCGCTCCATGGGGAGATGACACTGCCTGCCTCACCTGGGAAACGAATCACTGCTGTCCTCCCTCTCCTTTCCAAAGTTACGCTAACAACCTCTAATATTAATCTTCTCCATATACATCAATTTCAAGATTTTTGATCAGCTATGATTTGTAATTAGTTATCTAGGCTGTGTTACATGATGAATTTTTTTAGACTTACAATTCAATTATGCCCTAAAAAGAATGAAAATTCAAAATATGTTATTATTTCAGCATCTATTTTGAAGATCTTACAGCATAGTTAAAAAAAGTTTAAAAAATCACTTTTCTATCAGGTTACATTGAGAACAGTATTTCTTCTTTTTCTAAAATATATAGTTACCTAGATGCTATTCACTCAAAATTTCTCTTGTATCACTTGGATTTTCCTACGAATTTAAGTCAGGCTGTTTTTAGTTCAGAATTTTTTGAATCATGGATTTCTAGTTCAAAAGTGACAGGAAAATTGCCCAAGAGAATTTTGTAAATTTTTGGAAATGCAGCCCAGGTAGAGTTTTATCTTGGGTAGAAGCTCAAATTTCTCCTACATTATCTTATGTACTTTCTCTCAGCTGCTAACATTGTCTTTTCTAGAAATACTTTGAAAAAAAATTAGCAAATCCTATTCCAGAACATTCTGAAATTGCAAACTCATTCCAGAATCCAAGCCAGGAGAACCAGGAGAATACTTAGTGCTTCCTTGTGAAGACAGACAGTGACTTGAGAAATTGAGCACTTAAGAAAGCATGAGACACACAAGCAAGACTGAACCAAGAACAGAAAGAGCCTTTCACGCGGCATGTTTTAAGGCTGCCCTTTAATAACAGCCATAGCAGAAGAGCCAAACCTGGCAATGTCTGAAGAGAAGCTGCTGATGCTCCACGATTGCTCCCGAGAGCTGCCTCAATGTGTCTGTCCTGCACTGGATCTTTCAGAAAGAAGTCTCCTACCATCAGAGTATCTGTCTTTTGCAAAGGGAGTTACTGCCACATTGATTTTAAGGAGCTGAACACAAAATGACTTTTGTTTCAAACCCATAAAATTTCATGTACTATCTACATGCTCACATTTATTAGCAATTCCTCTTCTTTTTGTAACTGCGTTAGAGAATAAGCAGCAGCCTAAGAGTTTCCTTGGTGACCAAAAGAGGCAGTTTAATGCAGGGTTCAGCTCTTGGTATCCATCAGTTGAAGCAGAGGGGCAGCTTGGCCATCACTTACAGGACATTACATTACATTACACTACATCCTGGGATACGGATGTGATGAAGGGCAATGATCTCAGCCAGCTGAGACTGAACGTTTGCTCTGCAATAGTTGGGATACGAGTTCGCACCCTAGAACAACAATAAAATAGGTTTTTCAAACAAGGTCAAAAGATGCCCAAATTAGGACTTGTTGCCTAAGTTTCTTTCTGAAAGACAAACACTTTCTGTATTTTGCACAGAAGGATCTAACTTGCCTAATGAGTATCTCTTTCCTTTCTGGTCACTCTCCTCACACAACAATCTCACCTTACAGAATTGTAGAATAAAACAGGAGGCTCGACAAGCCCATATTATATTTTACAAACTATATTATATTTTACAATTTCTGGAAAGATACACGTAGCAAGATGTGGGATGCACTAACAAAGCAAGGATCAAGTGTGTGTGGGTGCCCTGCAAGCTTTTGGATGGTGAGGTAAAACATAAGTAGAATCCTGGACACGGGGGACACTGACTACTCACATCACACAGGGTCAAAAAGCAAGACAGAGCAGAGGTGACAAGGAGTGAAGGGACGTGAGGAATAGGCAGAACAAATTTGGCACCAAAGAGCAGTTAAAAACATCCACATCATAGAATCATAGAATCATAGAATGCCTAAGGTTGGAAGGGACCTCTAGAGGTCATCTAGTCCAACCCCCCTGCA
>JAWLRI010000115.1:1848543-1861333 GCA_034781795.1 Crypturellus tataupa
GTTTCTCTCCGCCCAGTTGTCCAGTCTGTCCAGGTCCCTCTGGATGGCAGCGCAGCCCTCTGGGGTGTCAGCTACATCCTGGATTTAAACTTTGACGAATGAACATACAGAGGAGTAGAGGGAGCTGCACTTCAAAGCCACATTTTGAATTTGCTTTTCCAAATCTAGAGTACAGCATTTGTGTAGTTATATGGCATACATCTTTCCTCACTGACGTACTTCTTTGTTCATGCAAACTCGAATATAACTGATTACAAGAAAATAATAAGCAGAAAACTGTAAATAGGGAACATACCAAACCAGGAGGGGAAAGCCCCATGCCTATGAACCATTACTATGGGAGGTACAGTCACTTACAGGAAACAACTTCTAGTCTTGGTCTACCCTCCTTTAGCAACTTTCACTTTAAACTAAGTGCTGATCTCCACATTTTAAATTGCAAATTACTTTTCTAAATCACTTAACATCTATCCTTGAAATTTCACATGTCAACAGCTCATTAATATCTACAGTAAATGTAGCTCTCTGAAAAGAACCACAGATTTTACATTTATTGAGACAGATCGCTGGCCCAGAGAAATAGAGCTCCTTCAATTACTATTTGGCAGAAGCTAACTTCAGTTCAAAATGCGTCTAAAGGAATTTATGGCAACACTGCAGTGGAGTGACTATTTGGAATAAGATAAGCTACTGTGGATGGTGATGCTTGGACAGTGTTTATAAATCAAACCTAGAACGCTGTAGTTTATAATAGGCCACTTTAAAAACTATCTACCATAATCACCTATGTAGTATATTATGATGAATGCAAACATGGGTGGAGATTGAGAGTAATACAATGATCTAGACATGATCATGAGGGCAAGAAAACCACACACAAATTTTTTATCTATATACATTTTTCACAGCTTATGGCTAAATTAACCCAGATATTTGTAAAGAACAAATGATAGAAATTCGTCAAAATAGTACAGCTAAAGTGTAAGTGTAAGTGATCAAAATAGTTTAAAAAGTATTAATCTGAATAGCAGAAGGGTTTTTTTTGTAATCAGTTTTCAATTATTATATTAACTTGATAAAATTAAAACTGAAAATTCATCTAAAAATGAATATATTATAATAAAAAAAACTAAAACATTTTAATTCAGTTGAATTGTTAGGAGCCTTGCCAGAGACACAATTTTTCATTTAAAATTCAAATGACATCAATGCTGTCAAATTTCCCCCATTTTGCTTTTTATTTTTTTTTATTTTTTTGCAAGAGTACTAACTTACTTAAAAAAAAAAAAAAGGCATATGGCAACTGAAATGTTTGTCTATTTATGGACGGTTTTGTACAGTATAAACATTTTCATTTTTTGCCAAGATCTGGCTTGTAGACTGCGAATCAATGAGCACATACACCAATTAAAATAGCACCCATTAATGTAAATGAACAAAACCTCTATCAACAACACCTTTCCATGACCTAGTAAGCTTAATGGTTTCACAAGAGGTGGAAAATAACTCCACAGGAGAAAGGAATCAAATGTGGAAACTTTCATTTCCCTCACAGAAATAAACCATGTGTGAATGTAAATGAGCATATTTAAGTGAAAACAGTAATAAACAAAATCTGTATGCCACAGTTTTAATTGCCTGCTGATCTGAAGAGCACTTCATCATAGCTAAATAGAGCCATGGATAGAACAAATCAAAGTGCCAGTGGCTAACTGTTGCTACAGATTTTGTGAGACGGTGGATGAAAAAAAGAAATAACAGAGTAAGTGGTTCATTTAGTAAAAGCAAAGCAGCTTATTAGTAATATATGTGCTTCGGTTAAAAAACTAAACTTAATATTTTATTAATTCTAGATCTACTCAGTCTAAAACCAAGCTTTAAGCATTTTGGAGAGTGATTTAAGAGCTAATTCAACAATTACTGTTCCAAACTTTTGTTGAAATTAATGTAGCTTTATAGTTGTGCATGCAGGTCTTGCATTAACTTCAGTAAGATCTGCTGGACTTGGTCATCAAAGCATTTTTGTTTCTGGGAAGGATAAATGTTGTAAAATTTCACTACTATGTAGGTAACATCTTGAAAGCAGACTTTGTTTCAACTGAATCATTGCTTACGCTGAATATAGAGCATCAGGTAATGCCTTGTTTTGTGCTATCTCCTTGAGATGTGAAATACTAGAATTAGCCCATCAAGGACTTTTTTTTTTCTGTAGCTTTGAGAGTTTAGTCTCATGGAGACTGAACACTTATTAAGATAAATTCCTAATCCAAACTCTGTCTTCTTGATAAAAACTACTTTTTTCTGGAGTGCCCCACCTGTCCTCCCTTCAGTCCAGGAAAGGCAGCCAGAGGTTCATATGGAAAGTCAAGAGGCAACTGAGTAACTGCAAATCGTATTTTGTGCAAACTAATGAGCTACTCTTGTAAGCTTTGAACTTGCGAAGTATTTCAATTCAGAAATAAACATATTTTAAAATGATGGGACCTTTTAAGGGCAGGGTATAAAACAGATTGCAGAAGCTTAATCTTGAACTAACGCGCTTCAGAGAAACGGAGCAAATTTCAGCATAAAATACTGGCAAAACTGAAAACACATATACTGGCTACAGGAAAAGCCTCCACACCCAGGTGCTGCATACACATGTGCACGTCACAGGAATGTGCACAGAAAGGCAAGAACTCAAAAATACAAATTAAAAATAAAATAATAAGTTAAACTGGTAATTTTTGGCAATCCAGCTACCAAGATGAGCATCTGAGCTCACAGCATTCTTGTTATTATCACTTCAAACCACACACTATTTACTATTCACCTAAAATCTGTGAGTATAAACTAGACAGGAGCAAACAGGTTGCCGGAAACCAGCCTCAACATGGACTGTTACTGGTTATTAACAAAGTTAATCAAGATTGTCTCAAAGGGGTGAAAGAAACCCCGAGTGATAGATGGTAATTTTAACAATTTACTTTGGTCAGCTGACGCTTCAGAACTGGATCTCAAGAATACCTCAAAAGCTGAAGCTCTAGCTGCAGTCATTAGTACGTGTACATGTGCAGGTGTACAAATAAGTAATTAGTAGCTAACACTCAAAAAATGCCTTTTTTACAGAGAGGAACAATATAAAAATAAATAAATAAATTTTAAATATTAAAAAAATATTAAATATTTTTTAAAAATAAAACTTTTAGGGGAACCCTAAAAATAAGGTATATTAAGCATATATAATTTCGAGGATACTTAATGCCACATGAATGTAGAACACAAACATATTCTGAAAGGCACAGTGCTGTATACAGCTACATTCCTAACCATTTCAACTATTACAAAGGAATATTATCGGAATAGCTTACGAGTCAACATGAAGAACTCTCTGGCCACTTCTGGAACATGCAGCTGCAATGATAGACTCGGGTAAACCTGAAAGGACACATGCCAAGTTTTAAAATTTGGTACACTAAGATACATTAACAAATGAAACAAAATCAGAGCTGAGTCAGTAACAAGCAATTAAAAAAATACATAATGCAATATGTTAAAGCTTACTGGACAATTATTTACTACTAATAAAGAATAGAAGCTCTTACATTATACTTAATATCCCATTAAAATTTAAGACTCTTACTGACAAGGAAAAAAATATTAAATGGTTTAGTTAGCTTTATTACTCCTGGAACCTGAAAAGCAGTCTGGAAAGCATCAAGCAAGGCTTAAATACATGCAACCATAGTTCCATGATCTCTTTAAGCCCAAAAGACAATGCTACCATCAGCATAAAAAGGTTAACACCTCTGTCTTTGACCATTCTTGCCCTTCCTCTCATGGGAAGCCAATAGTTGGTTTGCAGTTGGTCCATGATGTCAGTTCCGTTTCTAAGAGTCACTATTTTGATGAATTAATAAGGAAAAAAAAAAAAAAGCTTTCTTAATCAGCAAAACAGCAGAGATTGCAATAGTCCATACTGCTTCCACATGGATATCTGTAGCACAAGAGTAACATCAGAAGCCAAAGGGATGAATAGTGTTACCGGCTCCGAAGACACTCATCCCACAACCCACACAGGTCTATAGGTAGAAGTCATTGCAAAGAGGCAGGACTTGATGTTCTTTGTAGGCAATAGGACACTGGAAGTTTTCTACTCTTTAGGTGTCTTTAAGACACCACAAAGTTTTCTGATCACCCTGTTTCAGAGGTAGCGCTTGTGGTGTATGTTACCTGGTTACTTACAGCAGTTAAGGAAGCCAGAAGTTCTAACATGACACCAAGACTTCAAAATCAGGACAATCAATTCAGTAGTTGGCAGGATGCACATGGTTTATATGTTGATACACTCAAGTAATTTTTGACAGGCAAAACAGTGATATGTTAAATATGACTCGGATGAACATCTCAACTAACTTCAGAATGAAAAAGCATCTAAAATTAATATGTTTTGTGATAAGGGACTTGTATTTGATTTGAAATATATCTGATAAAATCTTATTTGAAGTTCTTTGAAGTAAGAACACAAAAGATAGGTTATTAATAACAAAGAAACAGTCATACTGTCTGAGGATCACAGAAATCATAGAACCATAGAATGCTTAAGGTTGGAAGGCACCTCTAGAGATCATCCCCGCCGCACACGCAGGGTCACCTAGAGCACGTGGCACAGGACTGCGTCCAAGTGGGGTTTGAAGATCTCCAGAGAAGGAGACTCCACAACCTCCCTGGGCAGCCTGTTCCAGTGCTCTGTCACCCTAACAGGACCACACACTTAGGACTGCCACAAGACCCTGGATACACACTGCCTTCTGTGAAAGCAACTCTACCTTCAGCTGGCCTCCCAAGTGTTGGCATGGATGTTTCATTTCTCTGCATCCATCAACTATTTGGTTTAACTGAATCTATGATTAACATTTTATTTGTAACTCCTCAAAGCTCCTCAAAGAGAAAAATAGTTTCTTTTCCTTGTTTGGGGGCAGAGAATATTATTCTAGAAATGAAATCGAGAAGCTTGTTTCTCCTTCCACAGCGATAAAAGCCACTGAGAATGCGTAAAACACCCCAGTGCTGCCTGGCTGAGCGGACCTGGAGTTATAGCTACCAGGGCATAACAGATTGCTCTAAACTCGATCCAATTGATACCATGCTGGAGGTCTGTTCTTCTATTAACCTCGGATGAAATTGTTCCCTGAATTAGCTTCCTCGCTCTTGAAAGCTGGCATCAATTTTCTTGTGCAACTCTTTGCTTCTGAGGTACTGTGGCCCCTGGAATACCCACGGGTGGCAGAGTGAGAAAGTGTAAGAAAGGGGATGGCCACGATCTGAGCTGCTCGAGAGGCGCTTAGAACCACTGGATGGAGCAAGGCACCGCTTATTCTTATATGACACAGGCTCAGGAAACTAAAGAAATAAGACTGTGCTGTGGCCACCTGTGAATCCTGTTCTCCATCTGACATAAAATCACAGAGAAAAAAAGGCAGCTTCACCAAATGCAAATTACTCCAAAATGTGATCTGGATTGCATGCTTGCATGAACTTTGGCGTTTCACTGATGGTGATCTGAAAACTTTAATCTGAAATATATTTAATCTTTGAAATGCTTTTAAGGCCCTAAAAGAGGGCTGAGCAGGTTCCAAAACTTCTGGTTTCCAGTTTGGTTTGAGGATAATGATTTATTGCTGCTTTCATACGATTGCAGGATAAAGGCTATGTCCATAAAATTGATTCTGAAGTTACACTTACATCTAATGAGCAAGTAGAACTGGGTATCTCTCCCTCATGAAAGACTGCTCTCAAATCTCTTGCCATTCATCCCTCTTTGTGGTTAGAACAAAGAACAGCAAGACTTAAATGAGATATAGATAAATACAGATATATTTCCTTCTATCTGTATGATGAACTGAAACCACTGCTCGAGATTCCAGGGCTACACCAAAAACAGCTGCTGCACCAGAACCAAGTGACCTAGCAAGTGGATAGCATAGACATGAGGTGTATCACAAGCTTCAGTGAAGAGTAGAGCCCACTTCTGACTCTGTTAGTGTTTGCTGCCACTTCAAGTACAGTTTTCTTATACTCTGTAAGGGGCAGATTAATCTCAACAGCTACTGCACATGTGGCCACCGCAAACTGACCTTGCAGACCTCAGTCTGGCTGTCACTACTCGAAATTCTGATCAAATTTCTCAGCAAACTCTGATCAGGGTAAGTTCTATTTACATGCATTTTTGGTTCTCCTCTGTGAAGCAAAATGTAATTTCAAATTTATGAATGATAATGCATTTTACAAGTAAATCAAGAAATACAAGTATTAACCCTGCATTATATAGTTATCAAAATGTCAGGTGAAATTTTAGTTTTAATTCCCCAAAATGAAAGCTGAAGATAACTGCTAAACCAGAAAGTCCTTTTCTTGAGCTTTACAAAGCTTTAAAAAACGTGGCATTTTAAATGCAATACTTGTAACTCACTTCTGTGAAATCCGAAATTAGTTTCCAGTCTTACATATTGTGTCTCTTACAGTTAGCAGCCATCCATAACACTATAATAACGCACTGTCTCTTGGAGCAACCTCAAATGGATACATTAAATGTCCTGAACAGTTTATACACTGAACAGCTGCATATGCACAGAAGCATCTCAGTTCCTGATTTCTCCCTGAAAACTATTTTCCAGTCATCTAGTTGATATGCTTTTACTGAACTACATGAGCTTCTTGTTGAAAAAGGTTTAAATGTTTAATTTGCTTTGCTCTATCTAATAAATAAATCACAAGTGGCTTTTCCATAATACAAAATGTTGAGGGGAAATATATTCAGAACGTAGGATAGAGACGATTTCAAAACAGCAATCTTGTTGAGTCAGACCAACTGTAATAAATTTTGTTTGTACCTGAACTTCTCAGAAGAGAACAGCAGCTGGTTCGGGGGAAGCTCACTAGATATTGCACAATATCTGTGTACAATGAGAAACACGGAACCTCGTAGTTGCTGCAAGTATAGGTTACTTAGAAGAGAGACCAGGTAGACACTTCTTGTCCAAATAAAAATCTGAGTACCTGATTTGTTATTAAAATCATGCTCAAACAAAAGTGTTCTCTGAGGGGCACAGAAAGGAATTAAAAAAAAACAACTAAGCAATAGCAAAATATGTATTCTGAATTTAACTACACAAAAAAAGCTAGAAAATTAAAAATTATCAAAGATATGAGAAAACAATCTATATATTTTTGCTTGAATTAAGGCAATAGATTAAAACTACTACCTGTTTTTGGCAGGCCACTTTTTGAACTATAGATAAAAGTATTTTTCTTTAAGGTAACAAATTGTTTTTACTTGAAAGGCACAGCACGTTTATTTTCTCAACCAGAGGAATACTATTCAGTATAAAAGATAATTTTCAAACAAATAACTTGAAACTTATCTACAAAAGTCTAAAACAAGTGAAATGGAGCAAAATTCATAGTGTCTTTAAGAAAAAAAATATACAATTGTGCTAAATAACAAGTGTTTGCAAGCAGGTTTGTCTAGCACATGCTAGACCTATGAGAGTCTGATCTTCACCTTACATGGCACTCCATTACTAAGTTTTATTTTAACCCAAATTTTTTAGTATCTTCATCTTTCACTTCCTTTTCTGTCTCCTTATAGGAAGAGAGTCCCCTCCTTCCCTACACATCGTTTAAGTATAAAAGGGATTTTAAAGAGTTGGTGCTGCTAACTTTATTACTGAGTGCTTTGACTGGCTCTAGAGCAACCCCAGGGTACCAGTGACTTAAGAAGAGACAGGATGGAAATAACATTCTCCTACCATTGCAATGATGTTTTCTCCTACAAACAGCCAAGTATCTATTTTAGACATGGATTCAGACTGGAATTTCGAAGTACTCTGCCTCAACATGCAGACAACCTACTGTATACATTTAATAGCAATATCACAGGAGGCCAGAAGAAAAAAAAAGTAGTGGACTGAGAAGGAGAGCAAAAAAGGCTACTGTACAGTGAATCTTCCTACCAGGAGAGCGAGGGACATTTCACAATATTTGAGACAGCATCTCATTTGAGGTACCAGCAAGAGTCCAAATCTCCAAGGCTGTAACAGCAACTCTGCTATATGAGAAAACTCAGAATAGGCAGGCCCAAAAGAGAGCATGCAATTTGAGTCAAGTTAAGAAAAACTGGTGAGAAGGTAAAGGTACATTTACACTTGGAGGATATTAGAAAATAAAAAAAAAAAAAAAGAAGTGAGAGAGAAGGCAGAATGGAAAAAACAGCTGTGTCTGATGCTTCCATAGACAGATAATAAGTTATTTGTAAATAGCAAAAATAATGATGGTCTCCTGCCTACTTATTTATATTACTATTCAGGGCTAAAACAACAACAACAACAACAACAAAACAAAACAAAAACAAACAAACAAAAAAAACAACACTTCTCTATCAGGCTTTCCAGGTAGCTTTCTTCTATACTTCCAGATAATCGCTTAGACACTGATGTTAAATGGAGACCTATATAAAGCAGTGTAACCACAATTTCAACACTGAAGATGCATTAGAAAATATTTTAGGTAGATTCTAAAAATATCTTAGTTGTTAATTTTTCAAAATTTTTTTTTAATCAGAGTCTCCAACTTTTAGCATCATAATTCACACCTATAATATTTAAGATAGTTTTTCCTCAGTATATTTTTAAAATTGTATTAGTATTTAGAAATGAATTTTCCTGGCACTATGCTTATATAAGATAAACATAAAGTACTTACACCACTCCCAGCATATAGAACAATAAATAATAGATTCCCCTGACAGGACTTTGATGACCTAGCAAAGCCCGAGTGCTTTCAGCCAAAATCATATGAAACCATAAATCACTCTTTATTTTATAGAATATTTCAAAATGGATTCCTGCTTTCTACCTTGAAAGTCATTTCATGTGTTATTTATAACCAGTGAAGACCAGAATGGAAGGAAAATTGCATAGAACTCGAAAATTTACTGTGACTGCTTTTATAAAGAATAACTCCTTTTAGAAAAAAAATAGAGTTACTGGCAGACAAACTTGTGAATACAGCCACCTTTTAGAGAGTAACACCCTTTATTTTACAGCTTCACCTTAAACTAACAGAGGCTTCCTGTAATATCAGAGACAAGTTGAAAACTGAATTAAAATGGAATATAAACTAAGCAGCTACAGAAACACAAAGTTAAGGGTAACTCTGCATGCTTATCCACACCACTAAAATAAGTACGTACAGACACATAATAAATCTTTGCACTTACAGTGATTTCTGCCATAAATTGAACACTGCTGAATGTTTTGCCTTTGAATTTTCCTGCATGACAATTGTCTAAAGACAAAAACATACATTTGGTTTTTAAGAACCTGGATCATTCTCAACCCAAAATAGATGTATTTTTTCTTGAGATAGTTACCGAAGAACTCATAATGTTCTCTTCCTAAATATATACTAGCATTTCAATACCTACACTTACTGAAAAAAATGACCTCATAAAAGCTTATCAACAAACTCATTTAAATGGACATGACTATTGTCCACTTAAACACGCATTTGGGACATCAGCCTTCCCAAACTAGGTACCACTCACTGTTAGATAAATAGACTTCATTCACTATTGCTTTCCAAAGACTAGACTTTCTGAAATACCAAAACTACTTTGTAGATTAAAGATATTTGTGAACAAGCTACTCTGTGAGAGAAATATCCAATGCAGCCATTTATGTTTGGTTAGAGAGTAACTTGACCATAGCACTATATTAAAAAGCAGGGAAATGACAGCCTTCAAGAAGGGTTACTGGGAGGATTGGGAAGAGAAAGACAGACAGAAGAAAAGGATTACCTAAATGCTAGAACATAAAAGAATAGGATCAAAAACAATGTTGATTTTTTATTTTTTTTTTAATTCTCACATTTTATTTTCACTGGAAATTTAAGATACGAACAGTTTTATATCATATAGTTGTCTAGTTTTCTTTAAAACCTTGGATGTAGCTTCCATGATTTTAATGAAAACCTTTTTACTGGATCATAAAGTCATTAAATAGTACTAGTATTTTTGTGCAATACACAATACTTGTGTAATATCTTGCTACAAAAGTGTTTTCATAAGACAATGTTTAATCTGGCATAAGTAAAAATGTACTTTCTTCAGTGAGTGAATTTACTTTTACCAGGGAAATATCAAGGCACTAATTTAACATAAGCATTATGTTAAGTGGAGCACTGATGAGTAAAATTTCACATGAGGTTTCATTTTCATTAAGCTCACTACAGGGAAACAGTTAAACGAGCCTGAAATAAGGAAAAAAAATCAAATATAATGTTACCATTCAACCTAATCACTAAAATTAACTGATGTACAAATTATAAAACCAGAAAAAGGCCACACAAGCAGAAAAGAAAGTCATTACTCTAAACATTTATAAATATCATTAGCACAATAACAACCCAGTTATTCCTGTGTTCATTACAATTAAATATGCATACGTAGCATGACTATAACACCTGAAAAAAGATACTTGAAGACACGGCTAAAATAATTCCTTGGAGTCACTTCTAAAAAGAGGTGATGAATAAAAGCTCTACTTCATGACAACATTTCATACTTGATAATTTTATATAGACAAGAAACATTCAATCAACCGTATCAGTTGCCATTTACGCATGGGCTTGGCAAAAAGCAGACGCACAGGAACAGCACAATATTTGTATTTTAGTAATCATTTTGAAAAATCTTAGAATTTCTTCTAAGAGAACACTGTGATGAACCAACAGCTCTAAAAAACAGTCTTAAATACAAATCCGCATCACCACTACCATGTTTCAGAGAGAGAATTTAGCTCAAGGAAATTCTCCCTCCCTGCCATGTACCAAACCTCTAATATTCGAAGCTCACTCCCAATCAGGGAAGGTCACGTTTAACGGCTGGCACAAGACCATCTCATGGACAGCAGGGCCAAAAGTGCCTCTGATGTTGAGCTTATGGTGTCAGGGAATATCTAGGAGTGCACAAACTCCTCTGCTCGGGGCATCCTACCACCAGCTACTACTTTTTCTCAGGGAGCAGCACTGAACACAGGTGTCACACGGCATGGACGCCGCACGAGAGGGCAATGAAGGATGGCAGGAGGATGCAGGCTGCCGCCGCCGCAATTAATCAGCTGCCCTGCGCCTGATCCTGCGACGTCCCGGGGCAAAGGGCTGCCAGCGCAAGCTCCTCTGCATCCTGCCTTCTTTCTACAGCAACTACAGAACCTGCCCAAGAGCATTCTGCCAGCACAGACGGGTTCTACTCCTGCACAAGCACCACAAAAACATAAGCTATGTGCTGGTAGGATGATAATAGTCAGCTCGATTAAGGGTATACCACCTTCACTAGCTTCCTTAGCTCCAACCACTACTAGCTACTGTTTTCACCTCCTGGTTGCCTCAGGAAGTAAAACAGCTAAACGGGTTGACATTAATACCGACAGATTCATAAAATCAGTATCATTGGATATGCAAATATGATTTTTTTCATCACAGTACAAACTGAATTGCCCTCATAAATCACAAAAAGATGCATGTATGTTTTAACATTTTGACCTATTGGTTTGATATTTCAGCCTTTCATTGTCTCCCGTTCTTCTTATGTACCCAAAATTCACAGCTCTGAACCCATATGAAAACAAGAGGTTCACTACAGGACTTTTGTAGTGTACATGACTAAATCTCTCAATATGCCCAAGAAAAAAAAAAAAATGATTACATTTAAACTCAACAATTGTGAAAATATAATTTTATAATTTCTCACAAATCCCAGAACTAAATCAGAAACCTTTTGAGGCTTCTATACCAATTATACCAACACTGAAGGTGACTGCTTTTGACTGGCAAACATTTAACACAGCAAGAAACTCACTTATTCCATTCCAAATGATGTAAAAAAAATAAATGAAAAGGGCTCAAATCTGAACGGCACACCTTAGTATGACACAGTAATGAACTCAACAAATGGAGTTCCTGATTTCACATGGAAAACAGAAACACTTAAAAGAGTCTTTCTTGCTTTTGTGCTCAGAATACTGCCCTGAGCAGACTTGGGGAAATCTCCATAGAGGCCAGCCAGATTTCACTGTAAATTTGGGACTATCAACAGTAACGTGTTTTGATCATGTTAGAGACTAGAGCTCAATGCCAAATTCAAGGCCTTTTGGGAAGGAGGGAATGGGATCGGGGCTCATCAAGAGCCATTTGGACTAGGCCACTGTCATCCCTGCTCTGTAAAACAGGGATATATTTCAATATACAACTCAGATGTTTCAATATATTTCAATATATTTCATCATTATGACCCACAGGCAGTAAATACCTCACTTCTGAAGGAACACTTCCAAGCTTGCCTTGTAGGGACACTGTCATGGTGCGTGTGGCAGCGAGAGGCTTCAGACCTCATCAGGATTTGCTCAACGGGAAACAGGATGAACTCGCACGCGACATACAAAGCACGGGCAGTTACAGGATATCCAGCATCTTGCAGTGATTATTCTCAAACACTCTTTTAAATGTACTTTAAAGATAGGCCTCAAAGATGCAATCATAGTTTAGGGAAAAAAAAAATCTTTGAGAGCTTCATTCTTATATCATGAGAGAGTAAAAACCCGCACACACGCTGCATACGCGGAAACCACAGACTGCAACGCTTCAGAGCTGCTGCGGGGGCAGGAACGCGCCCTTCAGCCCTGCAGGCCGGGCGGCACCGCGAGGCCCCGCGGGCAGCAGGCTCCGGCCGCCGCCGGCACCGGGGAGCGCC
>JAWLRI010000115.1:1864650-1877523 GCA_034781795.1 Crypturellus tataupa
AGTTCGTCTTGCTTGTTCCCCATGCTTCGCGCATTGGTGTACAGGCATTTCAGGGAAGTAACCGAGCCTGCAGGTACTGCAGGCTCGGTTCTGACATTCAATTATCTTACAAATCTAGTCTGTGATCATTTCATCAAGTATTTCTTCTTGCAAAATCAAAATGCAGTTTTTACTTTATGCTCAGCTTGGCCCTTTTTGGAATGATGAGGAATTATACTTTTTTTTTTTTTTTTAGTTATATGGTGTCTTTATCCTGCAGAGACTCCACATGTGAAATCTCACTGTTAATTTCTTCCCTCAATGGATACATAGTTTAACTCTACTTGTGCACCAGTTGGAATCAGGTTTAGCAGCAGAATCTGGGCTATTAGCTGCTTGAAACATCTCCTGAATAACCTGATTTATCCCAGCTAAATGGCTCATTAGTTCAGGCAGTAGGAAAATGTTTGTGTGTTGCTGAAGCTATGCATGGTTGTCATATAGAGTTTGCTGTTACGCAACTGTCAGTCACTCAAGCATGCCCAAACGAGATTGTTCATTAACTGCAGAAACAGCCCCTCGACGTTCAAGCATGTTGGGCACAAAATATTTCTTTCAATATTTCTTTTAAACTCTGATACACATTTATTCTAGTATCTTTTTTGTTACTGCTGTTGGAAATTTTCCTTTTCCTTGTCTCTGTTTGCAGTAATTACTCTCCATTCCCAACACAAATAATACATTAACTTGAGCTTTTCTTAAAACCCACAGTGAGGCATTCAGTTCTGCATTTGTGTTTCACATTATAGATTTCAGATTTTCCACATTCTTTAAGTGAACATTTGACTACCAAATCCATGAAAGAGCAGACCACTTGCCCTTGGAACTGGAGACCTACTGAACTACTAGATGCAGAAAAAAATATTCATTTGGATTGCCATAAACCATGATGTTTTTGCAGTACGTGTAATATACTGTGTTAGTTGAGTTTTGAAATTGGCTAGATTCCTTCTTTTGTTCTCTTAACAGTGGTTAAAATCACTGCTATACTATGTGCATTCGCATGGCTGTGTGCAGGGTAATTTTTGAAGCACTTTTAGGTGCGTTTGTATAAAAAGATTCTCTTACCTTCCTGATTTTCATTCTGTGCCATGTTTTTCTTGAAAAAAAAAAGTGTCTTTTTAGTAAGGCTGTTAGATACAGAGATAGAACTGTGTAAACTGCTCTGGAAGTTGAAATGTCAACGTGTCTCAGAAAAAAAAACAAAAACCCCAAACCCCAAACTGCTTTGTTCAAGCTCAGAACAAACTCATCAGGAATTTCTGACAATGCTTTGGGTTTGTACACTGTAATTTTTAAAGCAATGTGGTCCTCGTCAATAGCTTCCCTCACTTCCCACATGTACAGCAGTATGTTCCCTCTATCTAAAAGGTCCTTGAGAAGACACGGCATTTCAGGCAGAGGTTTGTGCATGACATTTTAACTCTTTCATTTCAGGTTCTTGTTCAAGTGAGTACAAGAAGATGCAATATACCACCACGGTGTTACCATTCTACAAATGAAATTTAAACAGTGCTTAAAAGTATTAGAACTCCCAAGATTGGGAGTTCAAGACTGATTAATGAGAGGTCAAAATCAGCTCTCTGAGAGAACATTTTCTTTGACGGATCTGCAAGTTACCTTGGAGCGGGGCACAGCCGCACTGCATAGGTATGAACGAGCCACGTTAATCAATGGGCTGAGGTCAATGCCAAAAATATGATCTGGAAATATGGTAGATTTTCTAATTCGCATTAGGCATCACAACAGTTAAACCACAGAAAATGTAAGGAAATTGTCTGACCACAGCACATGAAACATATTGACTTACCTAGACATGAGTTAGAACTCTGCTCTCCACATTTAAAGATTTCTCACTTGCTAAACGTGAAATAACTAAAACCTACTGTACTCTTCGTCAGATGGGTTGGTTTTAAGGAGGAATAGTTAACTCCAAAATGACCACAATAGAACTAGTAAAAATTGGTATATTCATAGGAATAATTTCCCAATAAACTCAGAATCTCTGGTTTACTGGCAAAGTATTTTGATTTGCACAAATAAAGCAGATATTATAACATGTATGTGCTTGAAATGGTAGTGGATGACAAAGCAGTACTGACATTAGAGTCATTAGACTTTTCTTCCTCCACCAACTGCATGATGATTTTCACTCTTGGCAAACACATGAACTCCTCCCCAAAGGGAGTTGAGTCATAAGGACTTAAAAGTTTTCAGTCAGTTCATCATAACATTTATGGATTCTGGCCCTTGATCAAATCTGGGAAAAAAAATAGTGGTCATTTTGAGGAAGAAATGCAGGGAAATAGTTGGAAGATACATAGAAGAGAGCTGGAAAAGGTCTGTAGCAAAGATCTATGCAGCAAAGAAGCTTGTGATGAGTTTGTTGGAGAGGATTAGGTTAGAAAGAGTACCCACAGCCAGAAGAAAGGTGGGAAGGGCCGTGGCAGAAAGATAAGCCTCCCTTCTGCAGGGATAATTTGAAGCACTAGTTTTGACTAATGCAAGATAATTTATAAGAGAAATCAGACAACAGAACTTAAATGTATTTGGACATTCACAGTTGAACCTTATCTATGCTAGCAAGGGATTTCAGCCATACCCTTGAATGCTAAACTCTTGCAGAATGTATGCACCCCGTGTATGTAACAAAGTATTTGGGCTGTATGGCTTAATTACATGTTCCAAGAGATAACTTGACATTTTTAAAATCTTCTTTTAATAACCAATGTCTTCTGTTTCTTCTCGTCTTCTCAAAATGACATTGTCAGAACAAATTTGATCTCAATAGCATCAGTATAAATTGGGAAGAATAACTGAAATTATGCCCATATAAAAGAGGATGTTGAAAAGCAGAGTTTGATCCTTTGAGTCCTACCAATTCCATTGTTATTTCAGAAATTGCCAGTAAATGGGTAAAAAAAAATTCTTTAGGACATTTCATGTAGGACATGGTCCTACTTCATTATAACCAATAGAAATTTTGCTATGAAAAGTCTGGCCTCTTAGATCATGGTCTCTTCTAAGTGATTAACAAAAAATAATTTCAGTTAAGTTTGAAACATCGATTGATTTAAACAGAAGATAGGAATAGTTATCTGAGGTGTTTCAACCTGAACTGTACCCATGGGAAAACTGAAAAAGGAATGGCAATTGGTGTAGGAGATGGATAATATGGCATAGCAAGCAAATGGGATTAAAAGACTGTTATTTCTTTCTTGAAGAGAATGTATACGTAAAAGATTATTATTTTATTTTAGATAGTAGTCTTCTCCATTTTGAAAATCATAAATGACACATGGATGAAAAGACAGGATAAAATGAGAATTTAAGTTCTGAAATGGATAAGGCTCCCTTAGGAAACTCACCATAAATATTATGATATAATTAAAAGGGTTTAAGATAGTCTATAAAGCTAAGTGAATTGATGTGTCTCATATGCAGTATTTTTACCTGGACTTCATGAGAGAAACCATAAACAAAAGACTATAAAGGCCGCAGATGAAATGAGTTCTTGCAAGCTTAGATTCCCGCAAAGATGCACTGAGGAGCAAGGAGTCAAACATGAAACTCTATCCAAGAGACCCCTGCAAGTCAGCAGTGAAGAGCAGTGAGTAATTTGCAGGTTAAGCAAGCTGTCAGCTCTACAAGTGACGGAAAAAATGAAAAGTCTAACATTTGTGTTGGGAATGACAGAGGTAGATGGAAAAAAATGATGAAACAAAAATAATTCTCATTTTGTTGCCTTTCTGAAATTCAGAAATTTCTGGAATTAGGAAATTATGTTGAATCTGCCTCAGTTTAAATGTGATGGCTCTGTCAGTGCTCTGGTTAGATCTCTGCAGTAACCGCAAAGATGATGCTCAGGCTTTACAGATGCACTCTTGAAATGTATCAAATTATCTGAGGGTACGTATGGCTGATGAAGGAGCTGCCAGACCCTCTTCCTATATTTGCCTCTGAAAGGACATATGTTACAAATGTGTTGTTTGTAGAAAGGGCATTTGGGCAGGATTTTTTAAGTATTAAAAAGTCTATGACTGAAAAGAAAGCTATCAGCTTCTGCAGCCATCTGCCTTCTCTGTAAGAAATAAGAATATGTGTAACCCCCTTCTCCTCTCAGTAAATTCCTATGCTGAAGCCATTTAAAGGAAGTGCCTCTTTAATAAACATTCCCCTTGCAACACTACAGGTAAATAGGGCTTTGTATCCAACACCCTGTTTAGGATTTTAGAGACAGGCAGTAGCAATAGTGATCCACTGAGATTTTTAATAAATTTGAAATCAGCTTGACCCATGAAAATGAGAACAGGTCTCGCTTTTCTTTCAGACTCTACATAGCGATGCTTCCGAGAATTCAGAAAGACACGAATCACACCTATTTTTCATTATTCCAAACATGAGTGTACTCCACTTGTAAGAGCGGCTTTTCTCATGCAGAAAACGAGAGCTCCACACTGTCCTGACTGAACTTTAATTAACTGTACGTGTCTAGCCAAAGAATGTCCATACTGTCCCCATTATATGGGTCAGCTGCACCCCAGTACCACACGCATGCTTGTACTGAATGGCTTCTCAGGGAGAGGCAACTCAGCTTTCTAGCGTATCCAAAACCTGAATATAAGCAATATTGCTTAGTAACAGGGTGTCCTCTGGCTTTAGCATTCATGGGCAGAAACAATAGCAGGTCAAATCTGGTCCGAGCTTCAGTTTGAATTAAAATTTGGGTTTGGAATAAACCATAATATGTAGGACACATCAGATGCCTTCTTTTGTGAAGTCTTAAAATCATCTTATATTATGTTTTTATTTATAATTATATTATTAGAGTAGAATCTCCAGTTTGGTGGTTACCTACTTTCAGCAGACATTTCCATTGTAAGTCCATTCAATATAGTAACAGTTCCATGAAAAGATAATTTGTGCACTGGCAGGACTGTTAATTGTTCCCCAACACGAAAGCATCCCTGGAACTAGAACCTCCTCTCCCAAAGCCGTGCTGGGGAGGAGACGGGGGTATCGGGCTGTTACGCTAGAACGGCTCAGAACCTCCAGGGCGGAGAAGAACCTGATGAGAACGTGACGGTTCCAAAACCCGCTAGTTTTGCATCCACTTAGCAGCTTTTGAGAGGGACTGCCCCCTCCGTTTGGTTAAGAAAATAAAAGAACAGACTCTACCTCTTCACATATTGAGGGCATTCTATGAATATTCACTCTCTATAACTTATATATTGACCCTTCTGTTTAAGCCAGAAGAGCGAGAATTTTATCCCCTCTTCAGAGGAACACTATGCAGTTGTAAATGTTGAGGCAGATTATTAGGAGGATTTGCAAGAATAACTATTTAAAATGGTCACATTCATTTTAAAGAAAAGAAATATAATTGGTATTTGCATAGAACAAAATGGATGAATTTAAATTTTAGTTGATTATAATTATTGTCATCATAATCATCATCATTATCTTTGTATGTCTAAATGACTGATTCAAAGAAGAATTTTAACACATTTCACATGTCAGTGCAATTCTTTTCTGTTTTGTGCTCTAGTGCTTGTTTTTTTTTTCATTTGCTTTCTTCAGTCTGAACTTTTCATGGAAGCTATTGTAATCATTTTAAAAGGTGGAAAGAGGTTTCAAAAGAAGTCAAATCTACAAGTATTGCATAAGTACATTTTATTTTTTTCAATAAAATATAATAAAAATTTACAGGAAAAAATAGATATTGTATGGTGGCATTGATGAATGTTCTTAGGAACAAGATTCTCCGTAATAAGGTTCTGTCTGAGCCCAGATTTTTGAGCAATTTTGTCAGTCTCCTATTAAATAATAGGTTTGTGGCCATAAAGACCAGTTATCTGAGTGTTAAAATCCTGTTTTATGACTGGGGTTATTGTGACTCACAACTGCAACTGCTCCCTGCAGTCCTCAGTTTTTGGATAGGCCTTTTTCAGCTGGCTCCCTGGATGACAAGTGCTCGAAATAGGGAGAGGAAACATAAGCTGTAGCTGAAGCTGCATTTCTCTGCTTTTCCAAAATAAATCATGATGCCTTCTTTTATGTTTCTTGGTATCAAGAGAGGTTTGGTCATGGCATTACACAGAAATGCACTGACAAGAGCTAAAAATCATCTTGATCTGTAAATAATCATAGAGTAGCTACCACTGTCCAAGGTATGGACAGAATAAGAGACAACCTATCGTAAAAGAGGAATTTTCCTGAAATTGGCAGTTAAAATAGAGACTCACCCTCTGCTAAGTTGCAGCAGGTTCTTTTTTGTTTATCTAAGTAATATAAAAAAATGGAGAGAGGCAGGAGGAAGGCAGAGGGTCAGGCATAACTATCGCTTGAAATGGGGACCTGGAATCCCTTTGGCCAAAGGGCTGGCAATGGCAGGCCTGGCAGCTACCTTTGAATGGGAATTTTGAACATTTCTGTTTTACATAAAAAGCACTGCACCTAGAAGACAGGGATTCAAGTAAGTTTCTCTTAATGGAAAACTTCTAGCAAACCCAGAATTCCTGGCTAATGGACTGAAGTAAAAACAGCATGTTCAGGCGATATTAATTATTAAAGTAGAAAAGAATATTGAAGTTCATGCTTCTTATATCCCTTCTAAGCCAAAAAACATTTTTTTTTTCAACTCTCAAATGTTTCTTTCATTCTTTCGCTTAGAAGATTAAACAATATTAGGTCTTTGAGAACTCTCTTTTAGGAATATTTTGTATTTAAAACTGTACTTATACATTTTATGAAAAATCCCAGAACTATATTAAACTACGCTTTATGCTATATTCATAGGCTTTTGAGAAAACATTCGGGAACATCTTGACAGAGTACATTTAAGACTACGGTGGATATAATTAAATCAAATGGAAGCATCTTTCCCTCTAAAAAACGTTTCTTTTTTACAGTCTGCCTCAGTGCCAAATATCCTAAAACCCACAACATCATGACCCTAGTGGAAGGTATCAGCAATGGTATCACAGAAAGCACTATCGAGATGGGTAAGGATCATTTTTTAAAAAAACTTAAACTATAGAAAGGATATACTTTAAATAATAGTAGTCAAAAATGATCAATCTGTATTTTTAACTGATCACTCTTAGGTCTCCGAAGACAAGGGTAATTTCATCAGAAGTCAGGGAAGTTAGTGTATATTAGTCAATTTTATATAAGATCACATATTTCTGTGTAGGCTAAGAATATATGTCACATCAACCTTGATGTGGAAGTGAGGAAGAACAAAACAGTAGAGAATGTCAGTAATGACTCCTAAAGAAGAGGAATGAAAGATGATGATCTTTTTCATGCACCTGTTTTCTACTTTATTCAAAAACCCTGAAAAATATTGAGAATAATTTTGACATATAAAATATTCAGGTTCAGGTTAATAATAAAATGCGCTCTTAAATATTTGATTTTGATCCCTCTGTGTATTCCCTTGTCTTTATTTGCTACAGGAGATTCAGCGTCTCTGGGTTTCACTTCTGTAACTGTGTTGAAATATCAGAATGAGTCCCCTAAGAGGCCTTTTCCTCTACTTCCTACTAAAAACTACAGCATAGACTGTAGCTAGTTCCATGAAACAATTAATTTTATTTAAAAAAGAAAAAGAAAAGTATTAGGTTGACTCTATTTTCTTTCAACCTCCTTCAGGGTTGTCCAAAGTAAGACCAAGAGCTGCCAGATGACGGCACTACGGCTTCTGGAGCAGCCTCACTCCTCCGGGAGTTTGAAAAACAGATGGGAATTCAGGGGGAGAGGCCTCTGCAAAGTCTCTGTGGAATCAGGAGTTGGTGACGCTACAGATCACTGGCCTTAATTTCACCATTTGCTGTGCACATAGTCCACATTTCTAAATTGAATTTCTTTGTTCTTCTAGAGTAACGGGAGGTAGAAAATTCTGGACTTTATCAACTCCAAATGGTGCTCTACCTGAAAGCCTTTCCGATTTCATTGATGTGCATTCTGAATTAAACGCCTCTAACCTCCAGCTTGTGCTTTAGAAATCAAAGGATCAAAATGGCTTGTACAACCCCAACCACTTTGGACCAGTTCCATTGATTTTTATTCAAAGTTGCATATTGATTTCAGTAAGCAATGGCAGCACAGATTTATGCAACTGTAGAGCTTTCAGAAGAAACGCAGTATATTTTAAAGGATAATATCCTAAAACTGATCTACAATGCAGAATATCCATGGATGCCAATTTCCATCAATAAGATTTCTGTAATTGAAGGATAATAATACCTTGAAATTTCTACTCGTATCTGTGACAAAAATGCCATTAACAACTCTGGAACCAGAAGCAAACCCAAATTTTGAATACTAAAGTATTATCGTTTTAAAGTATTTAAATGTTTATTATTTCATTACCATTTTAGACATGAAAATACTGAAATATCTATAGGCTTTTAAAATGGTATTTTCTTAAGATTTGTGCTTATAAAAGACTATGTTCTCTTCAATGATGTAAATCAATTATCCCTGCATGTGTGAACTGCTGTAACAAGATCAATGAGACCTGAACACAAGGAGGCATCTTAGGATAACAGCTACAGATGCACGTATTCCCTGATAAAAAATAATAAACAAATGGATACACACTGCTCACTCTTACGTTTCTCCCTTCCTCGTCATAAAAACCCTGCTCTTGTCCTTTCCAGTTGTTAAGCGTGGAAAAAGTAAAATAAAAAAGTAAAATAAGCACAAAGAGCAGTCCAGCACAGGCAAAGCACAACAAGGGATATCCTTCAGAGCCAAGATGAAATGACTGCTTTGTATCCAGTTTTGAAATGTGTTCTGATGGAGCTTAATGCTCAGAGTATACCTAAAACCAAACACTCTATATTTAATGACTGCATGCAAACCCAGAACTGCCTGTCCTTTACCATTTAAAGGTGCATATCGGTTTTAAAGATGAACTGAAGATAATTACTCTCACCGTATTAATAATTCTGCCAATTGGATTTCCAGAAAGTAGATTCAATAAAATTCTAAAAAAATTTTTCAATAAATGAGGTACACTTCTGATCCAGTCTGGATAGCTATAAATTATTTTCTCATTGATAAGATTCTATTTATGAAAGCCTATTTTCATGGAAATAGCTCTTAGATTTTTATTGGAAAATATTTCCAGTTAAAC
The DNA here is from genome assembly GCA_034781795.1 of Crypturellus tataupa. Taxonomy (NCBI): domain Eukaryota; kingdom Metazoa; phylum Chordata; class Aves; order Tinamiformes; family Tinamidae; genus Crypturellus; species Crypturellus tataupa. Next base: position 1,873,835 of record JAWLRI010000115.1, read on the forward strand.
AGAAGATAGGAGAAATAATGAAAGGTCCTTGTGAATCTATACATTTAAACAAACAAAAAGGTTACCTTTTTTACTTGTGCTTGAAGTAGAATTTAATGTCCATGTTCTAAAAAGCCAAAAAAAAAAATCTAAGGAAAAGTTAAATACCTTCTTATCCCACTAGATGGTGGTGCCTTCAGATTAGGGCTGAGGTGCTCCAAGTCAGTGCAGGAAAACGTGAGCTTCCTTTAGCTGACCTGCAAATAGAGACAAGGTTAATCGCATTCCTCTGGGAATACAACAAGCATTCATGTATAATAACTTAGCGTTTGTAACAGAGTATGCATTATTGTGTCCATAGTACTGTCTGTTATAAAGTGTGTTTTAACTTGAGTATACATCTAGGAGTATTAATTCCTCTCCTTGAAGAAGCAAAGGTGAATAGGCAGTATCGAACCTTAATGAGGATTACAGGATATAGGTTTACTAATGGCTATGTTAAGGTCCTGGCTTTGCAATTTCACTTGGTTAGTTAGAATTTTCCTTTCTTTCCATGGTACTTTTTCTCTTTTCAACTCCCACATTTGCAACTTCTCCATCTCCTATTCCCTGTTGGGAGCAAAGTAGGTGAGTAGGAACATTCCTGAAGCGCTGAGGAGCACCAGATTAACACGTCCTTAATACCCCAGCCACTTCCATTCAAGAAGGCAACTGACAGAAAAGGCTTAACCCATGATTCTTTAATGAGCACCTGAAGTAGGAGAATTTCTTTGAATATAAACAGAACCCAGGCAGAGAACTTGATATAGAAACAGATGTAAATGTTCACTTCTTCTACACGGGAGAAGAGGCCCACTCTGAATAAAGAGGTGGGTAAAATTTTATCAAGACCTAAAGAAGCAAAATCCAATCCAGCCACTGGTCCTCACCACCATTAGGGGTTGAAATGCAGCCTTTGCCAAGGCTACAAGTTCCTTTATTTGCTCTCCTTTGACTGTACCAGTAAACTGTCAATCACTGAAAATACCTCTAATAATCCTTCCTTTTACTTAATAGCGAATAGCACATCTTTAAAACATTAGAAACAGATGTCACTGCATTACTTCACTACTGATGTATGTAATAGAAATGACACACTAATTAATTTAATGCAGTATAAATGTACTGATTATTTATCATGGCTGACAATAAAATTATGAAAACATTCAATTACAATCAGTGGTAATTCATTATTTATTGATTCTACATTATGCACACATTAATACAATACATTTAATTACATAAGAGATCATTTTTTCTATTGATACTTGCACATTTAGATTCATCGGTTTTATTTAAAATTCTTGATGTTTAGGTGGGAAGTTTTAATCCACACTTCCAAAAAAAACTGTACTGAAATGTCAGAAATAAATTGAAGATAAGTGTCAAGTACTGGTGCATCTACAAAAATGTGGGCAATAAAAATGACATTCTAACTTTAGACTCTCCTTTTTCTCACATCAGTGTCTTACATTTATTAATATAATCATAGCTACTCCTTCCTGTAAAAACCAAGGAATTAAACACCAATTTAGCAAAAAATGCATGCTGCTTTTTCTTCTTATTTGGTATGCTCAGGATATAAACTAAAAGATTATGAAAGTTAAGTGATCTGCATGAATTGTTTTTCACAAGGACCACAGGGAGAGCCTCACTCTCACTAGCACTCCAGGCAAGCTGGAACTCAGAAGAAAGAGGTGTTTCTCTTCACGACAGTTAGAGTGCATCGGAAATATCTCTTCCAGATCCTTTCTCATCCTTTGTTTTGGGCCCACAGTTATGTCTGACCCTCATAAATCTCGATTTACTCTCATCCCTCGTAACCTGCATGGGGGAGAGCTCCATGTTCTTTGCTAAAAAATAACCTTTTTTCCCTGTGCTCTGCTCATGTTGGAGCACCCAGAGCCCACTGAAAATGTGTTTTTGTGCTAAAAAAAAAAAAAAAGGGCATCTTTGCATCACAATTTCCCTTGAATTCCTTTTATTTGTAGTCCTGCCTCATGTTTGGCTACAGCAAACTGAGATACAGCACATTCAGCACTATTGAGCTTTCCAGTCTTCTAGAAACAAAATTATTATTATTTTTAATTAATTCCCCACTGTTTTACCTAAAAGGCTGCCATTATTTTTGACACTTGTCTCCTCCTAGTCAACTGCCTCACCCATCATTTTCTCTATAGGATCCCTGCGAGCCAGGAGCCGCGTTTTTGCCAGCTGGCAATAAGTGGTTTACAGAAAGCTGTTGCTCTGCCCTAGCGCAAGCGACTGGGGCTTCCCCCTCTTCGCTAGTGTCAGGAAGGAGCTTTCCCACATTTCGCTCCAATGGGGCATATGCAACGACGATAAAAACAAAAACAAACAAATAGAACAGAACCTTTGCTTGACATTTTGCCATACAAACACAGCCAATTTTTTATATAGAAGTAATATGCAACACACCCATAGTTCCATAGCTGTCAGTGTTACGAAAATTGAATATTTTGCTTGCAAGTCTGAACTGAACAAAAATATTGAAACTTGTTTTTTAAGTAAATATCCTAAAATACTTATTTCGGCTATAGGGAGCCGTACTGGTTTGTACACATTCAAATTACATACTTTTGGACTCCGTTCAAATAAACCATCTGGATACTTTATAACTGACAAGATATGACCATATGATTGTTAGGCTTTAGTAACTTTGCCTGGTCTTCAATAAAATTACTGGAAAATAATAATATTCATCGATACAGTTGATTTGTATGTGCTTAGTTGAACTGGACAGCTGAGGCATTAGCTCTCAAACCTTGAGCGTTTGCTTAGTTTAGGAGCAGTTCTTCTCTCCATGGATAGCCACCTCTCAAGGGTACTGTTTTTACTACAGCCTTTATGATTTTATATTGCTTCACGCCACTCCGACTTGCGGGGTGTTGATGCGCAAGGCTTCCTCTGGCCTTGCAAAAACTCGGTCTTATTTAGAAATATGTTTAACTTATGGAAGACATTAAAGTCAAAAAGGAAAAAGAATTCTCAGAGTGGAATTTGATTGTCACATTAATCTCAAAGTAAAAAAAAATGTCTTTAGAGGGGAGAAACCAGTGAGAAACATTTAAATCTGATTTATTAAATCCCCTAAAGCAAGTACGTCCAGTAAATTAAGAGTTTCTATTTGAGAGAAGCAGGTTGCTATTTCTGTCATTGCCAGTATGTTAAGGTCTCCGGTGGGCTCAGGGCTCCGCTGCAGGCGGTGCTGTGCGGACAGACCCCTGCCCCACGGAGCTCCCCACCTGCGGCCCCGGTCCCTGGGAGGCGCAGGAACGAGTTCAGGAAGCGCGAGCAGTCCCACCGAAATAGGAAAACTGACTGATAGGAAAGAGCCATAGGAAAACTCGGCCCTCGTGTACGGCAGCACAGCTGGAGGCCTAGCACGGGAGGCTGCTTTCAGATGATACATCTAATGAAGGGAAGGAAAGCGAGGTTCTTCCAGAGAGCAGTATTTAGAGCATTTAACCTTAATATAGCACTGCAGTCAGCACACGCTGTCATCTCCCATCTAAAACGGGACTACTCAAAATGCAGGAAATTCAAACTTTGCAGACGGGGCTCCTAGATAAGCAAGTTAGGGGCAGGAACGAGCGCCGCGACCGCCCGCTCCCCCGGCGCTCGCGGCGGCCCCGGCCTGGGGCGGGACG
>JAWLRI010000115.1:1878393-1907476 GCA_034781795.1 Crypturellus tataupa
GGGCAGGCGCAGCGCGGCCGCAGGAAACTTTGCCCGCCGGGCTGCGGGGGAGCGCGCTGGCCGCGCCGCGCGGACACCCGCCCGCCTGGCGGCCCTGGGAGCGCACGCCCCTCGCTCACCTCCGGGGGGCTGCGTTATGTCTATTCATTTATTTTCAATTAGCATCCGTGCGGTGGACGCGGAAAGCGTGCGCTGGCGGGGCCCATCCTGCACGCGCTGCGTGAGGGTAGCCGGGTTGGGGGGCACGGCCCCCTTTCTGCTCCTCGCCGGGGTCCCCACGCTGCTCCCGGGGCCCTGTCGCACGTCACCTGCGCGCTGGCATCGCCACCGCTGCCTGGTGCGAGCGGCAGGAGAGCCCGCAGTGAGTGAACAAAATTAATAAAAGTTCCCCTAAGGGACGTGCTCGGCAGGTAAATGTCATGCTGAAGCGTTTCTGAAATTTTGCTGGCATAAAAGTTGACCTTAGAAGATTATTTATTATTACTGTTGGTTAATTTCTGTGGCAAAGTTTCCCTCTGGGAAATGCGTGATCTGGTCTGATGATACCTACTTCAGGTACAGCTCAAAGATCTCTGTTCTCCTACAACTCTCTTCCAATCTGCAGAAATGCTGAAGTGTTAAGTGTTTAAAATGCTTATTTCACCATGTTTTTTGCCCTTGCTGAAGCCTTGCAGCGTGGGAGGACAGAGGGAGTAGGTAACTCGGAGACGAGCGGGGAAGTCAGGCCAGGGAGCGGGAGCCGAGCGGCGCTGCGCGAGGTGGCAGTGCGGGCAGAGCCAGCACCTGCCCGGGGCTGGAGATGGGGCAGGAGGGAGAGGTCTCTGGGGAGGGCGCATCTCATGGGGGCAAAAAAAAATGCCCTGCCCCTGCTCAGACACACCTCTCAACTCTTATTTCTGTGAGCACCAACTCTTCTCGCCAGGTTGTGAAAACATTATTCTTACCTATGCAGGCTTCTGGCCCCATTGCGCTTCTTAAATGTTTGTTGCTTATCAAAGCACTGCTTAACCTGTGTTTATAGCTTTTGTAAATGCCACTGTTTGGAGTAACCTACTGATAACTGATGTATTTTGCTTTCGTGCCTTCAGATCAAGTGCATGATGTTATTGGTCCATATGAAACTTTTTCAGTATGGTAACCTAGTAATGTTAGTTTTATTCCATTACGTGAATTGTGTGCTTAACCTGTCGGCTTATTAATGGGAGTTTTTCCCAGAACAGCCCCTATTTCATGGTAGGAAGTGTTGGACAAAAATAGCTGAATACATGAACGGTCTATTCACCTATTTGTGAACCGCTCTGGGAGCCTCTGCAGCGCTCGCTACCAAACTGTTAGCAGCTCTACAGATGTGAGAGTCTGTACCTGGGAAGTGAAGTTTTGAAAGAATCTGTCTTTTAGAGTGAAACCCTGGACATGCCTTGTTCACTGCACGATTGAAGTATTACCTTGAACTCGGAAGAGAGTGCAGCACCTTTCTATATCTGAATATAAGAAATCCCTCCCCAGTTAAAAACATGCGTGTTTGTGTTTATATATATATATATATATATATATATATAGTTTCAAGACTGTAGAAATGCTGGCATTATTAAACTGCCTGGAAAAGCCAAACACAATGCTGCTATCCTTGTTTTTTATGGTAATGGCTTAAAAATCGGTGTCTTTTTTTATACATTATTATTATATATTAGTGTACACTTTTAATTGTAATGCTAACCATCAATTAATATGTAATTGAAGAACAAGAATTTTCATTTCTCCCTCATGCCTACTCCTTTGCATTATATATTTTTAGTTGTTGCTTGTCTAGAGAGCTCGTAAGAACAGCAGAGAAGCATACCTGTTTTTGTGCTTCTGTAATACTAATTACATGCATTAGCATCTGTGACTGTCTTTACTCTTTACAAGTATAGCTTTCATACAGCCGTAAACAAAATCTTTTTTAACTTTTATTGTCATTAACCATCGTTATATAAGTAATTTGTAAGGAAGGATTGTAAACTGAAACTAATAACTCATTTCACTACAAGTAGCATCTTAAAAGACATAATGAATACAGTATATTTCCAAGTTTTCTTTACTAAATTGTAATACGTTGAAAGATTACTTAAGAACAAGTGCTAAATTTTAGTAGTAAAGCATGAGGTTTATTTAAAACAGAAAGCTAAAACAGGATTTTATTTCAGAATTAAATCTAAAACTCTAGCAAGAACATTATTGGGATGTTAGATATATCAGTCCTTAAATATCAGAATTAAGAATATGATAAAACTCTTCTGGATTTTTACTGTTTTCACTGGATTTTGCTGTTGGTGGCCATTTATTTTCTGAATAAGAAGTAAAATACTATATGAGAGAGAGAATACCTTCTAGAAATGCGCGTTTCAGTTCGTGGCATATTTTTTGTTACGATTAGAAGTATTCAGTTAAGGTAATATTTGGTGTTACTTGAGCTATTTGAAGACAATAAAAGGCTTTAGAAATGAATTTAAGCAGTAAATGCAGACGTTTTATTTTATGAGGTAATGAGGGTCTAGTCATGTTGTCTATTAAAAACTACCCTATAGTCAGCAATGCTTTGTCTTTTATTAGGAGAATGATGTCAAGATTATAATTAAACCAATCCAGTCATGTACCACTGCACAGAGCTTCTGTGTATATTGATTTAAAATGTGGGCGTCTGATTATATAGACTACTGTGGCTGAGTACGTTTCGCATGTGTTCAGACTTGGCCCAACTTGTGAATTCGCGAGGTGGTGGCACATTAAAATAAAAATGATCAATTTTTCAGTTTTCTGCCCTTCCTTAGGGGAGCGACTTACTTAAAACATCCTCTTGAGAGACGCTGCTAGCACAGTGCATTGTCAGGGATGCAGAAAGGAGGGTTTTACTTTCCAAGCAAATTAATTTTACTTTTGAAAAAATCTCCCTTTCTTTTTGGACATCTTGAAAGTCTGTGCTTGTTTCAAAGAATACTGACGTGCTCTAGCGTTTTTGTCAGAAGCACATCTCATCTGTAGAAACCTTGATTAGAATTCTGTGCTCTTTTCATAGCAATAGAGCTTTCCACTTGAAGTGTAACATGCTTTTCCTCCAAAATGGAGAATTTGTGTGTTTCCTGCATGTGTATATGCATAATACAGAGATAATTTTCTACTGCAACTTCTACAACAGAAAGTGCTGTGTTTTTGTAGCAAAGACAAAAAAGCTAAACAATTAGGTATTAATGATATTCTCGTTGCATATTCAAAAGGTCTTTGCAAGCGTTTCTTCTCCCTTTTTCTTTTCACCATTTCAACCTGCAGAACTCTTCACTGTCACTTCAAATCACACAATTCTACAAAGATAAAACAACATTTAAACTCATTTGCTTTGGGAGGGAAATTGAGCATTTGCACCCAATAAGCCTGATTGTGGAACTGCATGCAAATTGTGTTTTGATTTATCTCTTTTGCACTTTTTTCCATTTGAATTGATCTTGCATTAATTTTGCCAAGCGGCTCTGTGAGGCTGCAGATGTTGCCCTGTGTTTAATAAATCAATGAGACAGATCTGAATGAATCACTTCAGATGGATTCTCTGCTCGGTTTGATGTCTAGATGTTATTCTTAGCTTGTTATCATGACAGATGCATTAATGTTCCCATACACTGCCAGCAATGTCAAAGAGATTGAAGCTTTTAAAGTGGCCATGTCCCCTTTTCCCCCTTCTCTTAGACTAACTAAATTGCCTTTAGCAGTAGGTCAAAATACAAACTTAATCATGGAATTATTGGGGGGAAGATACCAAACTTCTGATTGCATCGTGAGACAGTGTCACACGTGCACAATTTCATATGGAATGATTAATTATTTCAAAACAGTGGCGATCAATATTAAAATCTAAACATAGGCTAGTTCCTTGATAGAGTAGCCATTTTCTCAACATTAATATTTCATTGTAATAGGAATGATCCAAATAAATAATATAAGACTAGGATATGTTAAAAGTGTTACCAGAAATAGAATATCATTATGTGCAAATTGATTAAAGACTGAGTAAGGCTTCTGGATTTTGTTTGTTTGTTTGTTGTGTTTTTTCCTGGTTTATTTATTTTTTAATCCTTACTCCTTTTTTCTCCCCCCCTTTTGGATTTAAATGCATCCGGATTTAACATCTGTTAGATGCAAAATAGGAAAATTTGTTATGTTTCCATTCCTATTTACCATTAATGTCAGATCTGTTGGAAAAGTTGTTGATCACTGCTAATTTCTCGTCTGTGTGGTTTAGAATTGTTTTTCATGGAGTAAAACCTGTGGAACACAAATTTTGGGAAAAATTGCACAAAGTGTCAAGTACTCTGAGGCGAGTAGTGAATTTCCTGAATAAATTAAGTGTAGTTGTAACTGCCTTTTCTTTTGTTGGTATTTGTTGGTATTTGTTAAAATACTTGTGGCTTTTCTTGTTTTACTTTAGAAGATAAGACCTTGTAATTTACGTCAATCATTTTGTTAAAACTGTTCTCCTTCTGTTAGATTTTATTTTAAGTACATTAAAAATTATCAGGAATATCTGTTTTATACCCCCTCTCCCTTAAAAAAACAAAACAAAAAACTTTGGCTTTTTGTCATTGAGGCTTCTGAGAATAAAATGGAGAAAGTGGCTGTAACAGATCTAGATTTATGTTGGCATTCTTGGTATTCTTGCTCCAGTAGTTTCAATTTGATAAAGGAAACAATATATGTAATAGAAATTCCCAGTTTATTCAAATGAGCTCCGGCTTTAGCATTGTCGCGTTCGCCTTTCTGTGGCCAATATATCAACGCGTGGCAAAGTCTTAATGCTTGGAGCCTCCAGAAGCAGCCGGCCCGGGGGCCGTGGGTTTGTTCTCACACTCGGGCTGCTCACGGGCGCGGTCTGTGCGTTTTAAAGGCAGGTGGACACCAACTTCGGTGGAACGGAGGAGCAAAGCAGAAATTGTGGAGTTAGGAAATCGTGGTTTGTTGTGGGTAGTGGCCTTAGAGTGAGACAATGTTGTTTACCTACCCTAAAACATTTAGCAGTAATTTTGTAGAACATCCCTAAAGAGCCGTAGTTTGGCTGTTTCACTGTTTGCCGGTTGCATTTTACGTTCCATGGAGCCCTTGGTCAGTGCCAAAGCAAGAGGTGTTGAAGTCAGGGCGCGCAGTCCCTGTTCGAGTTAGCTAGGATCCGAGTCCCTCTCTGCAGAGGTAGGATGTCTTTGCCAAAGTCTGCTTTTGGTTTCCTGTCTCCTTTATTTAATATATTAAATATCAGTGAAGGAGCAGTGTGTGTTGTGCCTTTTTGAAAATGCTGCAAAAAAGGTTTAGGCCTAACCTTGTTCTCGCTGAATGCAGAATCGCTCATCTTTTCTCGACGTGTTGTAGAAATCATGTACTTTATTGAAGTTATGAACAAATTTATATGAATCTTTACCTTAAATACCTACGAAAGAAGCTAGATGGGACTAGTTGTTCGTGTGACTGGCAGTGTAACAAAACGCTCTCAGTGTGTGGAAATAGAGCATTTCAGTGGCTCTTCACATGAGCACTGCTAATGGTAGCGACCAAAATAGCGATACTGCAGAGTTTCTGCAGACTGACTTGTTCTTTTGGTGTAAGCTAAGGGCAGATTTTATATATTATGATTAAACATTCATTACCAAGCACAAGCACATTAGTTAGTAATGATTCACAGTGATTTAGATTTATCCTGCTTGATATTAGAGCTGTCCCTTGGGGCTTTCCCCTTCTGATCTTTGTTCCGTCTTGGTACAGCATGGTTATCCAAAGTGACTTAGTAATAGGAACATCCCCCCAACCTGTTAGAAACACTGATACCGATTAACTTGGTGCTTTGCTGCCTGCTCCAGAAGGTTCTTGCATCCAAATCTTGTGATACTTAAATTTGTCTCTTTTCCTCCCTTTTCTGCGGCACAGCTGCGTTCCTGTTGTGTGTATGTGTGTGCATATATAAAGTTTACCGTCACTAGCAAGCGTGGGGGGATTATATTTCCTTGTCAGTACATCCTGACCTGCTAAGCCCATTTGCTCATTAAAATATATTGTCAGAGCCTTTCTTGAGGCAGTTATAAACACCACCTTCCCCAAAATAAGAACCAAACCAAATGAACAGCGTGAGTTTTATTACTATGCGGTGACTTATTGTGACGTTTCGCAGTGTTTGCTGCTGCGTGTACGTTAAGGTATAAAATGCTCAAGTGTGTCCGATGATCTTATCAAGTTTCTGGAAATTGATATCTGGTAGCAGCATTTAACCTACATCTAGTCTATCTGCTATTTATGTGATAGGTTAAAAAGAAAAAAGTAGTATTGATCTGTTGCTGGATTAAAGTTTGAAATCGGCAGCAGCATGAGCACAAAAGGCTTTTTTATGATTTCTCAGCTTGCCATTGATCTACCAGTTTTATTGCATTCATTATTTATTAAAAGAATTTGCAAGCTAAACATAACGTTAAGCTAGTTTGCACACAGGGACTGCACTTAGGAAATTGAATGGAAATTGCATTAGAGATGAACATCTGTGCTATTTTTCCACTCATGTGTTTATGGGTTTGTATAAAAAGGTGTATTGGATTAACAGTTATAACCATTATAGCTTGCAGCAATATGTTAGAACCCTGAGCATTTAGTAGTTATTTAGAAGGGAGACTTTTTGATAATCCTAAAAAGTATGATAATACTATCAAAAAACAGTTCTCTTGTTGGATTTTATAGGTGGACTTTTTGCTAGTAACGTGTGAAACTTGAGGTATCTAGCTGTATCATGCATGTGATCTATTATCTAGGCTACATAAAACTCCATTATTATTGTCATTAATTGAAGGTTTCTAATGACAGTGTTAATTGGGGATTGCAATATGAGTTCTTGGCACATAGAGACCAAAGTGTTGAAATAAAATATTATTTTATAAATATATAACAAGGGTGCAAGCATTGAAAGATTCTTAATATGATCTTTAATAGTTCAGGTAATTTTTTTTATGCTTCTTAATCTAGATGCTTTCTGTGACTTAACTGTAGGAGTGAATCAAATGACAGCCTTAAAAGTATTTTGAAGACTTTCTCCGCTTCAGTTCTGCTAGTGTTGAGGGCAGCCGCACTTGTGAAGTTGTCTGTGACAAGCACAGTCACGTCCTAGAATTCTGAGGTCACAGGCTACAATAGTACTGAATTTCTTGTTTGTGCCCTTCTACAAAATAGGATATTTTGCTTGAATGCCTGATGGTTGAATAGAGAAAACAAAGGAATGAATACTTTGAAGGCTTTAAGTGAAGAGTATATTTTTAGAATCAAGATGTTATTTATTTTATTTGGTCTGAAAGTATGTGCAGTCTGGTCTGTTTGACTAAAATGTACAGAAATATGTCATGTTTTGCATCATCAGTGCACTTTTAGTTACTCTATTCAAAATTCAACCTAATGTATCTCACCAGTTTGTTAAGGGTTTCCTGTGCTGAGAAATGTTCTTTATGCCGTAAGATTGCACTGCCTTTTCCTGAATGCTTTTGATTGCAAACGCACTACGCTTCCTGTCTCGGGCAGGACGGACCCCTTCAGTCCAAATACCCTTTTGAACAGGTAGCTCTAACTTTCAGTTAAAGAATCCCAATGTTTGGACAATTTTCCTTGATGCTTCACACTCATTGTCATTCTTCCTACTGTTGTTCCCAACTTTAGGCCTCCTTGATCATAGTTTTAGTAACATATCAGAGAACGTGTTTCAGCTGAAGTTCACTTTCTGTAGCTTGGGGAGATGCTTCAGACTAGCCCCCAAATTTACTTCAAATTGCATTTGCTTTGGGTGCTTTTAAATTTCCTAAATGTACCTATATCTTACCTGTTACATGCAATATGCTTGTGTCTTTACTAAAAGTCTTTAATTTTAAGAGTAGCTAGGTAAGTGCATAAAATTATTTGCCCCTAAGTTTGCTTGTGACTGTCCTGTACGTGGCAGATTAGCTATTAGCTTGTGACGTCCTGCAGGTGGTGAAATTAAAATAGAGAACTTATTAAATAAGTGGATCAAAATTATTTTATAATGTATGTAATCTCATCTATTCACAGAATAGAAATAAATGCCTTATGGTAGAAAGACTTTTCCTGGCATTCATTGGAGCACCTGGGTTACGCAGGTGTTGATGAAGCCATGAACACGTCTCTTCTGGCCCCCGAGTGGGGCAGGAGACGAGCTGTAGCACTCTGTGAATCAACCCCAGCTTGGTTGAGTCTATTCAATATCTTTAAAATGTTGTGTTAGGCTCTTCTTATTCTTCATACTTTTGAATTTTCCCCCAAAGGTTCTGAGATAATACTGGAGGAAAAAGAAAAAAAAAACGTAAATAGTGAAAAAATGTCAAGTTGTTCCAATGGTATTAAAAATATATGAAAACAAAAATAGTTTTGATCAAAATTCTGACAGAATGTGGTGGTTAAAAACCAGCAAAATATGAATAATATCCTGAAACAAGATCTGAGGCACTGAACCTTTTATTTATTTATTTATTTGTGGAATTGTTTTCTCTGTTGCATAGGCTTGTTATTAGCAAATGTATTTGACTATCTGTTTTTGTAGACTCATATGACTTAGGTGACTCTTTTTTTGTGAAAATGGCATTTTCTGTATGTGACAGCTGGCTCTCAGAAGCGTTGTGGGTTGAGCAGCTCATACCCATAAGTGATGGGCTCTACCTGCTGCTGGTTTGGGGCCTGCTTTGCAGAGAGGCACTAGTGTGCCCAGGGCGGCGATGCGTCCGTGCAGCTCTCGCGGTGCCTGAGCCCTGCTCCGCTGCCCTGCGCTCCGCGCGCTCTTGCAGCGCAGTGCGGGGCTCCAGCTGGCCCTGTCTGCGCGGGCAGGTGATGCCCGGCCGAGCCTTGGGGAAGACTCTTCCTGTGCTTGGGAAGGCTTTGGCCAGGGTGGTGGTGGCACTGCAGCAGTCTCCTCTCCTCCCCATGGCTGCGCGAACACGCGGCTCCATCCTGTACCGTGCTGGGGGCTGCCGCTCTTGCTCAGTTTTGTGCAAACTGGCTCCGTCGTTTCACGACTGATCTTTTGGTTCAGACAAATCTGTTTCTTCCTGCTGGAACTTGAGAAAGTTACCGTTTTGTAATTTCATGGAAAATGAACTCCAGCATGTTACACCAGAGGGTGTTTTGGTCTTCCAGTTGCCTTGCCTTTAAGGTTTCTTCAAAATTCAGCTGCCTTCAACTCCTGCCCTCTAATGAACTGGGTTTGTTCTGCCTTCTTTTCTGTGTGTGTGTTTTTTGTTGTTGTTTTCTTTTTTTTTAATTTCTTAATTGTACTGTCTGGAAAAAAATAGTCTCAGAATATTATGAGAATTTATATTTGTGTTAGTGGTAGCATGGAAACAAAACAAAACCAAGGAAGATTTCACAATATATTTATTGCAGGCATCTGTACTGAGTAACACAGTGACCACTATGGAGCTGTTTGGAGTACAGCACTAGACTGCTGAATAAATTCTGAGAACTTAACTACTCTGAACAAAAGTGAAGATTAGGCAGAAGACCTTTTTTTTCCCTCCTAGTATATTCTGATTGCAGATATTACGAAGCCTTTGTAAACAAACAAACAAACAAAAAAAAATCAAAAAAACCTTTTTTGAGGGCTATATGTGAAGTTTTTGATGATATAAGCTCTCTGTTTTAGTTGTTTGTATTTTCCAAACTTGGATTTTAATAAATAGTTTAGGGTCTGACAGAGCTGAGCATTTGTGCTCCTAAGGTCAGTATGTGTATCAGTCAGGTTAGAGACTAACTCTGCCTGTGTACTTGATCTAAATACTGTGTGGTATTTTGTGTCTGAATAAGTTTTTGTTATTGCACTGCATCTGTCAGCTCTGTTCCCTGTGGCACCGGCTTCTCCTACCCTACAGCAAGCTGGAGCAGTGTAGCCGCTTCTGTGACTTCAGTCAGCCTGGCAAAAGCACCATCCTCGCTCGTGCTGCTGCTCCTCTCCGTGTGCCCTGCACAAGCTGAGCGCAGGCAGCCTGGTGCCCTCGGGATCAGTGCAAAGGCTCAGTTCGTACAGTTCTGACATGGATTTTAGAAGGTGCAGTTATTTGTAAGTCCCTGCTGTGGCAGCGTTGCATGGGGCTGCTCCATCGATCCGCTTTTGAGGAGAGGGAAACGAAAGCAGAAGGAGGTAACGCGCCAGCTCTGGTGAGCGTCCCCGTCGGGCTGCTGGAAGGTGGTTTCTCCCAGTGCATAACTGCTTGATAGGAATCACTTACTGATTTACTGGGAGGAGGAATAGGGAGGTCAAAGAGGCAGTCTGCAGTGTGTGGGGGTTTCTGCACCCGGGGGCTGCGCTGCTGCAGGGAGAGCTCCTCGTTGAGCACCAGCGCGGCTGGGCCAGCATGGGAAGCCGTCGGCGGCCGGGAGGCAGTAGGACAACGTGACGGAGCGGCTTGGAGTTGCGGTGGAGGCCCTGGTGCTCTGGGCACTCTGTGCAGTGTGTTGCTTTTATGGCTGCTTCCCTTGTTGTACACAGTCTGTATCAGTCTTTTTATTTTATATATCTCCTGTTGCATCCTCTCCTAGGTGAGGCAGTCACAGCTGTGTAACTATACAGGCCTCATCCTTCCCCCAGCATGTAGAATGAGACAAAATCTGTCCTTGAGAGTAATAACAAAATAATATTTGTATACACGAAGAGCATCTCATTGTAGAGAATAACTGCATATTCACTTCACTTCTCCTTTTGCAGTCTTTTGTTTGTATTTCAAGGGTTTTGAGAAGTTTCTCAGGATATTCTTGACCATATTTTCATGAAAGAGTCTAGTAGGTTTCATCTCCAAACACCTATTTTGAGTGTTTTTAAATTATTTTTAATTAAATCCATTTTTTTTTTTTTTTTGCAGGGGAGTGGGGACATTTGATAACTGAGGTTTTTTCTGCTTTCTGGTGGTAAAATCTTTTTCAACAGCTTATGCATACAAAAAGTGTGACTAATGATGCCATATTTTTTCTACTATAACTCCCTTTTGACACCTACTGCTATAAGAATTTGAGTGATGGTAAACAAAACAACCAAAATAGGTGGACAGAGAACATTTTCATCTAAATGCTTAGGATGACTGCTTAGTTCCTTTTTGGGACTCTTGACAAAACTGAAAGGTTTCTTTTTCTGCTGCTGGTTTTCATAACACACCATACTGAAATACTGGTTTCAACCTGCCCTTCTTCAGAGCAGTGAGAGTTTTTGCTCAATTCCCTGTGTGAATATACCCAGTTGTAGGTCAGCACTGATCCGCCTGAATTTTGAGGTACAAATAATAAAATCCAGAAGAGTTGACTGACTACTCAACACTTAAGTGTTAAATAGAGTTAACTAGAGTTAAATACTTCAAGTGTTAATAAACATAATAATATTTGGCTGTAAGCTTTCTTTGCAGTGCTGCAGAGGAGGCTGAATAAGTACTAAGGTGTTTGGATTCCTGTGTGAACGAGGAGATTCCTGTGCTCACTTATCTCGCTGCAAATGAAATTCTGCAGCGGAGCCTTTCCAGAGCCACCTCCTTGATATGAAGCTGCTCCATTTACTGACCGACGTGGAGCTTGGAGATTTTCATCATTGTTTGATAAGTGGAGAAGATAGACATAGATGTGAGGACAGGAAGCTTGAGAATCTGTTATGTAGGTGTTTAGCACTTTTCCCTTTAAAAACACCATAAAAACTTAGTCAGACATCCTTTAATTTACCTTAGTTACCTTATTTTTTAAATAAGTGTGTGATTAATGTTAATTGATTAGTTATGTGAAAAATCTCCAAGCAAAATGATTAAAGAAAACTTAATTTTTTTTTGTAAAACTGCAGTAGAAAGAGTGCTATTAGTAACTAAAAGCAGTTTTAGTGTGCAAGTTGGTGCTGAGTCCAGAGCCCAGTGCTAAATGAAGCTTTAACTAGATCAAGACTTACTATGAACTGTATTCCTAAATGCGTAGCTACTCAGCTATGACTCTGATTCAGTTTCTAGTTCCCTCATGAGTTCTGGATTAGGAGCACAGAAAGCAATTAAAAGTAAATGCATATCCATGGACCTGCTTTAGTTTTGCGTTGTAGACGAACATGACTAATAATGCGTAATTTAAAAAATATAGGTCTTTATGTTTTAGTTGTTGAGAGTTATACTTAACACTTTTGTACATGAATTGCAAATATTGTGGGATTTATAAAAACTGTCAAACTAGTTTGGCCTTTCCTTTTTGTAGTTGTCTGAAAAGGTTTTCTTCTTCTCTATTTCCTATAGAGGATTTTGCTGTACACTGCATGTGTGCTGAAATATGTAGCTTGAAATAACAAAATGCTGCTCTGATTACTCTGAGTTGAATTAATATCAAATTCCTTGCCAACATAATATTAAAAATAGTGTCAGGGAGTGCTCGTAAGAGTAGTGACAAAATGGAAAACTTAACTAATCACAAACATTGGCAGTTACATGTATTTCAGAAGCATACACTCACAAATGCATTTCATGCAGTGTGCATAACTGTAGGCAACGTCCTGGCTATTTATTAAACTGTGGATTTATTCTTGCAGGTGCAATTTAGAAGACTTTTTTGGCAGCTATTAGTTCAAGTTCCTGGACATCTTAAGGTCAGCTAGTTCTTGTATATTTTTTTTTTTCACTGGAAATTATTTCAGGAAAGAATTGAAAAGCTAGTATCTAGGAACTTAATGTTCTCCCAGGGCCTAACAGGTCTGCATTTCAAAGCAGGAACAATATCGCAAAAAGACAAGAGGCTGCTCATTGTGAGTAGTGACTAATGTAGGTGCAAAAGCCTTAAGTGGAGACTTAAAAACAAGCAAACAGCTCTGTTCCCGAACACTGCATGAGTTTAACTTGTGGTCAGTGACTAGCTCTCTTCACATGCACCTGATTTTTCCAGGGAATCCTATGCACTTTCTGAACTGCCATGGCAGTGGGTGCACCATTTATTATTCTGGTTTTGGTTGGAAATTTGGCCTTGTGTGTCACTTAGACTTTGTGACACATGTAGCCTCCCAGGGCCTAATGACTTGTCTGCAGATGGGCTGTTATTTATTACAGTCATGTAGAATAAAATTGATTGTCTTCTAAAATTAATTTTTCATTTGCCTCCAGCTCTGCTTTAATAGAGGACACACAGTTGCCTGTTTGCAGAAATACTGTTTAATCACATTAATATCTCAGCCCCCCAGGCCGGTGAAGATAATTGTACAAACGAACAGCAAAATCTGTATCTTTAACTTCTTTTTATGATTAAATTATGCAAATGACTTATCTCCTGCCCTTCCAAGCACTAATCATCTAATTAGGAATGATGTGTTAAAGGGATGGTTTTGAATCAGGAGAGGGGGAGAGTGGAGGAAGCAGAAAATGGGACCTGACAATGAAACTGCTGAAGGTACTGTAGTTGTACAAGATAAATCTGTGTGTTGGCTTAAAAGGCAGTAATAAAGGCTTGTTGTGCTACCTCTAGTCTTGGTCTTGTGATGTTTTTCATTAGAGGATCATTCTTCTATCTTCACTCTGTTTTCTCCTTCTTCTTCTTTTTTTTTTTCCCTTCCTTCTCTCTCCTCCATACTTTTCCATGTTAACTTTTAAAATGTAGTTGTCAAGGTTCAGGAAACCAGTCACTTGTTTATAGGAACTAGAATAGAAAGTGATAATATGGTGAAAGTGTCTTTATTTGGTTTCACTACTGGCTTGTTTTGAAAGTCAGCACTTAAGCATAAAAGTGCTTGTCATCTCAGTGCCAGAAGTCTTAAGGCTATGAGGTATTTTTATCCATGTATTTCCATTGATCTTTTTAAGATTTAATTGGGTTTGGGGGAGGAAACTTCCCCTATAAAGTGACTGTGCAGGTACTCTCCTAAGAAGGCCACATCTTTGGTCATGTCCTGTGCTTTTCATTTGGAGTCTCCCCTTGAGTTAGGTGTGAGGCTGTGGTTAAATTCAGATGTTAATGATAATTGAATCTTCTGGTATGTGTACAAAAGATTCATGCTTTGACTTCTGCAAGAGCCCTGTTTACTGTGGCTTTTGTTTCATAAACAGATCCTGTTTTTTTAAGTCATGCCTCTATAGGGAGGTTCTGTCTTCTTATAAAAGCTTAATTTGTGCACAGTGACATCAAACTATCAGAGTTTTATTAATGTTGCTGTATGTGAAAACTGACTCTGGCATCAAGTGGTCACATCCACTTTGGTAACATCACTCTTATTTTACTAATTTATACATTTTCTTACTGTAATTAACATGCAGTACACCAATAAAAACATTCTTACGATTAATTGAAATTTCATGGGTTTATAGAGGATCAGAACTGCCACATGAGAATGTAGGAGTTCATAGGATAGTGCATAGCTAACCTGTAAGTTCAGATTCCCTAAAAACAGGGTACAGCTCAGTCGTTCAGGTGAGGCGAGTCCAGCTGGGTCTTCTACAGATTTGTTAAGTGCTTTTGCTCATCCTCTATTGCCTTTTAGCAGTAAGTATATGAAGTAATGGGAAAGGGTGATGATTTATGACATGACTGATTCTGGAAGTTGTACAGACGTTGCTTGCAAAATCTGCTTCATTTATTTAGGAACCCCAACCTTTACCTACTTGTATGTAGGCGGATTAATATGTATGTATACACATATGTATATTTGTGTGTGTACATCTCTATATATCTGTAGACTCAAAGTGAAGACTGTTGAAGAACTTTCCTGAACAGAACTGTTGACTTTTATAAAAGCTATGGGAGATAATATCTTTCTAAAATATTTGAATCGGAGGCTGCGTACATCTAATGAGACAAAGCTGTCCCAGGTGGCTTTAGCGGGAGGCTGGGCAGCACTGTTTGGTGCAGGCAAACACTGCACACGAATGTGGAGAAGCTGAAGGTGATATCAAAATAATCATATTGTTAGTGATTAGGTGTGTGTCATAGGGGCTTAAAAAGGGACAAAAACTCACACAAATTGAAGTAGAAAGCATTTAAAATGCTGACTGTGGTGAATAACCTGGCTTTTCTGTGTGGTTTTTGGATGGTTCAACATAAGAATGCAAGTTCTGACACTGCTTTCATTTGTCTGACGCAGACATAAATTACTGGTGGAATGTTTTCATAAACACATTGTGGATGGGGAGGCTGCTTTTCTTTTCATAGCTCCTAGCAAAATGATTGAATTTTTAAATCTGCTCACATCTATCTTTACATGTGTATTCATCATTATGATCCCAAAGTAAAAGAAAAGATGAGAAAGCCTTGTGGAAAAGTCTTGTGCAGAATATTAACAATATTTGTATAAGTAATTTAAGTGCCTGCTGTATAGTATAGCGAAATTACAGGAGATTAAATGAAAATCTGTGCCTCTTTCTTGGACTGGAGGGCTCTGGGGTTTATTGAGGGCTTAAATCACTCCCTTGGAAAGCTCTGTCCTTTGAGCACAGTGATTCCTCCTCCTGGTAGGAGACTCTGTGATGCCTGAGGATCAAATAATCCTTGAGTTTTTTCTTTTAGTTTTGCTGGATCTAGATATTCACCACCATAGAGATAAAAGAGGCGTTAGACTTATCTTGATGCTGTGAGAGAAGTCGATGGAGAGGGTGGACAAGCATCCAGCTACCATTTTGTATGCAGTTGCATTTCCAACTCTGCTGCCTTTTTAGCGGGTTGTTTTAGTATGACAGGACTGTAATACTGAGGCTAGGACAACTGAGGTGGGTATTTGCTGAGATAACTAATTGGATTTGGTAAAAGGCGTTATTTCTGGATATAAATTTTTGGAGAGTTTAGGCTCAGCAAGAAATCTAATACCATTTGTAGCTTAGTCTAACGTGGCTGACATGGGTGAACTAAAAGAAAGAATTCTGCAGTGTGAATTCAGATATACTTTTCTGTGTCCATTCAAGCTTAGCTCTTCAGCCTTCTTTTTTTTTTTTTTTCCTCCACTTTTTTCCAGCTGTTCATCCTGGTTTCTTACTTCTACGCTGGGTTGTTTGTGTTGAATAGTGACAAGGGCTGGTAGATTTCAAAGCATTTTGTGAATTAAGTTGTTGCTCTTGCAAGAAGTTAGTCGGGGGAAAAATCAACCCTTGTAAGAGTCTACAGGTGAAGGGTATAATATTAGAAGTATCATGGTTTTACTCTGTGTGTTTATATAAAATTGTTTAAATACAGTCTTTTGAGTCCTCTTTCTGGTATAAAGTAATAATGTAGAAAATAATGTAGAGTTTCATCTTTTCCTTATCTGTACAATGCAAACTTCTTCATGTCTTTGGAGATGGATGTAGTGGATGCTGGGTGGAATAACAAGTTAAGCATACTGGTGTGATTATATTAAGATATTTCCATAGCTTCACCATTTCTTAAAAATAATGAACTTTGAACTTCATATTTTTCCAGGTATTGTTAAACTTCTACTTGCAATGGTTTGCATATATCAAAGATACCTACTTTATTGACAGTGGACTTGTAAATAACTATTAATTCCTTGGGCGAGTTGGAGGACATTTTTTAAATGCAGCATTTTTTAAATGAAGTTGTAGGAAAGCAGAAGAAAAGGAAAATGGGAATGTTAGAGGGATGTGCATGTCCTTTAAACTGCGCAGGTTGTAGCTAGGTCATCTTTGGAAAGTACATTCTGTCAGGTTAATCCCTCTTAGTCATATTCTGCGTGTTTTAAGAATCTGGAGAAATAAACAGCCATTAAAGTAATTACTGAAACATCATAAGGTAAAGCTGGAATTTCAAGGCTGTGCAGACATGCAGGCTGGTATCTTTCTAGGAATCTTTCTAGTTCCTGTAATGCAATCAAATAGACTTTGTCATTGACGAGCTCCCCTGTGTGTTCTCAATGGCTCTGCAGAATGTTCTTCTGAAGCCGCTGTCCTGGCCTCCTCTTGGGCTCTGTTCTCCTCACGTTGTGTCTCTCCACTGTGTATATTTGTGTATGTTCAGCCAGGGTAAGCTACTGTCTTGCTATCCAACCTTCCACCCTATTTTGCTTTCCAACCTGTCCTGTCTTTTGAATATCAGGTGCTCAATTCCCGACTGAGATTAATGCAGAGCTCACTGCTTTCCATTTCTTCTCTTTGTGACTTTTTCCATGTTGTCCATCATGTTTTTGAACTGCTCATAAAGCTTCCTGTATTCTGTCATATCTGTTGCAGGGAGGTCCAAAAGCTGTGACAATATAAAAGGCTTTAAAAATCAGGAACTATCAAGCTGTACAATGTTAATATGTCTCCCTGTTTGTCTGTGTGTTGTTCTTGCTTTCCTGTCCCTTGACAGACATCTGGCCTGTAAGACCTTTACAGAAGGGAATGCCTTTTTTATTTATTTTATTTTTTTCTGTTATGTGGTGCATGATACACCTGTAATATTGTCCATGATGAAGTCATTAAAATCTTAAAGTAATACTTAGGTGAAAGAAATTGTATTATTAAATTCAGTGCCATTAAGTCGGTCTTAAAGTTCCAGGAAATGTCGTGTTGCACAAATATTGCATTCAAACAACATACCAATACCTAAGAAAGGGCCAGGCAAGCTTAGCAATAGATAATGAAGTGATAGGAAGTGGGTAAAAATTAGTTCTTCATATGGAGGATTCTGCAAGAATTAAGGCAATGTTAGTATCTCTGTCATGGACAGATCCTTCTCGTCTGTGACAGGAACCCTCCTGACGTGTGTCTGTCGTGTGCAGTGTAAAGAGGGCAGTGGGAAGGTGTTAATCTTGTGTCGTTGAAGTGGGGCCGTAAGCCATTCAATAAGCTAGTTCACACTACTGGTTCTGTGTGGGCAGGACACCTTTGGTATCGCTATTAATACCCAAGGAAACCGATAGCTCACTGTGGTGGTGAGCAGTGCTGGTTCCAGCAGGGGCAGAGCAGAGCGAGGGCGCGGGGCGCTCTGCGAGGCTCCGGCACAGGGGGGCTGAGCCCCTGCCCGTGGCCTCCCAAGGAGGCAGGAAAAAGGAAAAGGCGGTGAAGAAGAGCACGTATGTGCGATAAATGGCTCTTGGTAGCACCAAGCTAGCAATCTGCTGGCTTTATTTTTAAAGGACGTGAATGGGATCCTCTATTTTGAAAAGTCTGACTGTTGCAGTGTTCTGCTGGACGGAGGCCTAAATCATCTGAAGGGCTTTGCAGAAGCGCTCTGGCTTTGCAGAAGTGAAGAAGTCGCAGTCACTTACCTGGTTTGCCTGATAAGCATTACACCTCTGATGTATTAATTCTTTTTGTCCAGTCTTCTGTTTCTGAATTTTAAAAAGTTACAGGGCACTGTGGATAAAGCAGATGGCTGCATTTCATGTGGCCAAGTAAGTATAGTTTGGGTATGTAGGTTTCCCTAAATATGCAATAAACATTTTTCCTCCGTAGTTGAGGTTGGAATAATAAACGTTACTAACAAAGTCTCATTTCATATAATGGGGTGTTTGGCTGTCAGAGTGTTACCTGAGGAAATCGGAGGCAGCCTCGGAGGGGAACGGGCCAGAGCAAGGAGCTGCCAGGACTTCCCTGCTTCCCAGTGTGCAGCCTAGTGCCCTCTGGTGAGTGCGGCTGAGGATTCCCCTTCATCTCCTCCTCTCCTCGCTCTTTCCTTCTTCCTCCCACTCTCATGACCCTCACGTTGTGATTTTTTTTTCCTTTTTTTTTTCCATGGGAAAATATGAAGCCTTGCTTTTAGAAACAAAGTTTGTTCCAAAGTTAAGCCATATTTCTAACTAATGAAATAAGTCTATAAGGATTATTTATCCTAGTAAAACAAGGAAACGGGGATCCTCATTGCCCTTTTATGGCAATTCTGTAAGAGTAGACTAAATTCACCATAAGAAGTTTCCTACATACAGCTGTGTATGTGTGTATATATATTTTTTTAAGATAGAGTTTGTGGTAATAGGGCTGTATTCAATGAGGAGAATACTGGACTGAGGGAAAAAGCATCTGACCTGCAGTCCTGAATCTCAAGGGTTCTATTTAGGTTCCTTTTTCCTAGTATATACTTTATGCTGCTTGTTTCCTAATTCATCTCAAATTAGAATTGTGTGACTTTTCTTTACAAATACTGTATTGAGAACTGTATTACATGTCCAACAAAATTCTTTAGCTTCTTAATCTAATAAATAGTTTAAATCTTAATCCTGCTCTCCATAACTACTGGAAATAATGAATCTGTCCTAAGTTCAGCGTTCCACAGTGTCTACAGTAACTTTTCTTCATGCAGAAACTATTTTAGAACTCTACATAGGCAGAGTTTTTTGGTTTATGGTTTTCATATGGATTTAGAAAGACAGTAATTATTTTTTGCCATCGAAGGGTATGTTATTCTGTGTGGGGGAGATGGTGTCCGAGCGGGCTGCGTTCTGCTGCTGGGGATTGTTGCAGTCCTGTGAGGATGCTCGACCTGCAGCGTCTCGCCCGGCCATGGTGCCTGTTCCTGCCGTGTGGCTGTGCTGGTGGTTCTGAGCTGCTGTCCGTAGCAGTGTGATGGCTTTTCCGGCTGTCAGGAACCTTAGAATTAGTGGCTAGGAATGGACTTTTGAATAGGAAGATGGTAACTGCACCAGCCAGTTCTGGGTGTTCTGAAATTCTGGATTGCTGGTAGCAGTATAAAACCGAACTGGCGTTGGACTCCTTCATTTGGATTGCTGGTAACTTGAGACCTTTTGGGAGCGCTTGTGGGGCGTCTTGGTGTCTGGTCCCGTTTGAAAGGGACAAGAAGCTGTGGGAACCCAGGATGGTGGGAAATAGATTGGGAGGCAGCAGGTAACCAGGAGCACTTGGGCCTGCAGAGGGAGAAGCTGGACTTCTGCAGGGCAGGACAGGGGAGACAGCAGAGAGGCAGGAGCGAAGATGACTAGTCCAAAGAACATCTTTACTTGCAAAAAAAGATTTCCAGTCTGCTTTGCCATCTGGCAAACAAAAAGAACCAGCAATCTGATTACTGGTAAAGGCTTAAAAAGAATAAATTAAATCACTTCATAAATTAAGTCTGTAGTGAAAGGAAGTAAAGAATTAAAGTATAAACAGGCATGAGTGCATGACTTTGTAATGAAAGTGACAGTTTAAATTTTGGACTGGTTTTAGAAATACTTCAAATTTGTCAGCACACACAACTGTAGGCAAAAAAGAAATCTTTGTATTTTAGAAATGTATCAAACATTTCTTGCAAATGATCCTTATTAGCAAAGGGTTGTCATCGTAATGGTAACTAATGAAGCAGTATATTTTCAAGGTTGGAGCAGGAAAAAGAACCTAATTTTCTCTTACATTGGCTGAATGTATGATATTTGACAAGTCACTGAGGTGCAGCTCCACAAAGGGATGTGTGATGCAGCTCTGAATGTGCAACGTTCAGGTGCTTCTTCCATCCTGCCTAGATCTTAGGGTGCACATCTGGGGAATCCTGTGCTCCACACCTTCTCTGAGGGCTGTTTCTGTGTTCTATTAGTGTGAGGAGTCGTCCTGGCTGTGTTGCGGAGCCAGGTCTGCTCCTGGCCTTGCTCACGTTCTGCTCATAGTGATTCAAGGGGAAGAGCAGAGAAGACCCTGTGCTTCAGAGCAGGCCTGGGTTTTGGTGGACAAGCACGTTCTTCATGCTTCGTTTTTTGAATCTTCTAGTTGAGAAGACCAGTGGGGATATTCCAAAGGGACATTTACAGACTGAACAACTTCATACCCTTATGCATGGTTGTCATCTTACAGCTGCATGAGGCATCTTGGCTAGAAATATCCTAAGATTTCACTCTTACAATTTATCATAATAGTACCCTTAAATTTTACTGCAAATAAAATAGTCCTTTTAACTCATTACTGTTCTTCTAGAGCTCCTAACAAGCTAAGTGTTGAAGCTTACTGTTTTCACCTAAGTGTGATATATAGCAGGACCTTCCATTTTCCTGAATTAGTCACTGTTTTAAAAATCTTTTGCCCCTTTATTGTGTGGCAATTCAAATTAAAATAAATGGGAATTAAAATTAAAAAAAAACCAAACAAGTTGAACTTGCCAAGTATATGATTAGGTAGATATGGGATTTTACTTTATAATCTTAAGGCAGTAAATTACTGCTATATTTATATAGTAGGCAGATTATCCTTTTGAGTATATTCTGATTTTATTGTTTGGAATTTGGTGAATATTCCTGTATAGTTTCTACTCTCATGTAAGCTTCTGAGGATTTTCAACTTAGAATTGGTACTTCTTTTTGTGGTGGTGAGTAGAGAAGTAGGGAACAACCCTCTCATTTATGTATCATGACCCAGCCTCTCGGAGCCTTGGGCTGTTATTTGAAAATCCAATATATTCAAACTTTGGCCTCAGAGAGCAGTAGGATCAGTACACAAGAACAATAGAGTGATAAATATAGATTTTTCATTAAGGAAAAGACTATATCCTGTCATTTTTGAATCAGTGTTCAAAAGATCTGAGAATTCATAGCCTCTTACAGGCTTTAACTTTATTTTGGCTATGAAATAGGACTTAACAGCCTTTCCCTGTTACTGTGAGGCATCGCTGACACACAGCAGCCCAATTTTAGTACGTGCCAAAGGGGAGACCCACTAAAACCACCAGTAACTTACTGCAGGTTGATTGGAACTGTGGGTGATGCGGGTGGGATGGGGTGGCATCGCGTGATGCGAGGGAGTCCTGGCCGTGGGGCGGCTACCTGCACCGCGCTCTGGATACGCTTCTTTGCTACCCTAGAAATCGATCTGGAAGTGAAATTATGCATAGTGTATATGTATATTTTTATTAATACATAGAAACTGTGCTTTTCCATGGGACGGTAGTCGGGTAAATGGATGGAGAACACAGACTTCTGGGCATAGGCTGTTTAAATATACATTTGTGCCTGCAAGTTTGCTGCCCTTGCGTGAGTAACTTAGAGAAATTGTTAAACTTCTTGGAGCCTTTAATACAGAGGTTATATTCAGGAGACTTTTTAAGATTTTAGCTTTTTAGAAACTACTTTTGCCCAATTTTGAGAGGTATGATAGTGTAAAAGCAATGAAAAGTAATATCGGAAAGTTGTTTTTGTGCTGTTTGTTTCATTGTTTCTCACATAAGAGTGCAATTTATAAGCTGTTGGGTTCGACGTCAGAATGGGATGTGGGTGTTTTCCAGTAACCACGCAGCAAAAAGATTTCGGTTCTGCAGTAAATAAAAAAATAAAATCAAGTTCAGCTATTACAAAAGGCAATTAATATATGCTTTGTGTATTTGTGGTGATTAGATCTATTTCTGTTATGCTTTCTTGGGAGTTTGCTAGAAGAGAGCTGTTTGCAGAGCAGGAAGGGAGGAGGAGGATGATTAACTATAGGTATTCTTTGCAAGCCCTGACAGGGAGATACTTTATTCTTTATTGATACTGATGCAAAAGTAAAATAACAAAAATATTATTTTAGAAGTTTTCTGCTTGCTTTTGGTTAGCAGGATTCTAAGTGGATATAGCTCTTTCCACCTGCAATCAAATGCAATAAACCTTCTTCACTGCAGAAGTCAAATTCCAGGGGAAAAAAAAGTTGGAAGCTCACACTTGCACCATAAAACCTTGTTTATTGCGACCATCAGTCTTGGAAGATGTGCCCCACAATGGGACTTGGTAAAGCCATTACAAGGTGCCGTATGAGTTCCATTTGCCTACAGTAAATAGAATGTCAGAAGTGTCAGGGGGAAATAAATATCGGGCTGGTTAAAAGGGAGCAGAGATGGCTCAAAGCATCATTGAGAGGATTGATTTATCTGGCGTGCTGTAATGACTGCAGATGTGGATCTGTTATTCTAGATGAGCAATGAATTTGATGAGCTGATAACACGGGGCCAGGGAGGCCTGGTTTTAATTACTGATGAGGAATTTATTTGTGAAGCGCTGTGATTTACTGGGGGTTCGTTCCATTATTGACAGGTGACCTTGGGGCTTTTCTCTTTTGATGAATAAAAAAAGGACGCTTTTAAAAAGAAATCTGTTTTATCATTGCTACAAATACAGTGAGGTCATTTCAGATACAGCATTATCTTTCAAGCTATCTTAATATATAATTATTTTTTATGTAGTAGTTGTTAATTGCTTGTCTCTCTGAGATTGTGATGTATGCTACACTTGAAAGACAAATTCTAGTGCAGACATTTGTTAACAAGAACTTGTTGGGTGGATCTTTTATGGTCGAGATGCTGTGACCAATAAAAGATAAACTCAGATTGCCCCAGTCTATCTTACTGGGTTGTTTAGTTCTCCAGCTATATGTTTATCTGCTGTGCACTACTGTAGCATAGTGGCCTTACAGGAGGGAGGGAAACCTGAAAAAAACCCAGGGTTTAAAGGTTTTTTGTTTGTTTTTCTCTCTAAGTAAATCTATTGGCTTGACTTGTTTTAAACACCAGTGGCTCAGATTAAATTTTTGCCATGTTGTGCTCTTTTCTTGGATGGAATACTATTGCCATATCTATTTCTATGTAAATTTTCTTTGAATGTAGTACTTATTCTCCCATAAAATAGACTTTTGACTTGTTCTGTACCTGCAGTTGATAATTTTGATGTTGTGTTTTGTGCTTACACTCTTCATGCTGTACTTCACTCCTCAAGATGAAGCATAGGAAGATCAGGAATAACCAAAGTAATTTCTGTCTAAGATATGGCATAGTTATTATGTAGGTGCCGTGGATGTTTTACAGTTTTGTAGGCAGCAGTTGCTGCAAAATAGTGTTTTTTTTTTTTTTTTTTAAATGCTTGTTGGGAAACCATATGGATTCAAAAATTGGCAGATGTATGTCTCAGTGAATGTGTAGCATAGCTTTTAAATAAGCCAGGAAGAGGTAGATACTGAGTCAGGAAGGTATAAGACCACTATTTTTTTCTCTGCAAGCCTTATAATAAGGGGTACTACCAAGAAATACTTCTCAAAATTATTCATTTAGTACTCATGTTCAGTGTAGTTTTTGGATACGGCAAGATTTCTCTCTCCTCTCTCTCTCCTCACCTAACCAAACATCATTATTCCTCGGAATTCCAGTTGAGACCAGAGTCAATCCAAACCACTTGGCCGTTGCTTTTCCTCGGTGAGGCGAGGGGTCCCCGGCCCACAGAAGAGGTGGTGGCAGACGGGAGGAATGTTCAGTCTGACCCAAGGGTGAGGAAACGCTTGAGTGACACTGCCAGCTCATGCCAGTACCAGTTCATTCAATACCAAATCATGCCATATCAGACAGCCCTCCCCTGCGGTACTGGAAGGCATTGGCCGTTTGTTACCCACTGATCTGAATTTTGGTAAGTCCTCTGTAACACAGCATCATGAGCCTGCAATATTTTTGGTCCCATTTGAGTTTCCTGATGTATTTTACTGATCCTCATATTTTAATGTCATTACGGAGTAAAGCTGGCTCGTATTTTCCCTTTCCCTGTAGCAGGTGTCTGCCAGCCCTTGCATCTGGAGAAGGGCTTCAGCGCGTGCTCGGAGACTCTACCCTCCCTTTGCTCCCCAGTTCAGCTCCCGTGTTTGTAGGAAGAGATCGCTAGGCTGGGTCTAACAGCAGGGAGGAATCGATTGCTAATGTTTCAATCCTAAATTTGTTAGAGGAGTCTCTGTAGGCTACGAGGCAGCGATTTTATCTGATCTCTGAAAACACTGCACTTCCATTTTTGTAGACCTTGGCATATAAACCTTGCATTTTCCCTGGACAACGGAAACGTGCCACGATTTTAGTTGTAGGAAGTGCTAATACAGTTTGCGATAACTGATCGTTGTGGCTGGTTTTAGAGTAGCAGACTCGGTTCAGGTATCAGTTGTGCTAATGCAAATCCAAGGAATTTAAACTGTGGGAAGGGAGTGCTGGGTATATGTGTTTAGGAAACCTGTTTGAGGTCAGTGGAGACGCGGTAGGGAGAGGAGGAAGAAAATAGCAAACAGACCCTTTAAGTTTTTTGTTTTTCTTAAAATCCATGCAAGACATTCACAATCTCTTCACAAGTAGGAAACTGTTGATTCCTAAATGAAACTTAAGGTCAGGAATTGAGCATTAGCTTTAACCCAGAAACAGTTCAGCAGTTCAGTTCAACAGTTTAGTGATATGAAGAACTTTTTGAATGCTTAATATTGTTCTGTTACAGAGAGTAATGCAAAAAAAAAAAAAACCTTAAAATTGGGCTGGCATAGGAACGCACCAGTGTATTCTGATTTCAACTTTTTCTTCATCTTATCAGTAGTGTTTCTGATGAGGAGAGGGCCCCGAGTGCCACCTTCATCCCCGGGCGGTCGCTTCGCTTCATTGCACGCTCGCTGGCTGTCCCCGTCCTGGAGCAGGGAACGCCGGATCCCTGAGCCGCCGGCTGCACGGCGGGAAGCTCTGCTTGCAGGGAGGAATGACCTGCAGTGTCCGCTGGAGTTTAATGAGGACTTAGCGTTTAATATATGAAATTTTGAGATGGCCTCATGTAGCTTGCCCGTAAAATTTCACGGAAACTGATATTGCTATTCAGTGCTCCAGAATCTTTAAAACTGACATCTTTTTCTGCAAAAGACACAATTATATAATTCACACAAGTTATAGGAAACTTTGTGCCTTGACCCTTTTAGGTGTAGATAGAAAAACAGTGGGTCGCCGATCTGCTAGGCTGTGGAGATGTTTGTGTAGAACAGACGTATTTGAACTCGCGTTCTTCTCTTGGTGTACAGCAAGATGCAGGATATAGCAGTCGATGACCCGTGAGGTAGATAATCCAAAGGAATAATAGTTGGAATATTAGTGTCTTGCTTGCAATATCTTTATTTGAAACGAGCATGCAAACAGACATATAGATTGTGTTATTATAATAACCGTTTTAAAAATGGTCCATTTTCTTGTTAGATTTGAACATATATTCTTTTTATTCCCTCATATTTAGATTTTTTCTTAAATGTTTGCATGCAATCATATATCCTTAATGCAATCTAGAGGAGGAGACTTGCATTTTTTTGTTTGTTTGTTTGCTTTTTGCTCACAGATGATGAGGGTTTACAAAGCTTGAGAGAAATTATGAATCTCTCTGCCTCAGCCAATTCCACACAACTGCTCGAGTGAGTTACGACGCTTGTAGTAGTTAACGTGGAAGCCTCAGCACAGCAATTAAGACATATGAAGTGTATTGAGGCTAGGGATATTCAAGCATCGTATTTAATTGTTAATATCAGACAGGACATACATTGCTGTCTCAGTGTAAACAGCCAGTCTGTTTCAGGGCACGGTTATTCACAGCAGTTTCTTCAACTGTGGGGTAAAAGGGTTTAACAATTCTTCATAATTACCTGAAAAGAATGAAGCTGGAAGCAAATAATATTTTTTCCAGTTGAAAGAGTGGTAAGAATTTAAGTACTGATCCTACTTAATTGTGATATCTAATGAAATCTCAGAACAAAGTGGGTGTCTGCATGACATAATGCATGTAAAAAGTGAAGAACTAATGTTTAAATACCAGATGGAGAACTAGCACTTTGTTTAAAAATACATATAGCAATACCATCTTTAAGAAGAAATCAGGAGTGTTTTTTGTTACCTGTTTGATCATATCACATTATAAGGCACAAATATTTCCATTCTGTGTGGCGATGTCTAAAAGATGCTGTGTCTCTACGTGCTCCAAGATAGAGAGTTCAACTGCCTTTTCCATCACACCCCAAACGAGTCCTGGTGTGAGAGAAGTCCGTGGGGTTATACCAAACTGTGCAAAAGAGAGCAGGTTTGGCTTCTGGTGACTGTGGAGCTTTAGTAACACAGTAAAACTGCTGCCATGAAATGGTATAATCAGAAATGATCCAAGGATAGAAGGTACCACTGGTGCCCGCTATCCTGTTGGTGTTTTGTTGCCCTGTGCACAGGTGTTTTGTAGAAATTCCAAAATACTTTTTGTTTAGGGTTAAAAAAAGGATATATTCTGCATATGTGCATTCATACATGAGTCTGCATGATGGTCAATGCAGAAGGATGTTACTGCAGTTTCTTCATCATTACAAGATCAGGTTCAGATCATCCAAAGGGAATAGTGACCTTCCAAATACAGACGGAGGGTTTGGGTTGTGGCACTGCAAGATCTTTGACTTGACACTGAGAAGCACAGCATGGTTCTGCTTGCAGATGCTGAATTAGCTGTAATGTAACAAGCAACTAGGATCTTACGTAGTTAGGAATATAGCCAATATGTAAAAACACAAAACCTTATACAATATCTGCACTTGGGTTTGAGGCCCCATCTCCTTACTGTGAAAGGTGTTTTCTTGACTTCATAATCACATTTCAGTTCTTTCTCTCTCATTTTACCCATGCTGACCCTGTGGGTAGCCTGTTTTTAAATGTTTTGGGGGTGGCTCCCCAAATACATCTGCTGTAAATGCAAAGAGCTGCAGTTAGTTTGTGTGTGTCTTTTTTTCTTTTTCTTTCATGATACTATATTGATTTTTATGTAGAAGGTATAAAAGATCACTGATACCTTAAAGGTCTCTGTGTCTTTTATTTTGTTTTTTTTTTAAAGAAAAGCCTTAATGGCGTGGACTTAATGTAGAGTCAGCAGTCCAGAAGATTGTGGATGTCTTTATGCTTGCCACTATAATCTTCCTTTTTCTGCGTGAAGCTTGCGTTTGCTCATATGTGCTATGTATATACCTGATTTAATTTAAACTTCATTGATTCAGCTTGTGTGGCTATTTTTATAAAATAGATCGTACTGCTGCCAGGCATCAACTCTACCCTTGTAGTGCAAGTCTCAGTCTAGTGAAGTGTCTTAAGTATTTATATCAAGGAAATCCAGGTGCTCAAGTTTGAAATTAATAACGTTCAAAATCTTAAAAGAAAAGATGCGGCAAGAAGCACTGTAGCTGGGAATGGAAATGTGTAGCATAATTGCATTCCTTTAATTCTGTTTCTTTAATTCTGTTTACAGTAGCTGAAAAAATACATTTATTTCAAGACAAGTAGGAGGAATGTTTATTTAATTTTTCCTGCTGACAAGTTTCTATCATTTTATGTTTTATGAAGATAGATTTTCATTGTGCCAGGATTTATTTATCAGACTGTCATTCCAATCATACCTCTAAAATTACAGTTTCATGTGGTGCTGATTTCCATAATTTAGAAGTGAATAGTAAAATATGCAATTTTGCAGAGAAGTTTTTTTAAAATACTCTTGTTATTGGCATCAGCAATAACAGCTCATATGGGATAAAGCAGCTCTGTTTATAGACACTCACACTCAACATCTTATGTTCCAATTTTTTTGTCGCTCCATGAGAAGTCATCTTTGGCTTGTATCGTTACTTTGGATTTCTTTTAAGTCATTGCTTTTCTTGTGGTATGATGAAACAGATATTATTTGAGTAGTTAAACTTCGTCTGGTTTTGGTAGAGGAAAAAATCCCCAAATTTCAGGATCAGTGTCCGAGATCTCTTTGAAAGAATTAAAAGGAAAAAAAAAAAGAATACATAGAGATCCGTTTTGCGTCTGATTATGGTCGTGTTAATGTTTTGAGCAGATACTGGATGTTTGTGGAGTATCCGGAGGTCCCGAAGGTTTCACAGTGCTCCGCACAAAGCCGTGTTACTGTGGCGGAGCGGTGTTTACTCCATTGACAAGTGTGACACTTAACCAAGGGGTAAAAATCATACAAACCCCGTAATATACAAACCGGGGGGAGCTGTCTGTGCAGACGGTTTGTTGACACTTTGTTGGAAGAGATTGCTCTAATCTGCTCGGTGGGTAAGATCAAACACAAATCCACGGGAAGGTGGCAGGGCGGTGAGCACGGGTAGCGATGTGGCTGCCGGTACCTGCGCTCTGAATCAAGGGAAGCTGTGGCAGCACCTGGGCCTAAACGTCTAAAAGTGTCCAGGCCTAGGGAAGGGCAATAGCTCATGTTTAAATGCCTCCTCGGAGCCTTCCAGGAGCGTAGAAAACTACAGGTGGGCAGTTCTGTTCAGATTGAAGTGTTTTCAAAGAGTGATTTGAAAGCATATGTGTAGTAAAGACCAAGCTTCTACTTTCTCATTCGTGGATCTCCTTAATCAGGCAGAGTGCAGATTTGGCGCTAGTTTTTTTTTCTTTT
>JAWLRI010000115.1:1907625-1923796 GCA_034781795.1 Crypturellus tataupa
CTGCGCTCCCCGAGCATCCCCGCTGCAGACAAAGGCGCGGCTGTGGAGCGGCCGCTTGGCCTAAAACTTATGAAAAGGAGGGGGAGGGCGCGCTGGGACCCGCGTTATAACAACAATCAGCCTTTGTACGGCTTCATTCCGGGCTAATGGCTGGTGAAATTGTTCTGGGTAGTTAAAATGAAATGAAATGAATTAAAGAACATGAAGGAGAGCAAGCAGAATGGTTTATTGCTTTTCTTTGAAGGCACAATAGCTATACTCTGTCTCTTTTTGTTACTCATATCTGTGTGGCGGATATTTAAAGTCAGGGTTTTGAATAGCATGATGGCTAAATGAGGGCTATAAATCGAGGGCTATGGTGCAAAATTCTAGTGCTAGCAAGTACTAAAGGACGGTACCAAAGAAACGGGGTCTAAAATTGTTTTAAACTGATGAATATGCAGACATAAAAACAAGAAAATAAATCCATTCCCTACGCCCGCCCCCAAAACCCTCCAGAATACTTTCAGAATCGTTTTTTGATTATTTGTTTTTAAGCAAACATTTTAAAAGCATGAATGCTTTGGATTTGTGCTGGAATGTTACTTTGTTTCTCTAAAAGCCTGATTTTTAATTAAGAAGCATGGAAAACATGAAGTAGTCAATTATTATTTTGAGAAAAATGTGAAAATACCAAGAAATTAATGTATCTGCTTTTATTTGTAAACCTAAGAATTTTTCCTAAGGAAAAAAAAAAGAAAAAGGCAGTTTTCAAAAATATATTAGGTTGCTGATGCAAACACACAAGCTTCCCAAACTGGGATAATGCAGCTTAGAGAGCACCTGGTTTGAGATTGTTGTTACCCAGCTGAAAAAATAAAGTGTCATATCAGGTTGGGGTCACATTTGTCTAAGGAAAACTAACAGGAGGATTTCTATTGTCAACACAGGAGATGAGCAGTGCGATAAGGGCAAATTATACTCTCTGATCCACCCTCTGTTATAGAAGTGACTAGAGATTAAAGCCTCAGCCTGGAATTTCATTACTTTTATACATTTTTCACAAAGGCAGCATTTGCAGCGATACTGGTAAAGAAGGGTCAGAGTTTTTCATGAAAGCGAGAGGCTGTCTTTGTGCATTTATACACATACATATCTATATGCTATCGTAAGCAGACTTAAAAAATGTACAATGAAGCTACTAAAGTTGGTGCCTGTGTTTAGGCCTTGGGCTGCATAGTGTGACAGTACTTAGTTCATGCAAAATATTGGGGGGGTTTGTATTGTTCTATAAGCTAAAATGTTAGCATAAAAATATAAATTTTAAGATAATATTGTAATTTAATAAAGTGAAAGACTTCTAGGAGATGGTAGAGAATAGAGGTTTTATTGCCAGTCAGTTAGCAAAGCCCGGGAACCTCATTTCTGAGGTTTTTATAAAATAGTAGTTGTCAAGCGTTTTTCTAGTTGAGTCTCCAGGAAGAATCAGCCGCATTGAGCCTAGCGCCCCCCCAGCTGCCCTTGACAAGCTGGGACCTCCGGGACCTCTCTGTATCTGCAGGTCTCAGGACATGTGCCGTGGTCTTTGCTCCAAAGATGCTTTTCTGCTTCCAGCTTGGGTGCTTTTTTGTTAGGGGTCAACAAGCTGGCATGCTACGGCAGTGAGAAATCATCCCTACATGGGTTGATGAGCTAGTTTCTCTTAGTATTTGTGATACCTAGTAACAGTGATGTCCTCAGTGAAACCGAGATGCATCCAGGCTGCTCTTAAGGCAGCGTCCTGGGCCCGCCGGTGTTGGCTGGGGAGCCGGCAGTGCCAGGTTCCCATGAGCAGAAGCGCTCAGCTGCTGTCAGCCGCGCGCTGCCGGCACCGCCGCAGTGGGTAGCAGCGAGTGTGAGCAGCCTTACGGCTTCATTAATAGACTAATCGGATTGCAGGAGGGGAGTCCTTGTTGTAGGCTGAGCGTTCCTGTAGTCATGAAGCTGCTTTGTACAACTTTTGGAAAAAAGTGTCTGTGGAGGGGAGAAATATTTTTTTATCTATATCTGTAGGAAATTCACCATTCAGATTTAGGAAGTAGATTAATTTCTACCTCAGGGCTTTGCTGTGAAATTACTGTTTGGTGTTGCCCATCTATCATTGGAGAGCAGTTACTTCATTGGCTCTGCACCTCTTTGTTTCTTTGAAGCTGTTTCTTTTCTTAATTAGTTAATGTGCATTTTTTTCCCCTATTCTAAACAGTTAGTAGTAAGTAACAGAATGTGACACCAAAATGAGTGAGCGACTCTGAGCTCACCAAGAGCCCCACAAGCACTTTTGCTACCACTACTGAGTTACTGTTCTTGTTTCCTGCTCGCAAAGCTTTCTGAATATCACAAAACCGGGTCAGTGACTGACACTGCTTCGGGAGGAGAGCAGAATCTCTTGTGGCAGTAGGCAGACAGTAGGCAAAGCTTTTCGTAGTTGCGCATTTAAGATTTTGAAAGTGTCTGTGGAAATATTTATTACACTCCATCTAAAAACTAGTCCATTTAATAAAGGGCTGCTGCTTATTTCTTTAATGAGCATGTTTCATTTGGGTTGTGTTTACTTTAATAAAATGTTTCAGTGCTTCACCCTGATTGTATTTGGATAAGAATAGTTCTCAGGGCCTAATGAGTGCCTTTTATACATAATTTAAGAAGATCAAATTAATCAAAACATAAGATGCTTTGTGCTTTAAGAATTTAGTTTACTTGGCTGCAAAATAGATTCTTGTATTGAAATATAATACTATTTTTTATCCTTCTTTAATGGATGGTTGGTGAGTGCATTTTTTTTTTTCTATCCTTTTTTTTTCCCCCTCCTGGGAGCCTCTCTGAACCCTGATAGGATTAGCTGTGGCAGGATGCGGTGCTGGAGCATGCGTTTCGCTGTGGCTTGATGACAAGGTGACGAGTGCCCAGCGGTAGCATGTGCAACACGTCGTGGTGGTGCAGCAGCCCCTGCCGAGCCCGCGGGGCTGCCACTCGAGTGTCCTCTTCTAGCGTTCGTGGCAAGCGAAGGCCGTTGCTGATGCACCGAACACCTAGTCATGTTCAGTTAGAACCATTTCTTAGTTGTGTGCTTTGTAAAAAGGAGCCATATGAATAGAAACTTCCTACAGACTATCCAACAAGTTAAAAGTCCCAGTTTAATCCTTTCCTCCTTCCCTCACGTGCTGTGGATGCTTGTTGGAGCAGGGGAGGAGCGAGGGCAGCAGGGACATTGCGGGTACCACCGCAGCGGCTGCCCTGCGAGTCAGCTGCGCTGATGTGGAGGCAGCCGTGCAGAGGGGAAGTGTCTTTCCTATCTGCGTTTCCCTCTGAGTCTCTTCAGCTGTTTTGTGGATGGATTTTGCACAAATAAATAGTGTTAACAATATTTTTACAGCAAGTTCTTGCAGTTCATCCATACGTTTGGTATGAATTTGAAAGTGCTTAAGTTAAGAAGTCTGTGATGTACTGTTCTGTATTAGCATTTTCAGGTTATGGTTGACGTCACTCATGGATTTCCGTAACACATGAATGCAGTGAATTCGCAGTCATTTCACATGGAATACAGAACTAAAATATTGCTCTTGCTGGGTTATGCTGTGTGATTTTTAAAGGTAAATGAAGCATTAACATTGAGACTGCAGCGTTGGTCGTAAACGCGTTTGCTGCGATAATGTTACTTCGGGGGTAATCCCAAGAGCAGCCTGCCTTTAAATCAGGTGGTTAACTTGTTATCTGAACTGAGCCTGGAAGAGCCTTTCCCTAAAGGGCAGAGGTGCGGTTTGGCCTTGGCCACACAGCGGCCGGCTGCCTGGGATGATGATGCTAGGTTTCTAATTGTGTGGGCATTTCTCAAATGGGCTTCCAATGGTGCAAAATATGCTGGTCGTAAGTACTGTGTAAAAAAACACTTTCACAAAATACACCTCAAATGTGTAAAAATACAGAGATTTCCAGATTCTATTTTAGAAATGCTTGTGGTGTTATTTATGTGCAGAACTGGAAACTTGGATCCGTACCACATTGCCGCTGATCCCACTTGATAAGGCAGAGTGGAGATGATACGGGGCATTCAGGTTAGCACCTTTAGGGCAGGTGTGTTAAACAGGAACCTTTGAAAATGAGGCCTGTTTTCAGTGCTGTAAGTTTGGTATGAAAAGCCACTATTTGAAAGTGGAAACTGTTTCCTTTTTTCTTTCTTTTTTTTTTTTAATTCTTAATTAGATGTCAGTTTTGATTTTGATAGTGTGAATAATTTAGCATCCCTCCTTAGCTGTGTTTCATAGATTTGTCTCAATTTCAGCAAAAAAGAAGGGTTTATATCAGCCTGAATTAGTTTTTTAATGATTGCTGATAAACATACAACAATTTCTGAAATCTTTTGTAATAGGCTGAGATTCAAATTGAAAATTTAAGTAGTTCTAGAAAATGGTTTAGAGCAATTTTGCTAGAAGAGGTAAATAGATGTCTGGTGTCTGCTAAGGAATGCAGAGCATTGTGCGCTAGCATGGGGCTTGAAGGCAACTCCTGCTCACTTCTGCCATTTTTTTGTGCTGTATTTGCTTTTTTTTTTCCCCTTGTCTTTCTCTCCTCCTCCTCCTTTAATTTAAGTAAATATATAGTGAGTTAAGGGAGTGCTGGCAGGGCAGGAAGTGAAAGGAGTTGGCATTTAACAGTGGTGATATGTACTGTGTATATAAACTCTTGAATTTAGATTGAGGGGAAAAAAAGAAACTAGATAAATGGGATAACTTAATGTGATTTGGAAAGAGGAGGATTTGGAAAGGACCAGTGAGCAAGTTGTGCGGAAACCTTTCCGTTGTTTGTGGTGTGGAAGAGCGGGGAGGGTTTATATTTAATTTGCTCTGCTTTTTTGAAGATACCTAACAGCTTTTAAACTTGGGTATTGCTTTAGAAACCAAGTCATAAGGTTGCAGGGTTTTAATTTTTTAATTTTTTATTTTATTTTATTTTATTTTGCTTTTAAGGAGTTTAGTAGAAAGCAATTAAAAGAGCTCATTCTAGTGGCTAATCAAAATCATAAACCAAAACACAAACTAACAGCAAAGTATAAATTAGTGCTACTGAAAAGCTGCTCCCAAGCCAGCTGTGCTTACATACAGCAAGTTTGCATTATTAACGACACCATTTCTGCTACCAATATGTTGTCAGTACAGAGGAGCGAAGCCTTCATTCTTGCCCATTATTCCCTTTCATGAAAGCTGAAATAACTTCATCACAAATAAGATGGAAAGTAAGTGACATAGGATGCCGTGCTGAGGACATGCGGCTCCGTTCAGACGTGCTCCGTTAACGGGTGAAGCTGCCTCTGCTGGGTTAGTGGAGGGCGAGGGGCAGCGCTCGCCGCCGCGGAGGCGACGCCGCGTGTGGGAGCGGGCGCCGCGGCCGGCCGCGGTGGAGGGATGTCGGCAGGACGGATTGCGCTATCACAGCGGCGGGCTCCTCGCCGCTATAAATCCAAGGCCCTTCTTCGCTGCCACCGAAACGAGCAGCTCTTTCTTCTGCCTCGAATGAAATGTTGGCTGCTGGAGGGAGCAGAAATGAAAGGCCAAAGTGAGGAAAGTTATCTTTTTAACATAAATCTCTGGGGGAAGCAGTATCAAGCCCATTAGTGATTTGAAGAACGGCGGTATGGCCATCTCCCGCCCGCGTGCAGGAGGAGCGAGCTGCTTGATGGCGTGTCCCGCTCCTGCCCTAGTGCTCTCCATCTCGGTAGCTCAGAGATGGAGCGCTCCCCTTGCTGTGGGGGTGTGAGGTGCTCGGGGAGCCGTCATCCGTGTGGCACTGGGAGAGGAGACCCTGTGCCCCACTGAAACCTGCTGTAAGGATTGAGCCCAGGCCAGTTTTGTCAGCCCTTGGTGACTGCAGAGGGAAGCTGCTTAGCAGTGGCGTCTGAAGCAGACCTGAGGGGGTGAAAAGTGGAAGATTTGGTAAAATGCATTGTAGGTTGACATGGGTAGATCATACCGAGCCGACTTGATAACTCTTTGCCCAGATTACTGACTTCCTAGACCTAGGGAATGCTGTCCCTGCTCTGTGGACTTCCATAGAGCACGTGGTCCAGGAGGTTCCTGGTGAGGTTGGTAGAGATGGGGAGTTCACGCAGGAAGGCTGAGGTGAGTTGAGTGGCTTGGGGGGATGTAAAGTACGATTTGAAATTCCCAGGTGTGAGGAAGGTGCCTGGTGGAGTTTTCAGGGGTTGCTTTGTGACAGATCTTGTTCGGTGTGTTTAATACCTTGGCACAGAGTGGGAGTGTCGTAATGTGGTTTGTTGATGACAGACATAAGAAGATATTGTCAATATATTATACAAAGAGAACTTGGTAACTTCAAGGACTGAGATAATAGAAATAATAATAATAATAGAAATGGGAAAATAATAGAAATATATAATATAATATATATATATATAATATATAATATAATATATAATAATAGAAATGGGATAATAGAAATGGGAAGAAAATCCGTAGATATAAGGTTAATAATTCACTAAAGAAGATGCTAAATCTGAAACAGTAGACCAGGTAAAAGAACACAGTTGATTAAAAGGGAAAGACTAAAAGTGATGGAGAGAAGAGATGATGATTAGAGACAAGTGACAGAATATGAAAATATTTGAAAGGGAAGAAAAAACAGTAGCAAAACATAGCTTTCTTCATCACCCAGTGAACTTTTCTAATGTGTGTGCATCCCATTAACTGCTCAGAGGTGCAGAAGGGCAGCACCCAGGACTTGGGATGCTGCGAAACTGGATAGCATTTAGGTTGCTGCAAAGGGCAAGCCCAGAGCTGCCCTGGTACCAGGGGGCACGGGGCCCTTGGTGGCTGGATGGGCCCATCTGGACCTCTGTGCCTGGGAACCACATCCTAATCTCTAACCTTTATGCAGGTCCTACTCTGGATCTGTGGGCAATCGCAGAGTTCTCATTTCCCACATGCACTGACTGCCAGCAAGCTCAAACACTCTCCAGACCTTGATTTTGCTCAGTGTGCTGCACTGTTTCGGGAGGGTGGCCTCATGCAGACTTTGCATTTTCTTTATCATCTTAGCAGCTAGTTTTAGCCTGTTCCTGTTTAAACTGGAGTGATTAAAGCTCTTCCAGGTAGGGTGTCACCAATGTCCTGAAGAGGAGCATTAATAGTTCTGTCCTTACAGGAAATTCCACTCTTTTTTTTTTTTATTATCTATATAATTGCTGTTATCTAGAGTTAACATTGACTTTCTGTGCTTCCCTCGCAGTGGTGCTGGGCTGCCAGCCCGCGGTCTCCAGCAGGTGAGCAGCTCCACAGCGAAGGCACTGCAAAGACTCTCACTAAATTAAGGCAGTCTTAACTCCTGTTACTCATCTTGTTCAGTAAATGCTTCTGGGTAATGTTTCCTTACATTTTTTTCTTCATCTTGCTGCTTTGTTCATCTTGGCTACTTATTTCCTTCTACAGAGGAGAGGAAGAAACAGTGAACTTTGGTGAATTAGAAGGACATCTTCATTCCAACGGAGCAGCACGGATGGAGAGAGGAGAGGGGAGCCCCTGGATTCACAGGCTGCTGGCTCTGTGGCTGAGGTCGCATCGTGCGGGGTAGAGTCACAGGCCTGCTTGTATAGGGAACCGAGCAGCGACAGCTCGTACTGAAAACGGATGGAAAAAGGTCTCCCGAAACGGAAAGGAAAATGGGTCTCTGTAGGGTATGGAGATCAATTGCTTTTGTTCTAAATTTCCCATGTTCTTTGACAATATATATAGCTTAAAAGAGGCCTTCTGCTCCAGGTACTTCATGGGGGAAGAGTGGTAAAATGGTTCTTGTTCCTGTCACTAGTTTTTTTTGTTTGTTTGTTTGCTTGCTCGTTTTCCCTCTCTCTGTGTTTTCAAGGAGAAATTACCCTGACATATTGCTCCTGCATTCTCCAGTGAACCTTTGCAAGGCTTCCTGCAGTTTCTCTAGTATTGCAAGCCTATTTTTCACAAAGTTCCCTTCTCCACTGTCTTAAAAACAAATATGTAAGAGGGACTTCTGGTTTCATTGTGAATGGCCATGTATACCTGTATTGTTCCTTTGCAGCTTGGTTGTGGTTGTCTTCTAAATTGCATGCAGTGAAATTATCCACTCTGGATATGTGCTGAGCAGACTTGCAGTTCCTGGACTGCTTGCGTGCTCTTCACTCTGGTCACCTTGCCTTCTTTTGTTTGTAATGCGTAGGTCACAAGCTATTATTTATGATCACTGCATGCCTGTAGCTTAAAACTGGAGATAACATATGAGTAAATGAGAAAGAAATAATGAATAGTATGTAGCTGGTTTGGTGTTTATTTTTTCAGACAATTGTTCTACAAGTGTAATGTAACTTTTGAGACTTGTTGTTCGCATACTTGGAAATAGAGCAGAATGTTCTCCTGGAAAAGCAGAGCTGAACTGCTTTATTCCTAGTCTCTTTGTCCACCTCTATTTCACAGGGTACATTCAGCCTTCCTTCTGCACTGCTCTTTGCTCCGAAGCTTTGGGAGGTTTTCCTGTTCTTCCTCCCAAGTTTTCAGGTTTGTAATGAAGTGCAGTCCTCCCATAAAAATGTCATAATCCTCATGTGATTTAAAGTGCTTCTGGATCTGAGATTGATGACACAAGCAGTAGTTTGCTGTAATATAGTTAAAGGCATCATGGTCTAGTTGCCAGAACTAGGAGTCAAGGAACTTCAGTCTCCCTGCTGGCCCCAGAATGATTCGTGTTGTGACCTTGGACAAATCATCTAATCTCTTTGTGCCTCTGATGTGCTGGTTGTGAAGTGGCTCATGTAGCTTCATCAAACACAGTGTGAAAAGTGCTGTGTTCAAAATAAATTCACTTTGTGGGGATGGCTTAAGTCTATAAATTCCATATGAAGTAAAATTTATTTGCTTACCTGAGTGTATCTTTACAGGTAGCCTGGAGTGAGTAGAAGATAAAATTTCTGCCTAAGCTTCTCATCACTCTGGGCTCTTCCAGGATCTTGCCCTTTCTCTGCCCCTGGAATTGGACATTTGCTTCTCTTGCACCATACATTTTCCATTTTAATCCACCAAAATCTACTCAGTTATCTTTCAAATTTATAGTGCCTGTTAAGAAAGCAGGTTTGTCCAGTAGGCCAGTTGCTCTGTTTTAAAGCATGCGTTTATTATTTAATCAATTCTACTTTGCTCTTCTAATATTCAGGATTCATTTTCCAGGGTTTTGAACCTGTTTTGCCCTCACATCCAGCATTGCAGTTATACACAGAGACCACCCGCGCTTACCTGTGCTAGGTAAAAAGCACAGATGGTAGAAAAGAAATATGGTCAGTCGGGTTTCACATGCAAATACAACTTCCTTCATTTTTGTCAATTGTTCTGGTATTTCACAGTTCCAACAACTGAGGATTGCTCACCCCCGTGTGAGTTTAGCAGCAACAGGTACTACTGATGGGCGCTGCTTCCTCCATACTCTAGAATTAATTTATGTGTTAACTGCCTGAAGGTAAAATATCTCCCTTGAATTTTGCTGTTTGCTAGTACTGTACTGGCTGTGGTCTGTTCGAAGCTATAAGCACGTGTTTGTGCATATGTCTTTTTATAACGTGTTTTGGCTCCCTTTTAAATACGTAAAAATACTATATAATTTCACTTTAGAACAAAAAAAAATCAGAGAAGGTCAGTGCTGCTGCTGACAGGTAGAATGTTTTAACGATCCTCCAATTAGACCTGTCTTTTGTTTATAGGGAAGGACTGGAAAGGCATAGGAATGAGACTGCATATGGGATTTGAAGAATCATCTTAAATTTTTCTTGTGGCAAAGGACTTAATCACAGAATTTAACCTAACATTAAAATTATTTTCCTGCTCTATTTGAAGGTTTTCTTTTTTTTGTCTAGACTGTAGGAAGATTTTTATTACCATTTAACCTTACCTTTTGAGTCCTCTTTTCCCACATTTTCTTTTAAAAGATATATTAAAGGGAGCCTATCGGACTGAGAATGGACATGACATTCAGGTTTAAAAACGGAGTGTTTAATGGAATCATGAATAAATGGAAACAGATTTGTCTGTCAAAAATTAAATAGGAGTATTCTTTGATTAATATCAAAATCTAATCTAAAATAGTTTTAGCCATTTCATTCAGGTGACA
The DNA here is from genome assembly GCA_034781795.1 of Crypturellus tataupa. NCBI lineage: Eukaryota > Metazoa > Chordata > Aves > Tinamiformes > Tinamidae > Crypturellus > Crypturellus tataupa. Next base: position 1,917,775 of record JAWLRI010000115.1, read on the forward strand.
TCTGTGCTTAAACATAATTTCCTCTCCCTGTTCTGGCATGACTGTTAATTACTTACTCAATGTAGTTCAACATTTAGTTAATAAATATGTCAAGCTTTTACCATGGTGTTCTTTTTGCAGAGTTGTGAATTTGCAATTAGTTTTAGATTTACTACATGGTGACAGACAGTGCTGTATAAATAGAGGTTAAACACACAATTTACATATTAATTTCATGATTCATTTATTCAATGATTTATGTGGATATAGATTGTATTTAATCTCTGTGCCGTAGTTGTTTCAGGCATGACGAGCGGAATCACTCCACTGGCGGAGAAGTAATGATGTCTGTGCCGAGCTAGGGACAGCGAAGACGAAAATAAGAGATTTGGAAACCAATGATTCATTAACCTCAGTACTTCTTAAGAGGCCGGTGAAAAGCAATAATGGCTTTCTAAAGCACCAATATATACAAATATATGTGCTCATACACATAAGCTCAGGTGTTTAACACTCCATCTCGTCCCTGCCGTAATGCCTGTTATCATCAGGTAACAGTTTTGTGCCCAATCCTGCTAACCTGGGAAGGCAGCAGATTAGGTGCCCCCTCATTCCAGGGATCCTCCCACCTGTATTTTGGGGCTGTCCAATTCTCAATCCTGTTGCAATGAAATGAATGCTTATTATTGGCTTTATCAAGTCAACATATCTGCTTCCTTGCCCAAAATACTTGTTTAAAAGATGTCTCTCTTGGTTAATTAGAAAGCAGCTCAAGTATTTTGGTTCTTTTGAAACGGAAGCTTAACATGTTCTTCATAAGGTGCTGTTTGTGCCACTTCCTCTGCTTAAAAATATCCTTCTTGGAGAACTCTGTATTTTGTCCATCGTTAGTTTTTAATCTTTTGTACTTTGGTGAAGTGAATACCAAAGTATTTATAGGAGAGGTCAGAACTTCAGAAAATTTCTTACAGGCTCCCATTTTCTGTTTGCCAATTATGTATGTGTAAGTATATACATTGGCAGAGGAAGTACTTTGTAAATGTAGCTCAGTTTATAATTACTTACCCTCGTGCATGTGTATTTGATTTGAAGGCAGTGGGTTAAATAGAGCACGTTTTGGGTTTAGTATCATTTTCCTTGCTGCCAGTGGAGCGAGAGCAGAAAGCTCTGCAGTGCAAGCAGAACCTCTGACCTAATTTAGCAGATTATGGCCTTTAAATAGACTGCCTGCACCTCAAGCAGGGTTCAATTAGAATATAGCTCATTTATTTAGCACCTACACGGGTTCTTTGGCTGCAGTCAGGTTGGAGGAGCTCTTAACCTGTTGCCCACGAGTGCTGCCTGGGCAAGGAAGGGAGGAAGAGGAGCCCGCAGCTCCGGCTGCTGGGGAGTATCCGCGCTCCGGCGCTCCCTCTGCGACTCCGTTCCGCTCCCGCCTCACGCTTGGACCTGCTGCCGCCGTGGGCCCCGTTCCCCAGGCTGGGCTGGGGTGCAGGAGGGCAGGTCCTGCCTTGCAGCGTGTCCTCAAATCCCCGCAGGCGTTTACTTTGTACAAAAAAAATACTTGAAAACAAATAGACCGGTGTAGCTGAGAACAGATTAAGAACCTGAAGCAAAGGACAAAATTGCTCCTTTAATTCATTAAGATAAATAGCACATTATTAATTGTTTTCTTTTCCAAAAGGCAGACAGAGTTTTCCCACAGTAAAGATGTATTTACATCCCCAGCCTCATTCTGGCACTGCCCTGTCATCATTTCTAAATTTTCAGCTAAATTCTAGAGTGTGGCTTTGCAATAAATTGTTTCTGCAAGAATATTTTGAAAGGACTGAAAAGAGCTACCAATTGAGTGGAAATAACACCTGAACGGTCCTTTTATTTTGGGATAACTGGGTGAAGGGTAGCAATCCCTGTCAGTCTGAAACCCCTTAGCTTCAAAATTTAGAAGTGGGGAGGGAAATCCTGTTCTGTTTCAGGGAATTGCCGCTGTGTGAGTTGTCTCTGGTCGCGGAGCAGTGCCATCTAGAGCATGCCCACGGAGGGAGGGCTGGGACGGAAAGCTCCGTACATCCCCTTCCCTCAGAACACTGGGGAAAGGGCTTGGGGAAATCGGAAATGAAATTTTTGATTGAATTTCAAGAAGCTCCCTGAGGGCAACCTACACTTCAGGCTTTCTCCAAAGATCATGTGTTTTCTCACACATTTGTTGGGTGTACCCCTACATGTGATTAAATATGCAGGTGTGTTGAAGCAGGCACATGTTTTTATTTCCTTTTGCTTACCACAAAAGGGTTGGAAGCCTGTGCTTGTTGAAATAGGCATTTCTGCTTTTAAATCTAAATTCCTGAAATATGTTAGGAGAGGGGGAGAGCTGGAAGCCCCCTTCTAAACCCCTTGAAAATGTGATGTGCTGAGTAGCTGACTGCAGGGAGCAGGTGTCAAACAATATTTAAATGACATTCTCAACAAAATAAATATTGAGCTGCCCTGTCACTTTGGTGGGAGAATAATCTCCTCAAAAAAAATCCCATTCATTGTAAACTGCCTCTGACATTTGTTCTTCAGGAATTATTTGCAGTTTATCTTCTGAGCTGGAGCCTTTTATCAGCACAGCAGTTGAACTGCAGCGCAAAAAAAATGGTAATTGAGTATTTTATCAAACGCTTCCAACAAAACGGACTTTGCAAGTCGTAAATGAAGATTAAAACCATTGTTGGCAGGGATGAACAAATTGGAATGATTTATTATCTGAAACATCAATATGTCACTGCTCAGAAATAAAATAAAAAGAAACAAACAACTGCCCCCCTCCCCTCAAAATGTGCCTGGAGTCTCCGCCAAGCAACGGAAGGTAAATACATGTTTTAATTATTTGTGTTAGAGAGGCTGTTTAAAAAAGAAAACAGAGAGAAAGCATCATCATAATGGCACAGCTGCTGTGGGACATTATGTGAGGAGAAGAGACAGTAATAAAGGAACTGTGTCAAAGGCAGGCGACTCTGAATGTGTGCTTCAGTTCTCCCGATTACAGCAGGAAGATTAAATATTATAAATGGGGCAATTTGGCAAAGTGGATTTACTACTTGGGTTTAACACCTAAAGAGCCAGCGTTTTTAAAACGAGCCTTATCCTACTTCTGCGAAAGGACTTTTAAAAATAATATGAAAGGAAAATATATTGCAAAAATGTCTTGCTTAGCCGTTCAATTATTTATATAGTTGAATAAAAAAGGGGATGTGTGTTACGAGCAGTATCAGCTTTCAAGCACAAAGCGGGAGGCCGTCGGTGGAGTCTGCAGGGAGAGCGGAGGTGCTCGGGTTTGGCTTCCCCTGCGCGCTCACACTGCGGGGGCTGCCCAAGCCGCCCCTGGGCCCTTGGTGCTGCCGTGGCCACGGTGACCAGAGCGCCCGGCATGGCAGAGCGTGAGGCCAGCCCTGCCTTTAGGGAGAGGGGCTCAGCCGTGTAAGCAGCAGCACCCTCCCTAGACCAAGGGCTGGGGTTTTCCAAAGTTGTAGGTATCGTTTAGTGATTCCTGACCACGTGCAGGCTATGGCTTGGGGGCTTCCCAAAGATTTGTAATTTGACCAAATGTAGGTACAAAATTACTCGCAGAGTCCAGCAAGGTTCCCACTGCTTCTCGCTGCATTAGACCCTTCTACATAAAATAATCTTTTTCAGAGTTTCAGCAGTGAAGAATATTCTCTGACAGAGTATGAGCTTTTTCTCCTAAATTCTCCTTTTGCCATGAAAATAAACCAGACTGTAATACTCCCAATTGGGCAGAGTTATATAACCCGTCCTTTATATGATTAATCTTAATATGGCACTTCTAATTATGGAGAAAGCCATTAATGGATTTGTCTATTAGAAAGAAAAAAATAATGTTGTAAAATTGCTTTCAAGATTTGTGCTGTTTTCTGTGCTTTTACATGCTGTAAAATTAGAGGAGGTGGTATGAGTAGAGTCTTAGAGGTATTAGCTTAAAACTGTTCCCTCCATATTTCAGTCAAGCAGATGAAGGGGCTCTGCCTCGATCCTTCGGTTATGAAAAGATCAGAATTTTAGTAGGAAATTATTACCTGTTGCTTTATCAGCTACTGTTGCCATTTCTGAATCGAAGGAATAATAGAAGTCTGTAAAGTAATGGATGCGGAGCTAAACTCAACTTCCTTCACAGCCCTTTCTTTTTCTGGTCAATATTACCCCCTATTCTTTCTTGTTCATGACTATTTATTTATTTATTTATTTATGAATCTTTTTAAGAAAAGAAAACACGTGGAGAGCAGCTGGAGGCCCTCCTCTTGGAGCTGGAGGCCCTCCTCCCCTGTTGCTTGTGTGTCATGTAGGTGAGGGAGGAGGTTGTGCTGGTTCTGCTGCCTCCTTTGGGAGGTCGTTAGGGGGGCAGAAGGGGATGTCAGGTGATGTCACCTATCTTGTACCTTGTATGTGAGGAGGATAAAATACGGGCTAAGTCGCATTAAAGTGACTCCAGGGAGAGGCAGTTCCCCTTGTTAAGCGAGTTGTCGTCGCCACCTTTGGGAGTCAGAGCAGCTTCCAGGTTTTCCCTCGAAGCAGGCAGCACTTGCTGAGAATACCAAGATTCCTGAGAACATCTTGGTAAATGCAAGCTTCTGCACACCCAAGCACTGGACTGTGTGCTGCTCAGCAGTGTATTTTTTTGTACCACTTCAGTGAAATACCGATGTACTTATGGCCAAGAGGTGCTTACGCTGTTCTTTCTCTTAGGCTGAGTGACATGTATTGCAGTATGTATATTCAGTGAGATGATGAAAGCAATAATAAACCTGTAAGAAGTTCCTGATCCTCCCAGGTCTCCTCTTGGCAGAGGCATCGGGAATCAGGCTGGTTGAGTGTTTCTCTATTTTTATTTAAAAATATTGTTTTAGTAAATATTCAGGATTTAAATGCACGAACGTGCTTCTTAAGACAAGCTCTGACTTCTTGTGGAGAGTAAATTTGCCCTGAAGAACAAAATGCTGAATAACTTCTTTGAAGCACTGCAACCTGGCTGCTGAATCATGTTCTTCTCTCCACAGAACTGAGTTTTTTCAGCTAAATACCTGTGTCCTCCAGCCTGGCCCCGCAGCAGCCCCGTGGAAGCCGCTCTGGTAAGGAGAAATCACGGCTCGGGTTCCTGTGCTGTGGCCAGGACCGGCCGCGGTTCCCACGGGACACAGACCGGGCATTTCCAGAAAAAATATTTTCTTCTCCCTGCCGCCCCCCGCCAGTGTTTTTCTGTCAAGCAGTGGAGAATGAAATGCTGTAATCTTAAGGGCTGTAGCGGGTGTAAACTAAAAACCTATAGCTCAGTGGTGGATATGAGGTCTGTAAGTTCTTGGTTACTATTTTCTGTTCAAAATGTTGTTTTTTATGTTGAAAATGCTTCATTTAAAGCTTTTATGTTGCTTTCTGTTTCTGTCTGGAGACTTTACTTTGTAGTGAGAGGTGTATTGTTTATGCCAAAGAAATCTGCTCTTTAGTTTATGAAAGAGCCAATTAATAACTTTTCCCAATGAGAGCAGCCTTCTGCCGTACTGTGTCAGTATAACCTTGACTTTTGAACTTTCTGGAGCCTTTAGATGATGATTTGCTCCATTCTGCTCCTTCAGAGGAGAAAAGTCCCCTCTGTTCCCCGCTTTGACCCTTTTGAAAGCTTCTCAGGAAAGAGAGCCGGTGTATGGGATCAAACATCACTGCCCTGGAGCACTGCACCCCTCATGGGTCCCCTGGTGCCTGAGAAGGGTTGAGGGTAGGTGCCGTGTGGCTCATGTCTTTCTTTTCCTGTACATTTTGGAGGACACAAGAAAGTGATTTTACGTCTTTGAAAAAAAAAAGCCAGTCTTTATTTTTTGTTTTTGTGTGGCTGCTCGTGTCTTTGAGTTACTCGGAGCGGGCGCCGTGGTTGTGGCCCTGCTGCCCGGGTGCGTGGAGGAGCCGCTCTGCACCTCGCCGAGGGGAGGCACGTGTCCTGCTGCGGCGCGGAGGGGAGGAGCGGGCGCTGCTGCGGGCTGGGGCAGGGGCA